>CM060110.1:21635658-22153662 GCA_030522415.1 Channallabes apus
TCCTTAACATATAGTATATAACTGTATTTACATTTAGACATTTGGCAGACGCTCTTATCCAGAGTGACTTTTTATCTCATTACACATCTGAGCAGTTGAGGGTTAAGGGCCTTGCTCAAGGGCCCAACAGTGGCAACTTGGTGGTTGTGGGGTTTGAACCTGGGATCTTCCGAACCGTAGTCCAATGCCTTAACCACTGAGCTACACCTGGTTTAATTGTATCTAGGCTCAATTTTAAATAGTGTAGAAATAAAAATGAAAAGGACCATGTCATACACACACAATCCCCCTCAATCTGGGTTGGACCCTGTTTTGCCTGCAGAGCTGCTTTACTTATTCCTGGCATAGATTCAAGAAGGTTCTGGAAATGTTCCTTGAGAGATTTCCGCCTGTATTGACAAGACAGCAGTAGCAGATTTGTCGGATGCATATCTATGATGCTCTATTGGATTGAGATTTTGGTGAGTGTGGAGGCTGTTCGAGTGCAGTGAACTCATTGTCATGTCCAAAAAAAAAAAGTTTGAGATGACTTTAGTTTTGTGACACAGCATGTTTTCCAGTGGACATGGTCAGCACCAATATTCATGTTGGATGTAGCATTTAAACGTTGCACATTTGGTCCTAAGGGCTGCAAGGTGTGCCAAGAAAAAATGACCTACTACTACCTATTACACCACCATCAGGACCCTGAGCCACTAATAGAACTGCCATTTAGTTTACTCCAAATTTTGACCCTACCATCTGAACGTCCCAGCGGAAATCAAGACTCCTCAAACCAGGCAACGTTCTCCTATTGCTGGAGTGGCATTTGGTGTGGTCTCCTGCTGCTGTATCCCATCTGCTTACAGGTTGGACAAGGTGTTAATTCAGAGATGCTCTTCAGGATACCTCGGCTGATGTTATCTAAGACGCGGCATTTTCACCCAGAGAATTTCTCTTTTTCCACCTGATTCTCTGTAAACCTGTGAATATTACAGTAGATCAGCAGTTTTGATCTACGAGGCCACATTCAAAATGACTTCTTCCACATTCTGATGCTCGGTTTGAACTTCAGCATATCGTCTTGACCACGTCTACATGCCTAAATGCTTTGAGTTGCCGCCATGTGATTGGCTAGTTAGATATTCGCGTTAACAAGCGTTTGATCAGGTGTTTGACTTAGAAAAAAACAAAACATTGGACCGAATGAAAACTCATCACTCACACACACACACACATGACTCTGCCTTAAGCTGATTTAATATGATTGATTTGTACATTGTTTTAACACTAATATGTGCAACAAAACGCCTCCTGTCTGTCACAATCACGCAATGAATGTACAAGATTCATTTCCCGTTGTTACATACATAAAATAATCCAGTCCTCTCTTTGAAGTACATGTTTACAATACAGACTTTTTCTAAAATGACAGTCTTGCAATAAGCCACAAGTTATAAAGTATTTCTGTGTGCCCTGTTTATATTTTAAAACATACTGTACATGCGATTCTAAAGCACGGTTTCAGAAAGTGGAGGATGCTGCAGGTATGACATCTGGGTTTAGGTTTCATCGGATCGGATCATATCAGGCCGAAGCAATATTAATAAAGCCTGAGGATTAACTTTTGCCAAATTGCTTGGTGCATAGGAATAGACTAGCTCGTTTTTTTCTTTTTCTGCGCTTCAAGCAGAAAGAGTAAGGGCTCGGAATGTAAAAGTCCCGAACAATGCCAATGCAGATCGTTTTAAATATCAAGCTAACAACCTACGCTGTCTTTTATCCACTAATACAGTCCAAAAAATTACTGAGTTAAATTGCAGTGTTTTTCTACTCTGAGATTTCTGTTGTGTCCAAACCATGTTTTTTTTTCCTTCTTCAAGATCAAATGAAACGCCCCCTGCTGGTTAAACTGCATTTTTTGTAGACATTTCAGTCATACCTCAGGAAACTTGATGAAGAAATGCCAGATATTTACAAGACATGCTCGTCACGGTTAACACTGTATCTCAGCGACTGAGAAAAACGATAAGGATGATGACTAAATAGGTTTGTAGTTAAGCTTTATAGAGTTATGAGTTGATAAAAACCTTACAGTTCCAAGAAAGTGAGTCGACTTACTTAGACAGGCTGCTTAGGAAGAAAAAAAAAATCTGCGCATTACTATGTCAGGGAATGTGCGCTATTTTATCGTTTTGTTTATTTAAAAAAAAAAAAAAACCTTCAGGGCTTCAGCATCACATGACCAGTACTAACCAGCTTCAATTAATAAATATAAATGCAAGACACACTTTTGCTTGCAACGTGATAATGTTAAATAATACATCATTCAGTGTTCATTATTCTCGCTCCCGGTGTGGTACTGTTTACGGGTGAACTTTACTTTTCCTTCAACACTCTTGGACAGAATTTAAACAGCACGTAGCGAAATGAAAGCTTCGATATGATTGGGGGAAATGGACTAACACAGAAATGTAGCTAGACAGGAGTAGCAGGTGTGTACATGTACTCCTCCGAAATAAATCAGACATTAATAGCCTGTGACGAGGCTTCCCGACAAGTCTTATTGCACTGACGGCTCGTTTTAGTAAGCAACTGTACAACCACGAAAATAAAAGTAGCTACAACTTGGCATTACAACATGAATCCACTGTGTCACCTGGGATTGTTAAAGATGTGATTACGTCTGTACGATATTTGTCATTTAAATCAGATCCTCAGAATTTTGGCCGTACTTATATATGGGGCGACAGATTAAACTATAATGTTGCAGCAGGTGTATGCGTTACATACGTGCTGGTTTTTCACCTCCTGCGTATTCGTCAGAGGAAGTACTATTTGACTCGGCAGGAAATGCTTAATTACATCTTATTGTTCTCCCTTTCATCATGAATTTCGGGATCAATGTCATACAACAACAGCAGACACGGAAGGCAAGCATCACCTTAAGCCATTACACCAAGAGCCTTCAGGCAGATTAGTGTATATGATACGAGGGGACACAACAGCATTCGCTTAAAACACGGAAAATTGAAAGCAGATCCGTCCACGGTTCTGGTGCAAAGGAAACGGATTGAGGGGAAAACGAAAACCTAAAAGACATCCCTTTACTTCTTGCTACGCAGGCGCTTGGAGTGGCGCGGTAGGTCTGAATTCTTGCGGCGCCGCTTCAGATGGGTGCCACCTTCCTCGGCTATCCTCGCCGCTATCGTGCCCAGGCCGACCAGGGAAGTGGATGCTACGGCTACGTCGCCAGCGGACGAGGAAGTCGAGGAGGTACCGGGCAGGGCCCGGGTGGTGCTGGCATCCACAGTACTCTCCATGAGTTCGCGCAACTTGTGCTCGAGCTCGGCGAGGCGCGCGTTCTGCTCACCGATGACCTGCGTCTGTTCCAGCAGCTTCTGCTCCTGGTCCTGCAGCTGCTTCTGCTGCTCGAGCTGCTTGACGCGGACCTCCTGCATCTCACGCCTCAGCGCAGTCATGGACGCGCCGTTCACCTTCACCTGCTGCTGCACCTTGGTCAACTCGGAGCGCGAAGGCGCGTTCTTGGCCAGCAGCGTCATGGTGCTTAGAGAGCTAGACGGCCCGGCCACTGAGGAAATCGGGGTGCAGAAGGGGTTAATAAAATCCCATTTTTACATTCAACTTGATTTAATTGAGGAAACTGGCATCCTTAAGATAAGCTCAAGGTCAAGGCTATTTCCTTATCCGTTAAGTGTTTTACCTTTCCTTATCTGTTAAGTGTGATATTTGCTCGTTTAATATTTACAAGAGGTACGTGCTGAACACAGGCAATAAGGTTAACTCGAATACGAGGACCAGGTCAATTTGACTAAAACATTAACCGCTAAGATGCCACTCTGAAACGGTTATCTACAATCTAACACTAACTGTAGTGCTGTAATCCTGTCATCTTTAGAAAGACTAAGAGTATGTGCCTCCTACCTGGTGCAGATCCTATAAGACGGCCAGACAGGTCAGCACCTGGGAGCTTCTTCTTGAGGATGGGGACAATCTTCTCATCGAAGTACTCCATGGCCATAGACGAGATATCCCGCAGCTCTTGAAGCACCTCATGAGCCCTCTGTGGTGCTCGGGTAGAGTTCACGTAGCGCAGGACTCGGTAAATCTCATCGATCACCTGTAAGGAACAGAAAACGCGTTTCTGTTAATTGTGGACGGTTCATGTTCTCCAAATTCTAGCGCAGTATGAGGAAATATTGGGAATAAATGGGTACACTTTTAAATGTATGTTACTTCTGTGAATAATTCTTCTCTACTATAGATACAATAATTATAGTTAATACTAATACTTACATATTTTACATTTGTGACTTAATGTATAAATTTTTTTTATTCTTCTTTATTCACCAACATCAGTCCAACTCCTCTTACTCCACAAATTCTAGAATTAATTCTAGAATTTGCGACTAATTTCAAGATCATTTCCCAAAACTATTTTCAGAATATCAGTAATTACCAACCTATAGAAAAACTTCACTGTGATATTTAGAACAATAACTTGTGTGTACTGTTTGTCTAAAATGATTCTTTACACCATCTAGTGGCCAAATTCAGGTATTACAGTGAGAGGCTAGAATAAAGACCTCTCCCTGAGGGACGATACAACAACAGGCTTTGTCTAAATATTGATCATGAGGTGCATATCCTGCACATGCAGCAATTCATGTGGCAGCGATGCAAGAGCTTACGAGCTTTAATCTTCAAATCAAACATCGGAACAGAGAGAAATATATCATCTCTGTGACTATGACTGCGTGGTGTTTGTTGGTGTCAGATGGGCTAGACTGAGTATCTCTAGAGGAATTCTAGAACATTCTATACATTAAGTAATGCTTTGCCTTTTATCTGTGGATTTAATGAACACAAATGATCGAATAAGTGCATGAATGAGGACCCAAGTAGCCTAGCGACCTGATGCTAATTGGTTAAAATCTTAATCCTTGGATCCAAAATGGCGACGCGGCAGAGCCAAAATGGTGCTTCGCTCTTATTTGCACGTGCACTTTATGTTGTCTCTGTGGTAAAAAAAACAAAAAAAAACATGATACTTCCCCGTTCTAGTAAATTTTTTTTATTTTTTTCATTTCTGTCATGTCATGTCAATCTCTCTCGTCTCAGCTAGCCAGCTAATTAGGTTGCTTAGTTTTCTGTTAAATAATGTTGTAAATTGATGTTGCATGTAGCACCGTGGTCCTGTTTTGTTTCACTGTGTACTAACTGTACATGACTGAAGTGACAATAAAAGCCTACTTGACTTATGTACTAATTAGATGGACATTAGCAAAAAAAAAAAAAAAAAGCTAACTAGAAAACTCTAGAAGATTCCAATTTTTCAGTCCAGTTCCAGTCACTGGCTAAATAATACTAAGCCATGTTCAATCCCTTTTAAGTCTTCAACATTGTTATTATTTCAATCTTAAAATGTACTCAATTCAATTCAGTTTTATTTGTATAGCGCTTTTAACAATTGACATTGTCTCAAAACAGCTTTACACAATCAAGAGAATTATTTAAGTTTGTATGGAATGTGAATGTGTATGAATCAAATGTTCAGATAGTCCCTGGTGAGCAAGCCCGAGGGCGACAGTGGCAAGGAAAAACTCCCTGAGACGGTAATAGGAAGAAACCTTGAGAGGAACCAGACTCAACAGGGAACCCATCCTCATCTGGGTGAAACAGATAGCAGGAAATGATCTGCATTTATACAGTGTTAAGTGTTAGGTTCAGCTATAATAGTTGATGTTAATTGATGTTATAATAGTTGATGTAAAATGGAGTCCAGTAGTTATTGGAGACTCAGATAGACTTGTAGAAAGTCCTGAACTATCGAATTGTCAAGTCCTCAGAGAAACAGCTGCCAACACCAGTCGAGGCCAGAACCATCTTCTAAGTAGCTAGAATCATCCCCAGACACCAGACGCATCCCAAAGAGACACACCATCCATGTGGCGAGACCTCCAACCAGAAATCCAACCACTCGAATCCTTTTCTTGATCATCATTCTACACACAATACTCCACAACGACGAAGCAAAAACAGGGGTTTAGAATGTTTTGTTCGTTTATAAAAAACTGAAGACTATCCTGATCCTTTCATTAGTATTCTGTACCATCACTTCGTACTTGGTTAAAGCACTTTTGGCAGCAATGGCAGTCTCAGGCCTCCTTCTGATGATGCTATAAACTTGGCACACCTTTCTTCTGGAAGCTCATTTCATTCTTCTTAGCAGAATCATTCAATCTCAAACAGGTTTGATGGGCAGGCTCAGCCGCACAGATGCTCAATTGGGTTCTGGTCCTAACTCTGACTTGTCCGCTCCAGGGTTTTCACTTCCAGGAGTCGTTCCGTGTTTTCATGGTGTTGTGGCTTTGTGTTGTTGAAATGTAAACCGTCAACCCAGCCCGAGATCTTGAGCACTCTGGAAAATTTTTCATTCTGGATTGCTCTTTATTTTTTCTGCATCCATTTTACCAGTGGCAGAAATGATGTTGCCACCACCGTGTTTGACTGTAGGGATGATATTAACGAGGAGATGTGAATTGCCTGATTTCCACCACACCTGACATGGGGAAACTGTGTCATCAGACCAGGCAATTTTGTTTCTCATGGTCTGAAAGTCCTTCCGGCAAACTCCTAGCCCCTCCGTCACGTGCCTTTTAGTCCCTAGAAGTCCCTGATTGCACAGAACATACACTCACCTTATACATGTGACCATATCTAACTGTTATCTCTCTGTTGAGCTACATACGTTTCTCCTGAGCTGCCCTGCTTCTGGTTGGAGAGCCCATATAAACTGAACACCTCTTTTGTTATACTGAACTTCCAGCCTCCTCACACTCGGTAGGACTACAGATCAATCCCTGCTATCCGTTATCACCCAAATGAGGATGGGTTCAATGTTGAGTCTGGTTCCTCGCAAGGTTTCTACCTGTTGCCATCTCAGGGAGTTTTTCCTCGCCACTGTCGCCGTCGTCCTCGGCTTGCTCATCCGGGACAATCTGATCATTTTGATTTATACATATTTTCCCACACATTTCACACTTCTTCTTCCTCTGGTTAAAGCTACACAGTGTTCAGTTGGATCATAATGCGTAACAAAGAGCCTGTCCTGTACTAAGCGATTTTAATTAAATTACACCTACAGTTAAACCTCTAGATTAATTTACAGTGGATTGATTTATTATTAAAAGATCAAGGATGCAGCTAATTTGTTAACCAAACAAAACTTGGGGGCTAATTGCTAGCAAGTCAAATTCTTATTAGAAAGCGAAGTTTACTGAAACGATATTTAGCTACTTTTTAGCTGAGTTTAAAAAGAATCACTCTTTCTATATCTACAAGCCCACTATGCTGTGTGTTTTGCTGAATTCAGTAGTGTCTGAGGCAGTAAATAAAAATGTACTTATAAATACTTTTCACTTATGAAATGCAACAGCACAATGCAGAACAGATTCCTGCCTGGTTTAATATAAATTTTATTAATAACTAAAACGTGATGATAAAAAAAAAAAGCAAGTATATAACTTTATACCTTGCCAGGTATGAAGCAGCAGAGATTGGAGTCCACGTATTTCATGAAGGTCATATTGAGCAAGGATAAACGTGTTTCCACTGCGGCTAAGATGTCTGCATGGCGAGCCAGAGAGTGGTTCCTCCTCTCCGATTCCCGCCTAAGAGTAACGACAGAGCAGATCATCAACACCATCACATCACCTAATGTCTGTTTTTAAACGGTCGGGCTCATTGCTAACTGATGACTAACTGATAGATGAATGACTGACACCCGGAATCTGATCCCACAGATAATTTAAGTGACAATTTTGTTTTCATCCTCTGCTTGAAAAATGTTCAGAAATCAGTGCAGTTTAATCTGAAGGTTTAATCTCACCTCGGCAGCTGGGCTTTGACTTGTCTTTGACAGAGGCTGTGATAACGCTCCACTTTGAGGAAGCCTTGGTTAAGCATACGTTGACAAATCATGTCCATGCGCTTACATACCTAAAAAGACAACAGCTGGATCAGACAGAATACTTTGTCCAATGATTTTGATGGGAGTTTTAATGAAACATAACTGTTATACTGTAAACAAGCTTATTTATAATAAACAAGTCAATGGTTTATATACTGTACAGGTATCTATAATTAAAAATTGACTCAAAAACAAATCTGATGAATATCATGCAGTTGAAAAACGACGCGTTCTGCCGGAGGAAAGCAATGAAAGGCTGAATGGCTACAACAAAAAGCCGGATAATTACTGTGCACATATGAATAATGAGCGAAATACACGACGAGCGTTCGTGTCAAACTGAGACTCGTGATAACATTTCTTATGAATGAAGGAGTAGAACTGATTGACATTTACTAAGACTTTAGGCACAAGTACGATGATAAGACTGCAATAAAACATTTAAATGGTGCAAACGTGGTTCAGTGAACGGCTGATCTTTGTTACTGCCACATCGTCCGTACAGTTCGGACCTCACTCCAAGCCACTGCTACAAGTTTGGGCTATTAAAGGGGTTTCTGGGAGGCCAGCGATTTAGATGTGATCATGCAGTCCAATCAGAAATAAAGAAATAAAGATTGTTTTTACTCTCAAAACTTTGTTCCGTTATTCTGCGCAATTAAAAAAAAAATAAAAATCACAGTTGGACTTGAACACCACTAACAAACAGCTGGATTTTTTTTTTTACTCCCATAAACTAATCCTATGCTGATGCAAAACCTTTGAGAAGTCCACCACAGAAGCATGCAGACAATATTCACAATTGTAAAATATCACACAAATACATCAGTACAACATCAGAATAATAATAATAATAATAATATAAAATCCAACAATATGCATGGATTCACATGGATTTTACTTTACAAGCAAAACCACACTGAGTTCACAACGTCTGCTAGAGGTTCACACCTTTTACTGTATTCAGCTTATATTTTACCTCAAAAAATCTCAATAAATATGTAATTTGTTAACAGCCGGACTTTAAATGATTATTTTAATACAATTATTTTTCCATATTTATCATGGTAAACAAATTGTTTTAATTTGAATAAACAGGGTCACTGGAGACTCGGGCACTAGGCGGGATACACCCTGTGTGTATGTACAGGACAATTGGACAAACACTAATAAGCCTAATCTGCATGTCTTTGGGAGGAAACCGGAGGTCATGTAAATAGAATTCATTAAAATATTTGAGTGAGGAAGAGTTGCAAAAAAATAAGCAGAAATAATTCTGATGCAAATGATGTACTTTCACAACAAAACTTACTTTTATACATCTGCTTTACACATTTACACTTACAAACAAATATTTGTGCGTCTTATTCTGTGTACATGCATAAATATTAGTGGGTGAAAGATAATTTACGTCTTATATTCATAGGCAGCAAATTCCATCATCCCGGGTTCACAACATAAAATGGATGTAATCTGATCTGATCCAAATTTCACATGGCATCTCTAGTCTTCACTAAATGGAATAATATCCAAGTGGTATAAAACAAGAACAAACACATTAGTTCATTCATTTTCAACTTTATCCCGTTGAAGGTCACGGTGGATCCGCAGTCTATTTAGCGAACACTGGGTACGAGTTGGGAACGCATACGGGATGGGATGCCAATCATTTTTACAGTGGACTATGCACCCAACTGTGAGCCACAAATGTACCGTTGTCTTCACTTTTTCATCACAAGTGAAAATTCGTCCTTAAAGGGCTGCTTTAAAACAAAGTTTGTGCAGCGTGTCGACAGCGTGGGAAGAAGTGCGAGTGTGTGTGTTGTCATGCCTTGAGAATTCTAGAAAACTGTAAGCCACAATTTTCCAGTTGATGGTTGACTTTTAAACTTTTTCTTGGTCGGCGAGTAAGGATATGTCCGTTCCGCACGCTGTCATTTACTCTCAGGATCGTAGTGATGAATTCATGTCTCGTCATCAAAAACTCCTTACCGAGAGTATCGGTCAAATTTATTTTACATTTTTTGCAGATATCCAAACATTCCTGCTTCTGTTCTTCCGTTGTTCCGGCACCAGGTTCACCCTCAGATCACAAAACACGAATCACTGTTCTTCTTTCATGAAAAAATCACAAGTAGGGCACCCGTTTTTGTTCAATGAACTGTTGCATTATGTTCACACCTGCACAGCTATGACTAGGGAGACAGTAGCCTTGAACACAAACGCTGAGTGCGGATCATTTTCTCGCAATTTGTGCACTGGCATGCTGAGGAAACCGTGTGCGAGTGTTAACATCATGCGTTTGTGATGTGCACGTGTGGAAGAGGGGGAATTTTTTGTTAAGACCTCCAAAAAGCCGCAGATGCTGGAAAAAACATCACTCAATGTGATGCCACACAAAGTTTTTAACCACATTACAGCATAAATTTAAGGCATCGTCACGGCTGACCCACTGGATTAATCAGAAATCCCTTCACAATTTTTCATCCTCAATGTATTGAGATCACATCGGCCCGGTTTGGTGGTGAGCGTATAAACTCCCTAGGAAGTGCGTGTCAAATTCCTTTGGGTGCATTTTGCAAACGACTCAAAATAACCGACTTCTTGTTGAGTTGAGCCTGTGACATGCAATGCGAAAGTTATTCAGTTCAATGAGTTCTAAATGTGTACCGGGTTTCACTTGCATACATGCAAGTGTGTTTGAGTTATGTGGCAAAATCTCATGTGCGGGCCCTGGACATGGCTCTCAGGCATCCCAATGGCAGCAGAATTCCAACCTGTCTGCCATTTTTCAGGGTTTTTTGCGCATGTTTCCCAAAAGACCCCCCAAAAGCCCCAAATGGTGGGGGGAAAAAATGCTTAGGAAAACAATAGGGCCCTGCACACATTACGTTTACACTGCAGGTCTCGATGCTTAATTCCGATTTGTTGCCTATATCTGATTTTTTTGACCGTCTGTTTACACGGTCTTTTAACTATGACTCATATCTGATTCACGTGTTTACACTCGCCATACCATCTGAAACATTGCGCATACTTAAAGGGAGGTTCTTGCGCTACACACTAGCTAAGAAAGATGAAGGTGAAATATGCTTAACACCATCTCTGCTATATATTCAAAGTTCGCGCACCATGGTTTTAAAACGGAGGAGGAGGAAAAAAAAACGGCATAATTGCAGCCTGCACATATGCTTTATTCATCAAATACTGATTTAATGTTATTTAGCCCAAATAAGCATTAACACAAGGCGGTGTGTGTGTTGGAGGGGGAGGGGGATGGCGTTGTTCTTTTCCTCTTCCATGTCACCTGCGATGTTATCATTCCACACGCGCTTCCACCGGAGAATAGCATTACGTCATTAAACCGCGAAGAAGTCGCAGTTTTAATGACGGACAGAACACAACGACTCAGGGAATACAATCTGTCTGTTTACACGACAATCACATCAGCACATATCTGATTTATTTCCACATATGAAGGAGGCCTGAAACCGATCTCGAAATATCGGAATGCATGCGTTTTTTTCCTGTTTACACGGACATAGATCATATCCGATATCCCACTAAACATTGGACGTCGGATAGACGTGCAGATCATGTCCATATTGGGTCCGTCGGTCCATGACCAATTCTGGACATCTATTCGACGTCCAAACTAGGTCCACTATTTGGATAGTGTTGATACACGATTGTCGTGTGTGTGTGTGTGTGTGTATGTGTATATATATATATATATATATATATATATATATATATATATATATATATATATATATATATATATATATATATATATATATACACACACACTCGCTGTGCAAGTATTGTATTACTATATATATATATATATATATATATATATATATATATATATATATATATATATATATAGTAATACAATATAAAATAAAAACATAAATAACTCTTGATTATAGGCTTCAAATAAAATTAAAACTGTTAAAGGGAAAAATAAAAACATATTGTGGCGTGGGCGGGGCAGCGGCTGACGACCATCATGCTTTGCGGCGGGTTGCTGTGGTCACCGTGATGAGGAAATGTGTTTGGGTGAATGGCTTCGGCCAAGTTTAGGTGTGTTGAGTATGTGTGTGTGAGAGACCTGTTGAATGTGTTCCGGTTCATGCTAAGGCTGAACTGGGTTTGATTCTCGAGTGAATGTGTTTCCCGTGCGTGCTGTGGTGAGTAAAATAATTCCAGCCGTTTGCATTAGGAAGCAATCAATCCAACTCGTATCTCCACGATAGCGAGCGACGCAGCGCGATCAAAGCGGAGCGGCTAGTTGAGGATCCCGGGTCATGGGGCGGAGCACAATGGTGACGCTGCGCAAGTGCTGGGGCAAGATACAGCGCCGTCAGCCGGCGAAGCAATTTGGTGGAGTCAACATTAGACGTGCGGTAGACGTCGAAAAAAAGACGTCGCCTGGCGTTACAAAACAACCCCATCATGGGACGGAAATTGGACGTCCAAAATGACATGGAAAAGACGTCGCTACGACGTCACATTGCGCAGTGGGATGTGTCACATATGAGCAAAAAATCGGAATTGGGTCACATTTAGCTGACGGTGTAAACGTCGCCTATGACACCATGGGGGTGATGTCAAAATGCTTGGGCCCTAATCGTACCCTGTGACGACATAGGGCTGATGTTATAGTGCTTGGGCCCTAAAAAAAATCTTAGAAAAACTATAAGGCCCTCACAAACTATGAAATCAGTATATCTTTCTTCTGGGTAGACTAAGGACTTTTTTAAGTGTAGGGAGCACTACTAAAGACCCTTTTTGACCCAGTGGTGGCCTCTTCTACGGAGTGGTGCAGACAGGAAGAGACTGGACAAGTTCAGTCCTGGGGATTCCCCTGGACACTGTACAGGAGGTGGGAGAAAGGAGGATGGTAGCTAAGCCATCATCGTCGCTGGATTATGACTCTCACGCCCTGTTACTCCTTCAGATACAACACACTCAAACACTTATTCCCACACTAGGGCAATTTGGGGACACCAATTAGCCTTAATCCGCATGGAATGTGGGAGGAAACCAGGGTACCTGGAGGAAACCCACTGAGCACGGAGAGAACATGCAGACTCCATGTGGGAATCGAACCCCAACACATATCATAATAGTTTAGCTATTTAGTCTGTGAAGATCATACTGACCAGTTAATGGATTTACAGCCAGAACAAATATTGCATGAAGAACATGTATGATTATCTAGCTAACTAACTACTATTCCAACTTAATTCCTTATGTCTAAAAAGAAAGTGTTTACTATCAAGTATAAGTATTACGTAAAATATATAAGTATTTTTAATAATAAAGGTGTGAGTGAAGGGTGATTTTCTTTTCTTCTGGTTAATATACACACTGAGCAGGATAGTGCGCACTTCCACACTACACAGTATGTGCGAACAGGACGCCAGCGTTAAGGCCATGCACACTGCTTAGTACAGAAGTACACACTACAGCTTTTCCCCCTAGCCTTTGTTTTGGTTGTGCTTGTAGTTATAGCTCACCAGGCGCAGCAGACTGATTTCATCGTAAGACAGGAAGTTTAAAATGGTCTCGATGGCCACGATGGGAAGACCGAGGAGCGGGTTGTTTTGGTGAGGCTGATCCGGCGGTGGAGAAGGCAACCTGGGCGAACCCGAGTCGGAATCAGCAGACCCTCCGCCTCCCTCAGCTCGCTCCACTATAGCCGCCATCTTCTCTAGCTCGAGACTGCAGGAAGTGATGTCAGATTGAGAGCGCGAGAGGGGGGCGGCGTTCAGCGGAAGTGCTCCCACGTGAAGACGTGACTTCATGATTTTACTGGATCATAATACATAAAAAAATAAGTGCTGTAATGGGTAGCGTTGTTTCCAGCGCGCGCACACACAAACAGTACTAGAAACTAGAAACACGCAAAAGAAGCTACTTCTGGAGTTAATGGAATTTCAAGTTGCTATTTTTTGTTGTTGAAAAAATGGCCATTTTTCCAGCTTTATACTGTCTCCCTTCCCTTCCAAACAATAGTAGTTTAAAATGCAAATAATTCATGTTTCCCTAATGAGTATTGATACTAAAAATTGGTGGAAACTTCTAGAAGCATTTGACCTGTAAACATGTAATGTGCAAAATTAAGGATTTTCTTCCCAAAACAATCTGTAGTGTCCGTAACCATGTCAACTTCACGTCGCAATCTCTTAAAACATTTGCATTTTAGAATTTTTCAAGTTTGTCTTCTCACGTGAAATCTAAATTCTGAATGTTTGAAGATGAACGTTTCACCTGAATGACAATTAAAATAATTGAAATTCGAAAACGTTACGGACACTACATAAAAGGGCATGTAATTGTATTTAGCAAAAGTGTTTCTTTTCACATGATAAAATATAAATATCTATGCACATCTCACTCATCGTCTATACCGCTTTATCCTGTATTCAGGGTCGCGAAGACGTGGAGCCTATCCCAGGAGGCTTAGGGCACGAAGCGGGTACACCCTGGACAGGGTGCCAATCCATCGCAGGGCACACACACATACACATACTCATTATCTATGCATATCTACAAAAAATAAAAGCAGCACGGTGAAAAGCATTACGTACAGTATTATTAAAAATGGTGTTATACTATCCTGTCTGAAAATGTACTTTTTCACCTAGATGAGAAACATTTTAGCTCCAATACCATGTTTTGGCTGATATACTGTATATTATGATCACCTGCCTATTATTGAGTAGGTCCCCCATTTTGCCACCATAAGAGTGATACATGTGTTCATGTTTTGCTTCCCCATAGCCACCCATGACTCTGTCACCGGTTCACTGATTCTCCTTCCTTGGATCACTTTTGATATGTCCTGACATTTGCAGACCAGGAACATCCCACAAGACCTGTAGTTTTGGATTTGCTCTAACCCAGTCATCTAGCCATCACAATTCGGCTCATGTCGAAGTCACCCAAATCTTTACGCTTTCCCTTTTTTTTCTCCTTCCAACACATCAACTTAAGCAAAAAATGTTCACTTGCTGCCTAACCTGGTATATCCCATCCACTTTAAGCCACCATTGTACGAGATACTTTGACCAGGGCTAAATTATAATGGCTGGATTAAAGCAACTCCAAAACTGCAGCTCTTGTCTGATGTTCACAGGCTGCAGTGGTCAGGACATACCAAAAGTGACGGAAAACCGGTGAACTAGCGACAGGGTCATGGGTGGCCAAGTCTCACTGATGCACATGGGGAGTGAAGACTGGCCCATGTAGTCTGATTCAATAGAAGAGCTCATGAGCTGTAGGTCAAATTGAGGAACAGGTTAATACTTGTTCCAGTAGAAAGGTGCCAGAAGACATAGATTATTACTGTTTTGTTGGCAAAGGCGGGACCTACTCAGTATTAGGTGAGTGATCATAATGTTATGGCTGATCTGTGTGTGTATGAACAGTACCAGTCAAATGTTTGGACACACCTTCTCCTTCATTGATTTTTTTTCATTATTTTTTATTATTTTCAACATTGGACATTAATACAGGACAAGACATCCAAAGAATGAAAGCACAATTATTAAATTATTTAGTAAACTAATATTTAACAACCCAGAATATGTATTAGTTGGAATCCAGTAGGTTTCATTACTACCAATTATAGTTTTCATTCTGTTTTTTATTTTTATACAGTGAAACCTCGGATTGCGAGTAATGCGGTGTCCGACCGTTCCGCAAGACGAGCAAAGGTTTTTAAATAAATTTTGACTTGAAAAACGAACAAGTCTTGGTTTACAAGTACCGAGTATCGTGTATCATGCATGCGCTTCTTATTTTGACGCCGAGCATCACAAGATCACAACTGAGCCAATGGTTTTTTTCTCTCTTGTGCTGCAGAATTGTTGGTAATCGTCTCCCCTGCTGGGTCTTAGTGCGCGTCTCTTACTGGTATAATCAACATCCATGCACACGTGTACTGTTTACTATAACAGTGTGACCACGTGTGTGTGTGTAAAACATTTTATTTTGTGTTTGTATGTATGTGTGTGTACAGCGCACGTGTACTGTTTATTATAACACATGTGTGCGCGTGTGTTAAAAAAAAGAAAGTCTCATTAGAGAGGTTAAAGATCCATTTTCTCTCTCTGTGTAATTGGACACTATGCCCCTTCACACACACACTCACACTAATGGAGACACTGCTCTGTCGCAATTCTTTTTAATGGTAATGTGCAGGTTAATTTGTTTTATTTTTACTTTACAGATTCTGTGTGTGAGCTGAAATGATTCTAGATAAGAGATGTTTCTTATAAATTTTTCTGATGAGGCAGTGTTTCCGTTAGTGTGTGTGTGTGTGTGAAAGTCGTCCCACACAGTAGTTCCTCCCCGCTCTCAAATAAGGGTTACTATGTAAGACAAGAAGAGGGAGTCTGGATTTATTTGTACTTTTTAAGGTAAAGTGCAGGTTAATTTGTTTTATTTTTACTTTATATTCTGTATTAATAATTTTTATGTATTTATTTTTTTGGTTTGTAGAACGAATAATCTGTGTTTTCATTATTTCTTATGAGCTAATTCGCTTTGTTTTACGAGCGTTTTGATTGATTAATCCAAGGTCCCACTGTATTACGTGTTCTGATTTTGTTTCTTCAATCTCTGCTTAAAAAAAAAGCATTCTTCACTCCCTGGTGCAGTTCATTTTGAGGCTGGTTGCTTCATTCCTCCTAATCCATTTGCTGACTCAACAATTGTCAAATGTAATGTTTCAAAATTGCTGCCCATAGTCCATTTGGTTCGCATTGAAGAAATTGAACGTTGACATCCAACATGCAGCGAGTCCGAGTGAGGTTGTGTCACCCCTGCCTTGTCCAATCATTTACATTTACATTTAGGCATTTGGCAGACGCTCTTATCCAGAGGGTAAGGGGGGGGGGGGGGGGGTTAGTCCAAGTACTGGAAAAACAGATGCGTCTTGAGTCGTCGTTTAAAAATAGTCAGTCTCTGCTGTACGGACATCTAGAGGAAGTTCGTTCCACCACCTAGGTGCCAGAACAGAAAAGAGCCTGGGTGAATGCCGCCCTCGATCCCTGAGAGATGGTGGGATGAGGCGAGCAGTGCTGGAGGATCGGAGGGAACGTGGTGCAGTGCGTGGTGTGATTAGAGCAGAGAGGTAAGTGGGTGATGGGCCATTTTTAGCTTTGTAGGCAAGCATCAGCGTTTTGAATTTGATGCGGGCAGCTACAGGAAGCCAGTGCAGGGAGCGGAGGAGTGGGGTGGTGTGGGAGAACTTGGGGCGGTTAAAAACGAGACGTGCTGCTGCATTCTGGATCAGTTGCAGAGGACGAATCGTGGACAGAGGCAGGCCTGCCAGGAGTGAGTTGCAGTAGTCCAGTCTTGAAATGAAAGAAATGGGCTTGTTACATCGACCAGCCATAAAATTACAATGCAAAATATTATGCCCACTATTGTGTAGGTTCTCCTTGTGCTGCCTGTGCAGCTATGGCTCCTCGGGCACGACTCCACAAGACCTCTGGGGTGTGCTGTGGTATCTGATGGACCGGGTGTTTCTACACTGTTTTCCAAATTATTATGCAAATTGGATGTAAGTGTCATAAACATTAAATGTTTAGTTTAGTTTGGTTGGTGGATGGCCACCATGTCCTAACAAGGCTGCGATGTCAACAAGGAGGTGCCAGAGTCATGTTTTGGGCCAGAATCATGGGAAGAGAGCTGGTAGGCCGCTTTAGTGTCCCTGAAGGTGTGAAAATGACCTCTGCGAAGTATATTGACTGACCACTTTCTTCCATGGTACAAAATGAAGAACCATGCCTTCTGTAGCAAAACCATCTTCATGCATGACAATGCACCATCTCATGCTGCAAAGAATACCTCTGTGTCATTGGCTGCTATGGGAATAAAAGATGAGAAACTCATGGTGTGGCCACCATCTTCCCCTGACCTCAACCCCATTGAAAACCTTTGCAGAATCCTCAAAAGATCTGAGGGTGGGAGGCAGTTTGATTCAAAACAGCAGCTCTGGGAGGCTATTCTGACATCCTGCAAAGAAATTCAAGCAGAAACTGTCCAAAAACTCACAAGTTCAATGGATGAAAGAATTGTGAAGGTGATATCAAAGAAGGGGTCGTATGTTAAGATGTAACATGCCCTGTTAGGATGTTTTTGATTTCAGTAAATATGACCTCATAATGCTGCAAATTCAACAAAAGTCTACTTTCAGTTCTTTACAACCTATAAAATTTTTAACTCTGTTGTGCATAATAATTTGGAACAGTGCGTTTTCAGTTTTTTATTTTTTAAAATAAATGTTATCATTAGGAGGTTTGTTCATTCATTCATTTTCTATACCGCTTTATCCTGTATTTAGGATCGCGGGGACTTGGAGCCTATCCCAGGAGACTCAGGGCACGGTACACCCTGGACAGCGTGCCAATCCATCGCAGAGCACACACACACTCACACACTATGGTCAATTTGGGAACGCCAATTAGCCTAATCTGCATGTCTTTGGACTGTGGGAGGAAACCGGAGTACCCGGAGGAAACCCACCAAGCACGGGGAGAACATGCAAACTCTATGCACACAGAGACGGGAATCGAGCCTGGCCGTGAATCGAACCCGGACTCTGGAGGTGCAAGGCGACAGTGCAACCACTACACCACTGTGCCGCCCGAGGTTTGTTCAATAAAATTAAAATTATAGCCTAATAGTTGATGACTAGAAAATTATGCTGACTGTCATTTGCATTTACTAATTATGAAAATCAGAGAAAGATATAATTTGCGTAATAATTTTAACGCAGTGTATTGCGACCACCATGAACAAGCATGAATATGAACACTAGGAAATACCACTAAGGCTAATGCTAATGTAATGACAACTATGATAAATCAACAAAACTTGGTGGTCTCTGCAGCATGGTGTCCCCAAAAGCTGGGTGGTGGCAGGAACATGGTGTCCCTGAAGCAAAACAATAAATAAATAAAACGTGGTAAGATGGTAAGAGACAGGGTTGTCCTCTCTTACTTCACATTTTTGCTGTTAGTATTGAACCTTTGGCTGAGTTGATTACAGCTAACACATCCATTTCAGGTATTAAAGCGCACATTGTAGAACACAGGCTGAATTGGGTGATCAGAGCTCCCTTTTTCTCTCAGTCCTTCGTAGGATAAGTGTGCAGAGAATTAATATTCTTTCTTGTTCATTATATTTATTTCAGGTTACATGTTTTATTAAATACAAACTTTGTGAAGCATCTGCAAATTGAGGTGCTGTAAAATTGGCAGTTTATGAGTCTGGTCATTCTAATAAACTTATCCTCTGCAGCAAAGGTAGCTCTTGGTCTTTTTTTTTTCTTCCTTGGATAGTCCTCAGGATTAACTGAGTGTTTCTTTCCATAATATGGATTTATGCAGTAGATAGTAATAGCACTAATAGGGCTACTGACTCTGAACCCACCATTTCCCTGTACAAGACACCTGAAGGCCTGATGGTCTAAAACACATTAAGAAGGTAAGAAATGTCACAAATGACCTCTTCACAAGGCACACATTTTCACATGAATTGAAAACCATTCCATGTGACTACCTCGTGAATTGATGAGAGAATGCCATGAGTATGCTAAGCTGTCATCAAAGCAAAAAGTAGCTACAGTACTTCGGACAATCTGAAATTTAAAACATATTTTGGGTAGTTTCATAGTTTGAATGTCTTCAGTATTAATGCAAAATATTGAAATTATATATTTTTTTAAATCACAGAAGGACAATATATACAGTACACACATTTTCCATCCATTGGCTGAGGAATTTATTTGAATTAACTGTAAGAAAAGACAAATACATCATTTTCTGATATGCTTTTTTAGGCGGAGCTGAAAACCACAAATGCACCGCTGCACTGTATTTACTCCTTCATCACAAGTGAATCTTCATCCTTGTAGGGCTTCTTTTAGGGGACCAAACAAGTGAAAGTCAGATACAAAAAAAAAAAACCTCCACCAGGGAGGATGCTTATATATATACAGTGGTGTGAAAAACTATTTGCCCCCCTCCTGATTTCTTATTCTTTTGCATGTTTGTCACACAAAATGTTTCTGATCATCAAACACATTTAACTATTAGTCAAAGATAACACAAGTAAACACAAAATGCAGTTTTTAAATGAGGGGTTTAATTATTTAGGGAGGAAAAAAATCCAAACCTACATGGCCCTGTGTGAAAAAGTAATTGCCCCCTGAATCTAATAACTGGTTGGGCCACCCTTAGCAGCAACAACTGCAATCAAGCGTTTGCGATAACTTGCAACGAGTCTTTTACAGCGGCTCTGGAGGAATTTTGGCCAACTCATCTTTGCAGAATTGTTGTAATTCAGCTTTATTTGAGGGTTTTCTAGCATGAACCGCCTTTTTAAGGTCATGCCACAACATCTCGATAGGATTCAGGTCAGGACTTTGACTAGGCCACTCCAAAGTCTTCATTTTGTTTTTCTTCAGCCATTCAGAGGTGGATTTGCTGGTGTGTTTTGGGTCATTGTCCTGCTGCACCACCCAAGATCGCTTCAGCTCGAGTTGACGAACAGATGGCCGGACATTCTCCTTCAGGATTTTTTGGTAGACAGTAGAATTCGTGGTTCCATCTATCACAGCAAGCCTTCCAGGTCCTGAAGCAGCAAAACAACCCCAGACCATCACACTACCACCACCATATTTTACTGTTGGTATGATCTTCTTTTTCTGAAATGCTGTGTTACTTTTACGCCAGATGTAACGCACCTTCCAAAAAGTTCAACTTTTGTCTCGTCGGTCCACAAGGTATTTTCCCAAAAGTCTTGGCAATCATCGAGATGTTTTTTAGCAAAATTGAGACGAACCTTAATGTTCTTTTTGCTTAAAAGTGGTTTGCGCCTTGGAAATCTGCCATGCAGACCGTTTTTGCCCAGTCTCTTTCTTATGGTGGAGTCGTGAACACTGACCTTAATTGAGGCACGTGAGGCCTGCAGTTCTTTAGATGTTGTCCTGGGGTCTTTTGTGGCCTCTCGGATGAGTCGTCTCTGCGCTCTTGGGGTAATTTTGGTCGGCCGGCCACTCCTGGGAAGGTTCACCACTGTTCCATGTTTTTGCCATTTGTGGATAATGGCTCTCACTGTGGTTCGCTGGAGTCCCAAAGCTTTAGAAATGGCTTTATAACCTTTACCAGACTGATAGATCTCAATTACTTTTGTTCTCATTTGTTTCTGAATTTCTTTAGATCTTGGCATGATGTCTAGCTTTTGAGGTGCTTTTGGTCTACTTCTCTGTGTCAGGTAGCTCCTATTTAAGTGATTTCTTGATTGAAACAGGTGTGGCAGTAATCAGGCCTGGGGGTGACTACAGAAATTGAACTCAGGTGTGATAAACCACAGTTAAGTTATTTTTTAACAAGGGGGGCAATCACTTTTTCACACAGGTCTATGTAGATTTGGAGATTTTTTTCTCCCTTAATAACGTAAACCTTCATTTAAAAACTGCATTTTGTGTTCAATTATGTTACCTTTGACTAATAGTTAACTGTTTTTGATGAGCAGAAACATTTAAGTGTGACAAACATGCAAAATAATAAGAAATCAGGAAGGGGGCAAATAGTTTTTCACACCACTGTATATATATATATATATATATATATATATATATATATATATATATATATATATAGAGAGAGAGAGAGAGAGAGAGAGAGGTGTAAAACAAGCACTGCAACTGCTTTTGGCCAGCAGTCCATGCAGAACAAGTTCAGTACCCCAAAATCCTCAAAAATAGTTCTAACATCCCTGTAAAGATTGTGTTTATTTCTGTATCCTTGGCCCCACCGTAGAGATTGAAAGAGTTGAAACAGGGGGAAAATACAAGTATTGCAAAGTTTTAGTGTGAAGTTCAAACACTGAATGTAAGACATATTGCACAATAGCATTGGAACATAAAAGCAAACTAAAGCCAAATAAAGTTGAATTCATGGAAGTTGACTGCTGAGAACCTGGACAAGCCCAAAACAGGAAAAAAACTAAATACAAGAAGAACTGAAGGAAGCATTTGTGAAACTCACCACAGAGAAAGCAAAGAGAATAGAGAGAGGAAATAAATAAATAATTGACCTTGTAAAGTTAAACCAACAGCTAACAGGATTGAGAATTGATGGAGGAAACACATACACAAAAAAAAATTTAAAAGAAAACTCAATAAGGAAATCAGTGTTGAAAATTCCAAAGAGGAAGGTATGACAAAAAAAACAACAACAAATGTAAATTGGTGTGTATGATATTGATATGTGGTTCCTCTAAAAGCCTTCGGTGTTGTTCTTGACTTTTTTTGAACAATGCACAGTTATTGTCTCTACTGAAAGGTTCATATTTGCCAATAAAGCTCATGGAACATACTGTACAACATATTGCACCACATATTTTAACACAGATATCCGACTGACTGAAACAGACACTCCACAACAATTTTTTGATACAGCTTATACAGTATATGGCTCCATTTATATCCTTGCATTAATCTAAATCCCCCAGTTCCTCCTGGTGAAAAATAACTGCATGAAGATACCACCACTGTACTTAATCACAGGAATTATGTTACCTGGCTCTTGAGCTGTATTCGATTTGCACCTGCTTTGCTTTTCTAAACTTTACTTTCGTCAGATCACTAAATCTGTTTCTGAAAGCTATGGAATTTCCAACATTGCTGGTGTGTGCAATGTCACCAAATAGGTTCTGCTCATTTGTCTTTTTAAGGTTCTTGACAAACTTGATATAACCTTATAGTTAACTATTGGTGAATATATAAATAACGGTAATACATGAAAATATTAATTATATAGATTTTAAACACCCCGATTTTAAAATGTCACAAGTAGGCCGACCAAATACTGGATGCTTTAAAAAATATTAGACAAATTTAGTACACTGTTGTCACCTTGTGGTTGGATTGAGAAAATCTAATAACGTTCAAAAAAAAAATTCTATTGGCCTATCAGGGTCATTTAGGTATAAAATGTATGCACCTGCCATGTATTATTGTGGCAGGATTTTCTCCAAACACAAACCATAAACACTAGCCATACAGATCAACTAACTGTAAGTGGCAACATAAACTGACTGTAGTCGCATTGTACTGCCTATCTAATTAAACATTAGATAATAATTCCCCATCAGGGAAGAAAAAAAAGACATTGATTTATGGTCATTCAGAACATTCAGGTCATCAGCTGACTTAATTTTATTGCCACATGATGTGACTGAGTCACGTAGGCGTTTGGCAGACGCTCTTAAGTTTACGTCATTGTATAGATTACACTAGGTTACTAGCTTATCTAGGTAGTCCAGTCTTGAAAGAACAAGGGACTGAACAACCACCTGAGTAGCCTGTGAAGAAAGAAATGGGCAAATTCCTCTGAGGTTGTAAAGAAGAAATTGACAAGAGCGAGTAAGGTTGGCAATGTGAGGGAAAAATTACAAGATCTAGCAGTATGGAGCTGGATTGGTCAGGATAACTGATTGATAACTCATCCAAAGTATTAATAATCCTGTATTGGGTTTAAAATGAGTGACCAAACTGTTGAGTTTTAAGATTAGTTAAAAGAAGTAGAATTATTGCTTGATGTGTCCCCTGGACCTCAATACGCTTACTGTCTGGACTGGAACTTGATATGAGGAAACTGGACAAACCCTCTGAACATGGGAAAAGTTCACATCATGTTACACAACCTTACAGCAATTCATTTAATAAGAAAGTTTAGAACACCTGATTCTCTAAAAAAAAAATGCTACCACAGCATGAAAGTTTTGATGAATATGTATAAAAAGCCATAAAAAGTAGCATGTGTTGACGAGGATGCAGAATAGCTTTGTCTTTTGACCAAACTCCAACCAAATTCTATAATCCCATTTATTCCAATATGGACCTATAAATGAGTTTATTTTCCTGTTAGTAAATTTATATTTATTGAAAGAAATGTACCCTGTTGTTAAAATGTACCCTGACCCTTTCCGCACAAAGGTGAAGACCTGTCATTATGTAGTGGCATATGCACTTAATGTTAGCTAAAGGAGCCGGCTGTCACACACGTTGCCATGTTTCCATATGAAAACTTTTAACAGTTGTAGGTCAAAGTTTTAAGAGAGTTTCTGGTCGATGGTCGGTGTTGCGCCCTATCTGCTCCTATTTGCGTCATATTGCTGACCCCCGCTTTCACCCCAGCTATGCAAAGAAAGAATTTCATGAGTGATCTTGTGACAAAAATGTTGTATGGTTTGGAGACGTTTCCGGTGACAAAAAGTCACGAAGCAGAATTGGAGGTGGCAAAGCCGAAGATGCTGTGATTTGCTTCAGGAGTGACAAGAATGGACAGGATTAGAAATGAATATATTAGGGCGACAGGTGGGACGGTTTTGGGACAAAGTTAGAGAGGCCAAATGAAGATGGTTTGGACTTCTCTAACTTTGTCCCAAAACCATCCTACCTGCCCTGTCCCTCTCATATATTCATTGATTCAGATGACGATGGTTTGGACATGTGTAGAGGAGGAACGAGGGAGTCGATCGGGACAATGATGTTAAAGGATGGAGCTGCCAGGCGGAGGGGAAGACGAGGGCCCAAGTGGATGCGGTGAGAAAGGACCTGCAGGAGGCTGGAGTGACGAAGGGAGACGTGGTAGACAGAATTGGAGACAAACGGTCCAGAGTGGACTTTACTCTCATTTACATACCTCAGCCGCTAGAGGGCGGTATGCTAAAATCTTTGCGCAGTGGTTCCCTCTAGTGGCAAGTGCACGCATTGCACGGGAGACTGTGTTGTCCTGCAGGGGAAGGGGAAGTGGAGGCTACTTATTGCTAATTCCCATGCGAGCATGTGGACAGCGGGGTACAGTGTGACTCAAATTACTGCCCACTAACAACATGCACGGTCTGTTCGCCAGTAAAGTGTGCGTGTGTCAGTGAGACCCCGGTGCGGTTACTCTGAGCCGCGGGTGGGCGGTAACGCGGGGGCTCCAGCGCCGCTCGGCCTTGTCCAGCTCCAGCCTGCGGCCGAGTTGATGTTTGTAGCAGAGAGCAGCAACAGCAGCAGTGCGCTTCTTCACATCTCAGGCGAATGAAGGCGCTGAACAGTAAAGTGAGTTTCTTACGCTTGTGTCTCTGTAAGCTGCTGGAAACGCGAGTTGTTTTGGACTAGCTGATTTAGCTTAGCTTCACACACACGGCCTGTGAGGTGACTCTAACTTCCTGCTGTCTGTGTGTGTGTGTGGCTTCCTTCGTGCACTTTATAATATTGCTTACGTTCATTTAACCAATCAGACATTGTATATAGTAGTACATTAATCACCTAGAAACCTACGCGCTAGCTCTCTACCACTCGGCTAGTCAGGCCTACCATAGCGTGCTAGTTCGGACCTGCTATATTTTTTTTATTCCTACCTGCATTCCGAGTGAACGCGCTAGGATTGGCTGACCGTATCCCGCCTCTTGGCTAGTGATTGGCTGCTCAACAGTCCAGTTTGCGGCTTGTTTACGAGCGTGAACTTTTAGCCAATCCCAGCGCAGGAGGCGGGACTTGCCGGAACACGGGTGGGCGTGAGTTTAATTTGTGCTAAATGTTTGTAGCATTTTAGTTTGAATAACTGATTTTAACGAGCATTCTTTACTTATTTTAATGTTCTATACTACACGGATGCCTGCAGGTCATCAGTTTTACACTGGGTGAGCTAGTTGACGTGAATGTAAACATCCTGCACTCGGACTGATCAATGAGCAGCACGAGGGTCACGTGACTCTTACTAAAAAAACTTAATTTATTTAATCTCAGAACTTCATCAGTTTAAAACACGTGTTTTATATGAAAGGTATATAAAGTATGAAGCTTGTGCTCTTTTGAGTCCTGATTAATGTAGATTCTTAAAGCATCACAAATTTTATAAATATCCCAATCCTTGATTTTGTTACTATTTAAAACTTTTTTTTATAATTTTTTTTTTAAGTTGAATGATTAATTAAATGCAACCTGTTTCCTATAACATAACAATAGTTTTCTCACTTAAAATCCAAGAGCATCATTTAACCAATAGGACGTTAACTTCAAATACAAGAGTTAACTCAGCAGCACGTATCTCTGTCATCCACTATAATTATTATTTCTAAACAAATTTAGCAAATAATTCACTCCTTCCACACGGGATGGGAATGTGTAAACCTTAAATTGTTAACTGCGTTCATTAATGCACCTTAATTGTACTTTCCGCCCTCCTCATTGCAATTCTTGTTTGCTGCTTAAATGTTGTTTATTATCATGTGAACTGGCTGCTGTAATGTTAATGCTGTAATTTCCCTTTGGGATTAATAAACTAATAACAACAGGAATGCCCCAAAGTTCTCCACATAAATAATAAATATAAAAAGGCATAATTAAAAAAACATCCCACACATATCTAATCAAACAGAATATAAAGAAATTCATGTTGGTTTACACTCCAGAGAAAACATGTGAGTTTTAAGATAGGACTTAAATGCCTTCAGTGTTAGATAGATAGATAACTTTATAACCCTCTATCTATCTATCTATCTATCTATCTATCTATCTATCTATCTATCTATTGCAATGATTTAACACCTCAAATGCCTCCAAAGTTTCAAAACTCAACAGTAAGTTTGTGAATTGAGTGACACGATTTAACGCACATGATTTTTGACTAATTTTCACTCACTGTGTTATGAAACTGGTGTAAGCGTGTGTAATGAGTGGACTTGAGACATTCTCGACTGGAGGCTTTTAATGTACACGTTTTTTGATAATGTAATGCCAAAAAATGGCGCTTCTGTTGTACTACTCAGGAGGGTACATAATCTATTATATCACATGTCACGGGCAATCAGCCTGATAACCCGATGATTCTGGTCACTGGCTGATCGACCGGTTAATCAATTTTATAAATGTAAAAAAAATCTGTTTTGGAGTCAGAGTGGCGTTACGTTAATCATCTCACAAAAGAATTTCGATTCATAACTGAATCGATTTTATTTCCTCAGTTACTACATTATATTAGCTGCCAATTCTTAGCCTTAGACTGAGCTTAGTGAGCAACCAATCGTTGAGCTCGATGATGAATAGATTGTTTGTCCTCTTCTGCATTATTCGCAAAGGCCGTGGTTAATTTACGTGAATTCAGTTAAATGTATTATTTTTTTTCTTCTTCCTTGTCTCTCTCTCTCTCTCTCTCTAGGGCAGTCTGAACAGCGGAAGCATTCATGGATATAGTTGGCACATTTAACCATTTAATTCCCAGTGATCAGTTGGAAGACTCCCTGCTCCTTGGCCAGAACCTGGAATGTGAAGCGAGTGATGAGTTTGCGTCGAGCCACAGCCTGCCAGGAGACTCGCTCAAGAACATGCTTAGTGACAAGGATCCTATGTTTGGGTCGGCCAGCGCGCAGTTTCATCTCTTGGAAAACGACGACGCAAACTTTCAGCTCTCCGGCTCTTTAGGTCCAAAGAAATTAATTACTTATAAACTATAAAAAAAAATAAAAAAAACAACCAAACAAATAAAAAATGATGGAACTAACGGTGTGAATGTCATTTTTTCCCCCTTTATTTCAGAGCATGACATGAATTCTTCAGGCTTCAGCCAGACTAGTGCAGATGGGGATGAGACTCCAGGCAAGTTTCTCAGAGGCAGGAGGAAAGGTCCCGCTCAGCCACAGAGGAAACAAACCGGTACATACAGTAGAAGAGGAGAGGATTATTGTCACTCTGGCTTTATACCAGTTTACTGACAGGATTATGATATTGCGTTAAAAAAAAAACTGCTTGTACTAAATCAAAATCTTTAAAAAAAAAAAATAAAAAAAAAAAGACAGCCGTCATACACTGTGTAAGTAATGGTGAAAATGCACCACAGTAACAAATCTATAAACAGTATGGCACTTGTTTTGAAAGGGTGTTTGAGTTTAGGTTTAATAATATACTGAGTTGGTGCTCGATGTGGAGAAAATTATAGGGGTTGTGTTTAAACTGTAAACACTTCTTCTTTTTTTTTTTTTTTTTGTTGTTGTTTTTAAATAATATAAAGCCTGGGTATGAGTTTTATTTATTCTTCAGTATGTAATCCTGATAAAACAAATAGTGTATCAAAGACTTACCATTGAAAGTTTTTTCTCTCTCTTTTTTTTAACGTCAAGCCGTTTCATCTCGAGGCCGAGGTAGAGGTGGACGGGCAAGACGCCCAGGACCATTTCGAGGAGTGTCCAGTGAGGCTCTTAGCAAAAGATCTGGCCAGATATCCGGAGTTAAGGACGACGAAGAACCGGGATCGAGTACCAGCTCGACAGCGGGGAAGTGCACGGAAAAACGCGAAGAATTGCTGAGCCGGCGGTTTAACGTCAATGAAGTGGACCCGTCGATGAACCCCGTGGTCGTGCTGAGGCGTCTAACGGTGACCGTAGGAGGTTACAAAATCGAACTGTTGCCTGGTCCTTCTCACACTTCCACCACATTAACTACAGACACTCTTGAGTCTCTGAGCTTCCAGGACGATGCCGTGACCACGGGAAGCAACGGGTTTGATCTGGAACAGACCCAGACGTTTGATGTGCTTTCAGCCCCAGAGGTCGTCGAAGAGCTTCAGGTCATCGAACATGCAGCAAGTGAAACGCCCATGGATTTAGGGCCGTATGTAAATCCGAATGAAGTGCAACACGCCAACGGTGCGACAGAAGCAACGACAGACGCCGCAGCCATCGTCCAAAACGAGGCCGAAAAGCCGAGCGACGCCAAATCGGAAAGTAAAAATGTCACAACGGATAAAACCGCCACTAAAAAGCTCCTGAAACCCAAGCAGCCTGTGAGTATAGCCAAAAACAAGCCTGTTAGCAGAGCAGACATTATGCACAAAGGGTCCAAGCATCACAAACCACAAGATAAAAAAGTGCAAAATACTACAGAAGAAAATCAGCAACAAGTCAAAGGCAAGCAGAACAGCGTCGGCCCAAAGCGGCCAGCCCTGACTCCCAAACCCAAACAAACCTTGAAACCACAAAAGGAGCAAGCCTGCGATCCGGTGAAACACAGCGTCAGCCCATCAGTTCCACTTTCTTCTCCAGTAAACAAAAAGGTGTCGTCCGATTCCAGTCCTGGTACTAAACTAGTTATGAATAAATCTCCCTCTTCGGGAAAGAAACCACAGAATCCCTCACCTGCAGGACTTAAACAAAGCCAGTCAGTGAAGGATGCCCCAGCGGAAGAAGAACAGGAGAAGACCAGACTCAAAAAACCTGAAAAGATCTTGCAGAGACAGAGAAGCAGGAGCAGCAGAAGCGTATCGATAGATGAACCCGAGTTGTTTATTCCTGATAATGCTCCTGTGATGAAGAAGGGAGCTGCAGAGGGAGATCCTACACCTGCTTCCGAAAATGAGACCGCATGGGACTCGAGCAAGCAATGTGGACTGTGTAATAAACCGCACAGTAACAGGTACATTGTACAGATACATACCTTCATCCTAATCTTACATTGTGTCATAATTATTTTTTTGTAACAAGCTCAGTAAATTATAGCTTCATTAATAAAATATTTCACTGAACACTTCATATACACATTTTGGTGTTTTCGATGCTAAATGTGATGCGCTCTCCAGGACGGTGCTGTAAGTAACAGTAAGGGCATTTTCAGATTCATGGTAGGCTGTGGGCGCTGTGATGACTGGTTCCATGGTGACTGTGTTGGACTCGACCTGGCCAAAGTACAACAGATGGAAAAAGACGATCAGGAGTTTGTATGCCTCAAATGCTGTTCGAACGAAAGTGTGAAGGGCAACAGCGAGAACTCGAACAACAATCCAGCACCAGAGCAGAAACAGGGCCCCGAAGCATCAGTCACGTCTGGTGGAATCCGGCCCTTCAGGAAGGTGAGACTCCTGTTCCTGAATCTAAATCAATGATTTGTTTCACTCAGATTTTGACACCAAAAAAAAAAGCCCTACTTTACTACAGGGTGTGTTTTTAATATTTGTCTGGAGGCAGCATGGGAGAGCCGGTGTGGTGCGGTTAGTATCTAATAATGTATATGGATAAAATATCTGATCCCTCAGGCATTGCACACTTTCTTATTTGCATAGGGTAATGTTAAATCATTAAGAGCGTAATAACAGATTGTTCCAGTGTGTTAAATGTCTTGTATAAAGCTAGAATCAGAAAGTTAGATTACATGACTGGTGTAGATCGTCATGTGTGTGTAGTACAAGACCAGAATGTCTGGAAGCAAGCGTGAAAGCATCAAGCTAAGAAGCACCAAGCACTAACGATGGGGATAAAAGTGAAAATAATTGAGAGAATAGCGCAAGATGAAAAGATGGCCGACATTGGTTGTTCTGTTAACATAAATCGTTCAACCATCGGAACAGTTCTAAAGGAGACTGTATGGTATAACACGGTGTATAGGCTGTTGTCTTAGTATCCCAGTACCTAGACAATGTTTGTAGGACTTATGAACAAATTGGACTTAGGAACGAGCTCTCGGAACGGAACTTGTTCATATGTGGGGGACTTGATGTTTCCCTCCCTGAAAATCGAGTAAAACGAAACCCATTTCAGATCTTTAGGCTTTAGGTGCCTGAAAGTAGTACAGCCCCAGATTTGTGTTCAAGCCAGATAGCTCGGAAGTACTTTTCCTAGTTGTACTGCCTACATGTGGCATGCATAGTATGTTAGACTCTTCTTGTTTGTTTTAGATTTTTGATTAGCATTTCCAAATATGTTTTATAAACACAACACCATAATGATGGTAAGAGATTTTTTTTATTGCTTCTGGTAATTTCTACCCAACATAATTGTGTGCACTATACAGATCATCATTTGTACCAGAATTAGTTATTTGTTCATCTGAGTGAGTGAGTTGTGCGTTTGTAATTTTCTTACCTTAAACCAGGACTCAGGAGAGAGGCGCTCATCAGCGGAGTCGGCACTAAAATCTGGTAAGATTCTCTTTATTCCTTTGTATATGATGAAAAACGTGCACGGGAAATCATTTGAAATTGATTAAACACCTGCTTGGTCTGGTTTTCTCAGGGTCAGCTGTGAAAAAGGCTAAAATTTCTGTTCCAAGCACAAAGAAACCATCCACCGGACAGATCAGGAGGAGTGTACGCGACTCACTAGAGGAAATTCTCCTGAAAAGGTATAGGATCTGTTAACCTAGTAGCGGTTTTTTTTTTTTTGTACTGTCACCTCGAACAGAAATTTAAGCTACTGGTGTGTACGGGACATTATTACTATGATTATAGTAGTTGTTGTTATTATGATTTTGATGGTGTTTCAAAGAATGACAAATAATCGCGTTATAATGTAAATGTGACACACTCTTATTTAATCAGTTATTAATATAATTAACTCTCTTTGTTGCCTACTTGCTCAAAGGCTGAAGGAATCCGACTTGAAGATTTCAAAAGAGAAGCCAGCAGAATTGGCCAGAGGTACAGAAAAAGAGCTTTTCGCTCTCTTCCAAGGTGTCGACAGCAAGTACAAGAACAAATACCGAAGCCTGATGTTCAATCTCAGAGACACAAAGAATAACGTAAGAGCTTCTTTCACCACCTTATGTGTTGTCGCAATAATAGATTTATAATTCTGTCCCAAGTAATTTTCCCCCTCCTGATCATATTTGAAGGCTAATTATATGCCTGACATTTGACAGTAAGTAAACACAACCTCTTCCAGGTGTTATTCAAGCGTGTTCTCAAGGGAGAGATTCCTCCTCGAGATTTAGTTCGCATGAGTGCAGAAGAACTAGCCTCCAAGGAACTGGCTGCTTGGCGACAACGGGAGAATCGACACGTAAATTAACACACAAATACAGATGCATGAAAAAAAAATCTGTAATATACCTTCTTGATATTTTGTTATATTGATTGTCTTCATCAATCCTTTCTGCAGACAATTGAAATGATCGAGAAGGAACAGCGAGAAGTCGAGAGGCGACCGGTAACCAAAATTACACATAAAGGGGAGATTGAAATCGAGAACCAAGAACCTGCAAAAGCCCCCGAGGCCTTGGTATTAAGACTGAGTAAACTTCTTCTGCATGCAATATTCAAACGTCATGTTTAAGTTCTATTAAGAAATTTCTTCCTTCTTTCTTCAGCCTGATCTGGTTCCTAAAGCTGTCGAGGTGTCTGAGGAAAAAACATCAGAATCAAAGGCAGAAAGCCCCAAGAAAGCGAAAGACACAACAAGCTTGCACAAGTCTCATCTTTTTGACCTTCACTGCAAAATCTGCACAGGTAACGTGTGGTTAAACCTTCAAAATCTTTTATTTATTTATTTTTAAACTTTTTCAAATGCTTCTTTTTCCCCCTCCTCCTTCAAGGCCGAATGGCTCCACCAGTAGAGGAGGCGACCACTAAGGCTGTCAAAGTGGCCACAACGGTCATTAGAAGACAGTCTACAGTTACAGAAGGGGAGAGCCATGAACTCCTCACGCCCACATCTCCACCCATTGCTCCATCAGCTCTGGTGGATGACTTGTCTTTGAGAGCAATGGAAGAAGGTCTTCTTAACTTCCCCTCCTACGAGTCAAGGTAAGATTCATGAAAACTTATGAGTGAAACCCATTGTTTAATAAGGTGTTTTATTCTACTGTTAATTTTCAGTGCTATGGAAAGGTATTTGACCCCCCCCCCCTCCTTTATGACCTCTTTTACCTGATAATTAATTTTTTTTTTCAATTGTCAAACTTGAATGACATCATCAAACAAATTTTTATGTTAGACGACCAAACACAATGATGATACATAATGAAATACAAAATGCAGTCTTTAAATGATGATTTTTTTATTATGGTAATAATAACTGTACAAATTAATTGCTGAATAAAACAATTCTGCAAAGAACAGTGGACCAATATTCCTCCAGAGTGACGTGAAAGACTTCTTACAAACGCTGGATTGCAGTTGTTCAAATTCAAATTCAAATTTTATTAGTCACATACACAATCATACACAGTATAATATGCAGTGAAATGCTTTTATACGACCGCCAGTGACCTTAAAAAAAAAAGAAAATAAGAAAATAAAATCTTGTACGTAAAATAAATAATCAATAAAAAGGAAATACTAAAGAAATAATTTTAACTAGTAAAATTTGTAAAATTAACTGTGCATAAGGGCATAATAAAATATTGCAAAAATATAGAAATATGGTATTAAAGTGTCAGTGGTTGTGCAAATATGCATGAAAGGTGACATGTGCAATTGTCCAGATGTATGAGTATTTAGTGCAAGTGTGTATGAATGTGTCCATGATTGTTGCCACCAAGTGCGACACAACCAGTTCTTAGGTTTAGATGGCGATTACTTTTTTACATAGAGCCAACTAGGTTTAAACTTTTTGTTTTATTATTATTTTTTATAAACCTGGCGACATGGTGTTGTAATTAGCACTGTCGTCTTGCACCTCGAGGGTCCGGGTTTGATTCCCAGCCGGGCTCGATTCCCGTCTCTGTGTGCATGGCGTTTGCATGTTCTCCCCGTGCTTGGTGGGTTTCCTCTGGATACTCCAGTTTCCTCCCGTAGTCCAGTGATCTGTAGGTTAGGCTAATTGGCGTTCTCAAATTGCCCGTAGTGTGAATGTGTGTGTGTGTGCACTGAGATGGATTGGCACCCTGTCCAGGGTGTACCTTGCCTCGTGCTCTAATGGCGCTTTTCCACTGCATAGTACGGCACGACACGGTTCAGTTCAACTCACTTTTGGGGGGTTTTCCACTGGGAACAGTACCTGGTACCTGGTCCTTTTTTTTAGTACCACCTCAGCCGAGGTTCCAAGCGCGCCGAACCGTTACCAAAACGTGACGTGTAAACTCTGCTGGTCACTGATTGGCCGGAGAAAATCGTCATTACTGCGTCACTTAGCTTGCGACACGAGACACGACAGAACCGCTATATTTAGAAACAGCCAGAGAAGGATCGGACGCACCTTTTTGTATTAACCAAAAATTTTCTTTGGCTGCCATCAGCCTCTTTTGAAACAAACTCCTTCATCTCGCTGTTAAAAACATCCACATGCCGAGAATGAAGAACACCATGACGTCGATATGCTCCATTGTTGTGTGTTTGTTTGTAGCGCGTTTACGATGATGTCACGGCAGTAGCGGTGCTGCGACTAAAACGACACGTGAGTAATCCCGCCCACTCTAAAGCGTTACTAAACTGACGTGGAAGCGCAAACCGAGCCGAACCGAAGTGAGCTGTACTGAACCGTGCTGTGCAGTGGAAAAGGGGCATAAGCCTCCTGGGATAGGATCCAGGTCCCCGTGACTCTCAATAAAAGCGGTATAGAAGATGAGTGAGTGAAATCATAATTGAAACTTTTTGTACTTGTAATTTAAGCATTTTGTACATTTTTGTACTAATTTAAGCATTTTGTAATCAGGTTATCTTTGAATAATATTAAAATGTGCTTGATGAATCATTTAAACATGATAAATCAGGAAGGGGCACATACTTTTTCACAGCGCTGTGCCGAGGCTTACTGAGAATATAAGAATCATGCAGTTATCAGCACCAGTGATGACCTGGTTGACAATTGAACTAGGAGTAATTTTCTATGACTGGCTTGTTAGTTTACAAACAAACGTCATGAGAGTTTTATGCTAGTAGCATCTGTGTGAATTAGTGAGCAGTCAAACAAACAAAAACAATATTTGATGTATACATGTGGCCTTAAGTAAGTAATTCCCTAGGACGGGACAGAACACTGAAGGTTGTTTGTTTATCATGGCTTTTAGGAATTTATATTTGTTTCTTTTCAGGTTGGAAAGTACGAACAATAAGGAAGACACAGTTGCGTTCCTCGCTGGTTTAAAAACCTTATGGCACGGATATATAGACATGCCCTCTGTGGCTCGGTACCTTACAAAAGCTTACCCAGTCTCTGGAAGTTTGGACCACCTAACTGAGGTGGGTGTGCTTAGATGTGAAACCGGTCATTTCGGCACATTCGAATCAAAGACGATTTTTAATTTCCATTATGTTGTCGTTGTCACAGGATCTGCCAGACACAATCCAGGTTGGTGGAAGGATCTCTCCCCAAATGGTTTGGGACTACGTGGAGAAAATCCGTGCCTCTGGCACAAAGGTGACACTGATTTTTTATTAAATTCTTTTTAAATGGCTGCACGTTATTAATATGAATAATGAAACGCCACATCTTATGATCTGCTGTTGTTTCTCATCCCTCAGGAAATATGTGTAATTCGCTTCACCCCAGACACGGAGGAAGATGAGATCTCGTACACTTTGCTGTATGCCTATTTCAGCAGTCGAAGACGATACGGCGTCGTCGCCAACAATCGCAAACAAGTTAAAGATATGTATCTCATCCCCCTTGGTTCCACTGAGAAAATCCCACATCAGATTGTTCCATTTGATGGTCCAGGTAAGTCTGTGATTACTTTGCACTCTCAAACTCTTCTGATAACTACTTACTTTTTTTTTTTTTTCTTCCGTTACCAAACAAAGGTCAGGAATTAACCCAGCTAAAACAGCATATCATTTAAAAACCAAAGCCAATATTGTCCTGTATTTGCTTAAACTTTTCTTTTTCTCATTATAATTTCTAACAGGTTTAGAGACTAACCGACCAAATCTCCTCCTGGGATTAATCATTCGCCAAAGGCCCAAACGGGACTTTGGTGTCCTCCTCCCAAGCGTGGCTAGTGAACCTCCAAGTTTCTTGGTGGAGAACAAACCTCAGGTAGAGCCTGTGCAGAAAGCTGCAGTGGCCCAAGATGAGGAAAGAGACTTCATAAGCAGTCTTGGACGGATACAGAAAAATGACGGCGCAAATCCTAGCAAACCTGCAGCAACTGAATCTCGGTTAGATATCGAGGATGAGGAAAACGTCTCGTTGCGGTTCCTCCCAGGCGTACTGACAAAGCCCAAGGCTACACCAGCAGAGGATGAAGTAAAGAACACAACTAGTGTTGCACTTGGTCAGGCGTCTAGCCCTGACGCTGACACCTCAGGATGTGTCACTCCTAAAACGCCCACCACTCCCAGGTTGGAGCGGTTCATCATCAAGAAGAAAGATCACAAGTCCGTCGAGCATAAACATGAGTCGTCTGGCTCAGCTGAGGAGATCAAGAGTCCGCAAGGGAAAGAGAAAGAGCCACAGAGTGGAGCTGTATTATCCTTAAAGGATAAACCAGGGGATGTATCAACAGAGACTTTCCTAGCTAGTCTTTCCACAGTTCAGCCTAAGACCGAACCGAACAGCACCGAGACGAAAATAGATAATACACCACCAAGCACACAGCCCAGTCCAGATGTAAACCCGTCTCCTGGATTTGCTTCTGTATCGGCCGCATCGAAAGATAACACTAATGATACCACTGAAGATGTTTCCAAGGACAAAAATGTGGAAAGTCCAACAAAGTGTTTAATACCGCTCACCACTGGCATTTTGAAAACGACTGATGCGTCAGAACCTGTTGATATAAAGCAGCCATCTTTAAATAAAGATGTACCACAACCAAAAGTCGCCCAGTCACCTACACCTTCAGAACAGCCATCAGTTAGCCAGTCTGCACCTTCACTACCATCATCAGCAACAGATCCCGCACTGACATTATCCGAGTTTAAAGCTGTTAAAGATATCCAGACCATCACCACTATTTCCTTGTCTGGAAAAAATGAAGGTCCCAAGCCATTGAGGCAACGTCTTCTTAGCCCCCCTCCTCCTCCTTTTAATACTGCAAGTCACGCGCCGCCACCGGCTCCATTCCCTCCTTATCACGCCGCACCAGTTGCCCATCCTTACCATCCTGGACCAGTGCCCAACTTCCCACCCCAATCTAATCCTGCACCGTTTATACCCATTCATCAGCAGGTGCCTCCACCCTTTAACTACCCTCCACCTCCTCCTATGATGTTTCCTCAGAATGATCAAATGCGCATCCCACCTTGGGCTCAGACAGTGCTTCCTCCGGCATGTTTTCCACAGGCTGTCCCAGAGGCGGTTTCTGGGCCTCCACCACAGTCGTTTACAACCCCAAGATTTCCTGATTCCTCCATGCTAAACCTGGCACCCTTGAACAAGAGTGATCCAGGTTCAGAGCTGTGGGATGGGAAGTCCAGACCCTTGGCTGATCCCTTCAAAAAGGAGGACCGAGACCACCTCGGAAGGTACAGGCACAAAAGCCAACACTATGAGCGAGAGAGGCACAAGGCCAGGAGTCGGAGCCGAAGTCGAAGCAAGAGCAGGAGTCGCAGCAGGAGTCGAAGTCCGAGCAGGCACAGACACAAAAGCAAACACTCGCGGGAGGACAGGCATGGGGAAAGGAGGAAAGAGCGACATCATAGCAGTCACCACAGGGACAGGGACAAACACAGACGGGACTCTGATCATGAAAAACATCGGAGAGACTCGAGAGACAGACACTCATGATCTTCATGCTCAACCTAGATATACCCATTCTGCTTCACCGACCAGACATGTTCTTTTTGTATTTTACTGCATAGTAAGATGTTATTTATAACATTTAAAAGCAGCTTTTAACAAGTGTAGTTTTACATTTTTAGTTATTCATGATTTCAATTTCCGTTTTAAAGTTTTAACATCAGAACCAGAAATCAGTCAGAACTCAGATAGTTAAGAATCAATGCCAAGAACATAATGTTATATCCACCTTTTTAAAATATCTTCGTTTTCATCAATTTTCTATTTTGCATTGAATTTCAATGTGTCTGTACATTTTGGTTTATCAAACAGTAGAGATAACGTGCTTTCTGCACAACATGTTTATGTACAGTTAATAGATTCTTTTTATTGTTGATTAAAAAAAGAATAAAACAAAATCGTATTAAATCATGAGCAATTAATGGGAATTTGCTTTAATGCACAGTAAAACTAATGTAGTTAAATTATAAACTTTGTATGCAAGTGAAAATAAGTTCTGATTATATTTGTCACCTTTATTCAGCATGTTTTTTTGGTACAAAGAATAGTAATGATTTATAAATAGTAGTATGCTTTTCAGCATGACAGTAAAACATTTGAGGATACTGTTTAAGTTTGTAACATCAGTTAAAGTAGAGGCTTTTAGTCACTGTATGTTGCCTTCCATATGTGTGACAGGTTTGACTTCACCTTGACTTTACATGAGAACTACACACCTGGTGCTCATCTTCGTAAGAGATGAAGATATACGCCTGTCAAGAAAGCACTTGTACAATCTGAAGGCAAAAGATGTTCAGGTGCTGAAAGAACTCCTAGCTGTATACAAGTTTGACGAACACAATAGTTTTAAAATATTGCCCTGAAACTTATTTTACACCTATATGATATTAGGTATTTGTGGGAGGTTTTAATGCAATAATGTAGACTTAAAAATAGGGAGTTTTATTTAGTTCTCTTCAATTTAACACATGTACAATGTTTTTATTTAGTTTTATTTGCATAATGAAACAACTAGAATAAAAATAAACAATTTACAAAATAAATATTTTTCAACTCGGGACTTTACAAATGAAATAATTTCAGAACCTATTTCAGAAAGCAGGTTTAACAAACCCTGAGATTAAGCCTGAACTCTGGGTTGACTAACGTTGAGCTGTTGACATTAACAATAACAACAATTAGTTCGATTAACTCTAAGTGATGTTAAACTTGATTAAATATTGTGCATAAGGAAATAAAAAGCCCTCATCAATAGAATGCGGATCATGTGAGTCACCATGGCAACAGGAGGAAAGACGGGCTTGAGTCTCCTACGTCTTCCAGTTAAAAATATTAATGACATACAGAATATGAGTATGTGTTTAAGAAAAAAAAAATTCCATAACGTGAATATACTACTATAATATGTTTGCAGGGGCAAGAGGCACAAAACGTGGGTGCAAATAAAGAAGTGTAAAGTATAGTATGATCAACTATATATATATAAGTAAGCAATTGTGGTATTGTTAAGCCTGCATTACCTAATTAAACAGCATTGTGTGGCAACATTCAACATGATGCTGAGGAACCCTCATCTTTTGTTGCAATGCCTTTAGCTTTGATTGCAGTTTATTGTTTTGTAATAATTTTATTGCCATATAACGTTTCTGAGCCTAGACTAACTGAAGCAACCTCAGATCATAACACTGCCTCCAGAGGCTTGTACAGTGGCCACTATGCATGATAGATGCATCACTTCCCCTCGCACCCTGACGTGCACTTTTGCTCTGGAATAGGGTCAATCCGTGCTTATCAAACATGACCTTCTTCCATTGTTCCAGCCCAATCTGTATAGCCAAATTGAAGCCATTCTTTTCAGATCATACTGCCAATTGTCAATTTGAAAAGGATACCTAAATATATTTATATGTGTCTCCAAATTTGACATCCATCCTACAGTAGATAATGGAAAAAAGACCTACAAAAACAGGTGAAAAAAGATTCTGTGGAATTCATCTTTTATAAGGCTCGAGGGTCTGTGACTTGAGAGCTCCAAGTCGGTACAGTAAACATTTCAGTACAAGACTCACATTTCTGACAGCCTGACAGATGGTTGCCTTGGAAATATGATGGCTGAGAAATATTTAGATAAATGATTTATTGTGCAGAAAACCGTGGCGCTTAGACATCAGGAAATGATGCATCCCAGTAGAGGCTGATCAGACGCCTGCGAATGGGATTTCTGCAAAGTACTTGTGCTTTGATATCAACTGGCTCTTTAAAAATGATTTTAGATGTCTGACCTTGAGTTTGCAGGAGAAAATCAGGGTTAGTTGAAGAATCTTTACAGAATGTGCTGCCATAGTAAATGAATCTGAGTTATGCTCAGTTGGCTTCTGGCTTTTGGAAAACCAGAAAAAAAGAGTTTTTACTCAACCTGCAATGTAGAAGATAAGGATATAAACATAGCTTTTATATTTCGAGTGTGTGGCCAGATTCAGAATATGATAGTGAAGTAACTGAAACCACTAGAACCATAAGTAGCATGAACCGAATGAGTGGGCTGCTGGTTCAACCATCTCGTCTCAGGTTTACCTCCCCAAGGTGTAATCCTACCCAACAGTAGTTACCATTTACCAGAAATGATTTGCTTAATAATTCTCAATACAGTTATGACTCGTGAAGTTTGAGTACTGTTTAATTTTATTACACACATCTACATGCACGGCCATTTTAAAGGCATATAGTATACAACTTTTTGTTCAGGATGTTGACAGACATTTTTGGTTGGTGCCATTTGTCTTAAACCAACGGTATCATTGAGATGTTTAAAAAAAAAAAACTACAGCGACGATCCTGGGTCTGATCCACGCCTGTTCTACCATTTGACAAACTACGGTACCATGTCAGTGTCAGTGCTGAGAATCAGCTACAACCCAACTATTATCAGGTAGTATATGGTGTTCTCTTTCCAGTGATGGGGGGAGAATACATTACATATAGCGAGACATGGGCTACAGTAAGTAAATATTTGTGTATCTATAAAAATACACTTACAATATATACTATATGGCTAAAGGTATGTGGACTCCTGACCATCACACCCATATGTGGGGCTTCTCCAAACTGTTAGGACAAAGTACACAAACGCATTACAGCAACATCAAACTAAGAGGCTTAAACTGGTTTCAGCATGAAATGAACTTAAACATCCATCCATCCATTTACGAACCTCTGTAGTCCAACTAGTGACCGTGGAGCCCAATGGTGCTCACCATTGCATTTATTCCCATTTCACAGGAATGCCAATTAGCCCAACTCACCAAGCATGGGGAGAACATGCACAAATACCCAAGCCGGGAATCAAACCCAAACCTGGGGGTGCAAGTTCTAAGTACTAACCACAAAGCCACCGTGCCACCTTAGTAGCCTGCACAAAGCCCTAACCTCAACCCCACTCCAGGTGAACACCTTTGGGAAGACCTCCTCTTGCTACCTTAATCCAATAACTCTCTTATAGCTGAGGAGGCAAATCTCCAAACAGCCATGCTCTAAAATCTAGTTCAAAGAAATGTAGAGGTAATAATTTTCAGCAAACTGGGACAATCTGCAACGGGATATTCAAAGCACATGTTGGTGTGATAGTCATTTGTCCACAAAAGCACAACAATATAAATTTTTAATATAACAACACTATTCTCATTCATCTCATCCTTGGGCAACATTAAAGCCCTGAGATGTTTCCAGAAGCCGTATCATACTTGTGTCTTGATACAAAAGAATATCTTTAATACTTCCTACAAACCCTGATGTAAAGAGCCCAGACGTAACCCACCCTACATCTCTGTTCAGTTCAAAGCCTCCGAAATAAAAAACACCCCCATAATTAATGGAAACATAGTGTTCGAATGGGTCAATATCTTCAAAAATAACCTTCTTATCATCCACATAAGCTTGTACGACAGTGTGATTGAGAGTAATACATATGTATATCCATTGTTCACAGCACAGAGTTGTGTTACGGGAAACGAGAGGAACTGCAATCTTCTCGCCGAGGTTGATGGCTATTTTGAGATGACCGTCCTGAAGTCCGACAGCAAGATAATCATCATCTTCACTCGCTGCCTTCCCCATCCACAAAATCATGCCATCTCTTGAGCTTGCTGAGAGATTAAATGATAACTGCGTGTGCATCAGGTTCCTTGTGCTGTATTTCGGGTCTCTGTATTTTAAATACGAGTTTCCAAGGAAGCGGATGGTTCTCAGGGACGCTCGTTGCTCGCAGTAGGTTCCGTGCCATCTGAGGCCACACATGCAGGAATATGTGGCTGATGTAACGTTTGGAATGCAGAGAGAACCGTGTTGGCACAGAGCTCCTACGCAATAAACAGAGTGCTGACAGTACGCTCCCGTCCATCCCGCAGGGCAAATGCAAACGGACGCATCTTGGCTGTGTGCTTGGCAAGAACCCCCGTTCCTACACACTTTGTACCCGCACTTTGTCCCATCCCAATCCTTCACATCGACCCCTCGTAGAGCCCCTCTCTCTGTGAGCTCAAGCTCATGGCCATTAACAATGACCTCACGAATGCTCCCGGTGAAGCTAACCGCGTCTTTCTCCACTGCATCTCTAGGAACAGAACTCATCACAGACACTCCTCCAATGAACACTTCAGTCGAGATATCAAGAGTAGTCATGCCCTTAGAGGTGTTACCATGTACACCGCACTCATCCAAAACCAGATAGCCTCGGTTTCCGTCTCTCCCAGCTTTCACTGTATGCCATGTGCTTCCTGTGAGGTCCACTTTACTTCTCGACTGTAGAACAATTGTTGTGTCACCAAGATTGTATCGCAGCTGTAGAAACCCTCTAGACAAAGACAGACTGATGAAATCACCTTGAGAGAAGACAGAGATTATACAGTAGATTAGTTTGAGTGTGAGTGTGCAGTCCTACCCCAGTAACAAGAACTTCTTTTAGTTATCAGGACCTAATGGCAAAGGTGCACAAAAATTCGTTGGCATGTTGTCCAAGACAATGTCTGACTACATAGTGCACTTGTTCATTTTGTAGCGTGTCTCAGGAAACATAGTAAAGAATATCCAATATCCGGTGCACTCTTTCAAGAAACACAATGTGCCATGAAATTGTGGAATTGTTCACATGATAGCTACGTCTAGTTTTTATAAAACAAAAAACTATTTGCATCTTAATATCAGAGGATAGGGTATATTGAGTTGAATCAAAGAAAATATTTAAATTTTAACATTGTGTAAAGTAATGAAGTGTGATCATACGATCAAGATACGAAGTGAAATGCTTATACGTCTGCCCGTGACCTAAAAAGAAGAAGGATTTCTCTACAAGTGAGAGTACAATTAAACTGAAATAGAATTTTCGAATAAAATTAATATGAGGAAAAATATATTTTTCTTTAGAGTTTTGGCAACTCTTAACACAAATGCGCATTACTTGTGTGTTACTTTCATGTGGATTGTTTGTCAAGCATCTGTGCGTTTTGGTTCTCCATGTACAAATTGTTGAAAAACCTCCATAATGCATATGATTGAAATCACTACCATAGACATTGTTATAAATTCATTAAGATATCTGCACTTTACATCAACTCTATGATGACGTCGTCCCATGTGGCGTTCGCAAGTGTTTATTTCCCGCTTTCACTCACGCTAATATATAGAGCGTATTCCAAAACACTCGTAAATCAAAGCCAGTTTTACCATAAGAAATGATGGAAACTCAAATTATTCGTTCCACAGTCCAAAAAAATAAATACATAAAAATAATTAATACAAAATATAAAGTAAAAATAAAACAAATTAACCTGCAAAAAAATAAAAATAAATCCTGCGTAAAGGTGAGAGAGGGTGTGTGAACGGGCATGGTGTCAAATTACGCACGCACACACACATATAACGACAAAAAAAAGAGAGGGAAAGAGAAAATGGATCTTTACCCTCTAATGAGACACATGTTATAAGAAATACATGATACTCGGTACTCCATAAGAAAGACTTTTTCAAGTCAAAATGTATTAAAAATCACTTGCAAACCGAGGTTCCACTGTAATTTCTAATCACAAATGGAAAGCTGAAGTTTATTTGAATGTTTGATTTGAATGTTTGAATAATGTAACCTAATTATGTTAACAATTAACTTTAAAAGAAATGTAACAGTAACATGTTAACTATGTAGTTTTTGTTAGTCTTTCAGCTGCTCCCGTTGAGGGGGTCCGCACAAAAATTTGACACAGGTTTTACATTTAGGCATTTGGCAGACGCTCTTATCCAGAGCGACTTACATTTTCATCTCCGTACATATCTGAGCAGTTTAGGGTTAAGGGCCTTGCTCAAGGGCCCAACAGTGGCAACTTGGTGGTTGTGAACCTGGGATCTTCCGAACCGTAGACCAATGGCTTAACCACCGAGCTACACCTGGCCCACACCAGATGCCCTTCCTGACGCAACCCTCCCATTTTATCTAGGTTTGGGACTGGCACAGCATCCAGTGACTGGGGTTTGGGAATTGGCTGGGAATCGAACCTGGGCCTTTCGTATGGTAGACAAAAAGACCTAGAGCTGCTAGTTCTAGTAGTAGTAACTTTTATTAGTTACTTGTATTAGAAACTAATTAGCACAACAATACTAGTAAATAAATAAAAGTTAATATGTATGTATGTTGATTGGTCTAAAGAAAATACTTATATACAAGAGGCTATCAAAAAGTTTTGAGATTAGCTCTGTATAAAAGCTCTATTTTTTCTTGCTGTACATCCTCCCTCAGACGCCTTAAAACCATGCAGTACAATTCGCTATTGATGGTTTGGCCCCGGGGATGAATTCTCAATGCACAATGGTCGAGCTGCGAACCTTCCTTGCATTTTTTGGTTGTGGTTATTATGTGCTCTTCCACTATGAAGACTGTTGCTTGATCTCAGGGTTATACCCATACACCCATGTTTTGTCATCGGTAATGATCCCTGACATGGAGGACGGGTCATCCATGCCACAGCATTCTTGGCTGACCATGACGCAACGTTCCTTTTGCTCCTGGACCAGCAGTCTAGGGGTGAACTTGGAAGCAGCACGGCACATAATACACTTTCAAATAACCCGTGAAAATTGCCTGGACTCGTATGACACCGACGAAGGCAGCAATGTTGTGGATTGTGCTCCGATGATCATCATGCAGAAGTCACTCCATGGTTTTTCCATTTTCAGGGCTTGAACTCGTTGAAGACCTTCCTGATCTCTCATTGTCTTTCAGTGACTTTCTTCCACTCTTACAAACATGCGTGCCACTCGAAAGAACTCAAACGACTCATTCGCGGAATCACATCGAACGTCTCTGTGGCAGATTTATTCAGTTTCATGCAGAATTTCAAATCCGCTCTTTGTTCTTACTTGCTGTTGCACAGCTCCTGATGTACACTGGACAATGTCGACCGTCGGTGCCTCCTGTGATTGTGCGTGCTGCCTTGTTCTGTCATCTGTTGGCGAGTTACAAAACTAGTCTTGAAACTTTTTGATACCTTGTACAGTATAACATCAATCAAAATAAGAGTTGTTACTTTGGGTACTGGCTATGCTGTGAGCAGCCAATTTGGTTACTCCAGTTGCTGAAGTTGGGGTTAACTAGGCTATCCTGTGAAGAAATTCTCAGTTGATTGTTTTGTTTTGTTTGTTTTTTCCTATTCGAAATAGCCCCATACTGTGGACCAATCAGACAAGGTTATCTTTGTTAACTACTGAAGCAATACAATGTACTTTTTTCTATTTTGTGGTTTCATTTCAACAGTCTGATTACATCATTCTTTAGTAATATAATTCTATTCTGGATGGCTCCTATTTGTAAAACAATGAAAGAGTTTGAGTATGCTATCATAGATTTCTATCTTTACTTCATTTTAATGAGAAACAGTTGTACAGTTTCATCATTTTCCATCTGTGCTCTGCGTGTATCACTTCATAGGAATCCCAGAAAAACACACTGTTTTACATTTTTAGCTGTGCCCTGCTGAACAAACCGTACAGCTAATTATCAAGCGTAATTGTCTTTGCAATCATTATGTTGTTTTATTTATTATCTTTTTACACCGAGAATGTGTAATAAGATGTAAGCTGTCTAGGACTGCTAGAGCACCAAAACGTGATTAATTATGTATTGAGCAATACTAAACTTAGAAATAAACTCAGTATTAACTTGGTAAGACTCTGGAGATACTGTAGCTGGAGAGAGTTTTTTTCATACCGGATTGGTCACTGAGATACTGTGCTGTGTAGAACAGGATGCCCTCTGGTGAAATCGTCTTGAACTGCAGTAGAAGGTGTGTTCTGTGTCTCATGCGTATGAGGGGAAAAGCCATCCAGGAGGACCGATTCGCTTCAAAAAATGGATCGCTGATGGACAAAACTATAGAGATGAAAAGGGGAATAATCAGACTTAAGAAATTTATAGGACATATTTGTTAAAAATTATTACAATTTCATAAAACCAATATATATTTTTGAATGATATTTGGAATGGCATTGGTTTTGGGTTTGAGATCAAAAGATATACAGTATATGAGATAATAGACTGGAATTTCATCTTTCCTTTTTCTATAGTTGCTCAAGTATGCCCTTAAAGTATACCTTAATGCCGTGGTTCTAAAAGTGTGGGGCGCGCCCCACTAGTGGGGAATACAGACATGACAGGTGGGGTGCAATGAAGGGGAGGAAATTAGTGGAAAATAATAGGAAAGTACCTATTCTAATTCATGCTTTTCTTTATTGATAATGAAGATTGGACACTTGTAACTAAACAATCACACGCATATGAAATGGATCATTAATACAAGTAAATTAAAATAACACAAGAGAAAAAGTGGAACCATAGTGCAACAATAACGGTTTAACGTCGGCATGTTAATTGCAGAAAAACAATATATAAGGAAACATTCGGTATTATATACGTAATTTCATTTATTCCAATTTGTATGCTGATGTTTCTGTATTTTTGTTAAAAATTTATATTTTATCAGGCAGTACTAGTCTGGCATTTCTAGTTTCCAGTGTGGCAACAAAGTTGCTTTTTGATCCTTCAGGCGCTGAACAAAAGGGAAGATCCATATTGTTCTACGCTTTTTGTTGGTGTGCGGCATTTTGCGATGATCTTTAATCATTTGTTGTGCCGTAGAGAATAACGATGTTTATGCTTTTAAACATGTATAATTTAAGGGGGGCGGCACGGTGGTGTAGTGGTTAGCACTGTCGCCTTGCACCTCCAGGTTCCGGGTTCGATTCCCGGCCAGGCTCGATTCCCGTCTCTGTGTGCATGGAGTTTGCATGTTCTCCCCGTGCTTGGTGGGTTTCCTCCGGGTACTCCGTTTTCCTCCCACAGTCCAAAGACATGCAGATTAGGCTAATTGGCGTTCCCAAATTGACCGTAGTGTGCAGAGGTGTCAAGTAACGAAGTACAAATACTTCGTTACCTTACTTAAGTAGAAATTTTGGGTATCTATACTTTACTGGAGTAATTATTTTTCAGGCGACTTTTTACTTCTACTCCTTACATTTTTAAGCAATTATCTGTACTTTCTACTCCTTACATTTTAAAAATAGCCTCGTTACTCTATTTTTATGATCAGAACGCGCACATGATAAGAACGCGCACAACGCCCCCCCCCCCCCCCGCCCCCCCGTCGCATAATCAGAAAACGAGACCTTAATGCTTTTGTCGCCCCTCACGGTACTTTTACTTTTATACTTTAAGTAGTTTTGAAACCAGTACTTTTAAACTTTTACTTAAGTAAAAAGCTTGGGTTGATACTTCAACTTCTAAAGAAGTATTTTTGAACCCTAGTATCTATACTTCTACTCAAGTAATGAATGTGAATACTTTTGACACCACTGGTAGTGTGTGAATGAATGAGTGTGTGTGTGTGTGTGTGTGCTCTGCGATGGATTGGCACGCTGTCCGGGGTGTACCCTGCCTCGTGCCCTGAATCTCCTGGGATGGGCTCCAGGTCCCCGCGACCCTGGATACAGGATGGAGCGGTATAGAAGATGAATGAATGAATGAATAATTTAAGGGGGATGTAGGTTAAAGACAATGCAGAGAAGAAATTTATGTGGGTATCTTATTTGCGAGTTTGTTTACGCAGCTATTGAAGCCGAATATGCGAATTTCAAACTAACTTTACAGCGGACACAAACCGGGTCAGTAGCGTACTGTATGTAGTGGGCATAATAACGTCAATGGATACATTTGTTACATGGACCACAAAAAAGCAGGCGATTCAGCTCGATCAGCCAAATCAACACAAAAAGCCAGGTGAAAGGAAAATATGATGAAGCCGATCTTGAGCTTGGATTCATGGTGGGGATGGTGGGGGCAGAGGAGAGACCCGTGTGTGTTTTGTGTCTTAAACCGCTGGCAGCAGACAGCACGAGATCCAACAAATGAGGAAGACACTTAGAGACAACACACCCCAGTCAAGTTAATAAGCCACTCGACTTCTTTGAAAGAAAGCTCTAGATAAGTGACGAAGTAATCCTGTTATAACAATTGCATGTGTATTTTATCTGTTTTGAACTTGGTGTTATTTGATCTTATTGGTTTAGAAATTGATATTTCAATAAATAGTAAACTTGGCCGATTTTGTTATCATTTTGTTGACAAGTGGGGCTTGAAATTCACCCACCCCCTTAAGTGGGGAATGACAGAAAATGTTTGAGAACCACTGCCTTAATGGGTTAAACAGGGTAAAACAATATGAAGACCAGAGAGCTGTGTACGGGATAAATGCAAGCCATTTGGTAGCTTAGAAAAGTAGCCAATTTGATCATTGCACAATCATTGTGCATAGCTAATACAACAACTGGAAATGTCTGAATCAGAAACAGCTGTTAGTGTTACCACCAACAACCTCCACAGGGAAAGTAAAGGTATTAAGAACGACCTACAGAGAAGACCATACCACAACTCATCCGCAGCAGGCTAGATTGGAATTAGTAAAGAAATTCATACTGAAATGAGCCACACAAGGGTAGCATCGGCCCAAGCAACGAAAAAAAAACTGTGAAAAGAAAGTAACAAGCTGCTTTGATGTTAAACATATAAGCTCCTTGGTCAAGCATGGTGGAGGTAGTACTATGGCTTGGTCTTGCATGGATGCTTCTGGAATAGGCTCACTAATCTTTATTGATTATTTCTCTCACGAATGTTGCATCCAGAATTTACAGATGCATGCATTTATTGCATCCAGGAGAAAGTTTATCATGCAACATGATCTAAATCACATCAAAGCACCTCATCAGAGAAAAAACGTGGAAGGTTTACACTGATCAATTAATGAGTTGACCAATGAGGCATGGATTTCATCTCTTGAACAGGATACTAAAACAAATAGCAACCAGCCCCCCTTAAAATAATTACATTTTGATGCTTTGTAGCCTGAAATGTTTTTATCCAGTTGTAGTTATTTAGTGTAAATTCTAACATCCAAGTAAAAGATATACTGTAGCACCAACATGTCAGAAAAAAAAAAAAGAAAAAAACAGAATCACTGATTTGGAAAAGGATCCCCCCCTCCTAAAACGACTTGTAAACTAAATCAAGTGAACTTAATCACCTCCTCAATGGCACCTTGCCCACTCTGAGGATTATTCTTCTCTATACCCACTGTATACAGTATGAAATATTCACTGTCTGGTTATCTCTGATTTTTCATAAGCTCCAGCTTTACAATTATTTCTCGTAATTGCCATTCTTCTCGGTGATTGATAGGAACACTAATTTCACAGTAATTAACCATTATAACAAAGATTTATTCCCCAATGTACTTCAGCAGCTAACCTTCCTGGCAGAACTCGCCACCGGTGCCCAGGGGACACCGACAGCTGTAGCCTTCAGGAAGCGGAACGCATGTAGAACCACGGGCACACGAGGGGGGCGGGACGTGTTCCAAATCACAGAAGGATACCCTCTCAGTGCAGAGAGCACCTTTCCATCCAGACCTGCACTGGCAGCTGAAATGTCAGGAAAAAAAAAAGACATTGAAAAGTGTTTCAAAAGAAATACATTTTAATATCAACATAATGTTAAAAAAAGAGACTTTGTAGAGTCAAGAGAAATCAGACATGCACAGACTAAAAAATAATACTGTAATATTTGTAGAGTTGAAATGTACAGTTTATCTAATCAATAAATGTCCTCAATATTGATGCAGCCTTTAAAACTGCACCAACTCTTGTATGTTTTATTAGGAAATCGGCAGCCAGGTTGTTTTTAACGTCTTGAAAATGCCAGGGTTTTTTCTTTTATACACAGACGTTGGCTGTCTTTTCTCCCAGACAGCCTCAATTATGTTGAGATCAGAGCCCTTTGGAGGCCATACCATCTGTTGCAGAATGACTTGTAGACAATTCTACTCATTCTTTTTTTTTTTTTTTTTTATGGATGCAGTGCCAGGCCCAAGCCCATATAAAATGGGAGGGTTGCATCAGGAAGGGCATCTACTCATTCTACTGACACATGTATTGTATTACAGAGTAAAAAAAGATCTAGTTTAGTGATAGTACCCAGCATTCAGTCCATAGTGTACTGCTAATAACTAACATGCAAAGCCATATGGTTTTGTATTGAGGTTGAAATAAAGTCTTACTACACAGATGATCCGGAGTCGACACAAGTACCGTTGTTCTTACAAGAAAGCTGATGACATGGAGAGATCCCACACTGACCCACACTGCGGGCAGATACTGGTTGAGTACCCGGCCTGTCCAGCGTGTGGAACTTTCCATCATGTCTGGTCCGGAATTGCACATTGAAAATGCAACCTTTCTCATACAAAACACATTACGCATCATAGATTAGATTTTCCTAGATTTTCACAAGAATGATAAAAACATGTTTCTATTGAATTGTATACAACCATACTCAGTGCTGGCCCGTCCAACAAGCTATACAGTACATGTGGTCGACCAGGGCCCCGCCTTACGACAAGGGCCCCGTGTACGTAATTAAAAGCGTTTCATTCTCACTATAATAAGATGTGAATACATAAACATAATGTTGTATACATGGACCCATTAAACATGATATAATTCACAACAACGGCGGGTAAAATAAAAAGGAGAGCTCTATATAATCAATATCTAAATTGCTGTAATGATCATAGTATTCGTGCACATAGATTCCACAATATCTCTTCAAATTGCTCACGCTTGATACAAAGTCAAAAACGTCCTAAAAATGTCACATTTTAGATCTGCCCTTACCATTTATTAATGTTCTATTGCTTATTAGGAAGTTGGATGACAGAAAAGGTGCTGTAAAAAAATAAACCTCCCAATATTTTAATCTTTATGGTAATATAGATTTAACTGCTTTGTGTATTGCATCTCACAACGTCGTCAGTCTCGTTGCCGATTTTAAACGATGCAATTTTTAATCTATGCGATGCACATTGTTCTTTTTTTTAATTTAAGATGACATGGAAACCAAACCGTATCTTTCCGAAGGTGAAATAAGGAAGAGGAGAAAAGTAAGCTCAAACTAAGGTTATGTTCATAATAACATAATATGCTATATTATGCTATACATAATACATTATCTATTGCTAAAGTATTCATACTTGTACTATTAATTTATATTAAATTTTATTTGCTTCATGTATATACTGTATATTTTGTTCAATTTTTTTAAACATATATTTGCATAACAATATTTTGCACTCCTTTACTTTGCAAACTTGTTTAAATCTGATTAAATGTTTTTACATCATGTATTGCATGTTGAATATTTTATACTTAATGCACATTTATATACTTCATACATGAATAATTTCTATCTTGTAGAATTGCTCAATTTCATGCGTGCCTTAACAGTATTTTAAAAATGTATACATTGCCCTACTGTAACCCAACAGCGTCCCAGCCTAAGAACACGGTGTCACCATTGTGCAGCAATTTAAAGATTCAGCAAATTCAGCATTCTGGGTCAGCAGCTGTTGAAACACACAAATCTAGCTAATCAGCCATTATTCACGGTGCACCTTATGTTGTGCTAAGCTCGAATGTTGGCATACAGATAACTTTCCCTTCTAAGAGATACAGAACACAAACTACCTTTGGGCAAAAAAAAAAAAAAAAAATGTATTGTGGTCTTCTACCTGCTCAAGTCTCTCATCCTCCTACTTACACAGAGCAGAAGAACAGAACCTAATATTATTTGTTGCTGGCTGAACTAAGTTATCTGCTTATTTCTTTATTTCTTTTGTTTTTTTGCATAAAAAAACAAGTACATTTTGCATAAAAGCTGTCATCGGGTTAATGAAGAAAAACATCATTATTTTTTTTTATAACGATACATCGTGGAGATGAAATGAGTAGGTGTGTAGGTGTAGGGGCAATGTACTGTAAAACACCTGATTGCCAACCTGTTCATCTGGCCATGCATATACCAAGATCCTTCAGCATTGTCACGTTACATAACCATAAAAATAACTATACATCTACCACAGAGCACTGTATCATGGCTACCCCTTTGCTCTGACCCCAGTTACGCTGGAATATGCAAAGAAGGAATTTCACTGTGCAGTAATGTATATGTGATGAATAAAGAACTTACATTTCACATCAAAACGCTATAAATTACATTTTTGGAAATTTACTCAATTTGGCAAATTATTACCCACTCTAACTCACTATATCACATTATCCTGTATACAGAGTTGTGTGTGTGTGTGTGGGGGGGGGGGCATATTTCTATTAAGCCTATCGCAGGAGACGTAGGGCACAAGACACAATGGAATGGGGGGCCAATTTATCACAAGGCACACACGTATACACACTCATTCGCACACTACATGCATTTTAGGAAGACCAATTAGCCTAATCAGCATGTTTCTGGACTGTGGAAGGAAGCCGGACTACCTGAAGGAAACCCATAAAGCACAGGGAGAACATGCAAACTCCATGTACACATACCCGAGGTGGGAATCAAACCCAGATCCTGGAGGTGCAAGGCGACGTGCCGCCTCCAAATTATTATCATAATCTTATTACTTAATTGTGATACATCCTTCTGTTAGCCGCTTTAAATCTACACATTTTCAGCAAACTGTGGCAGCAATAAAAATGCATTGGAGTTCTGGTGCGGGGGACAAGTAGGTTATCTATATTTCATATTGGCCTCAGATTTACATTCCATACTTTTCAGAATGTATTTGCAATGCTGAAATTGAGAATTTCAGGGTCACCTGTTGTAGTACAAAAAAAAAACTTTTACGACAACAGCACCGGCGTCAATCTACTGTCGTGCAGGAAGACTGTTCCCTGTATGTGCAACCCAGGCCCAAAGGTGCAATTATAATGATAATCTATGTAACTGGCACTACAGTTTAGGCTTTGTGATTTACATATCTATGACTAAATAAATAAATCCAAAAATGCACATCAAAGTCACTTTTTTTATCTCCTAAGGTCTCTTTTATGTAAAATATATTCTATAAAGTGTTGCTCTTGTGTGGTGCGAGCCAGCATCAGCTCTCTGTCAGACACGTGCCTGTGAGCAGCACCTGCAGTCAGAGGCTGCTGAATTAATCATTTCTCTGCTCCCTGTGTGAAATTCACAAAACGCTGCTTTCATCCCTGAATATTCATTACCATGAACTCGGGTCTCTGTAGCAAAGCAGAGAATATTCACACTTGACAAAAGGGTATATGGTTTAAACGACTGATGGTATTTTGTGCTGGCTAGGGAGTGAGGAGTGAGAGAGGGAGAGAGAACGAGACCTCTGTTCACATAAACCCTGTCGTTTCCTGAAACATCTACTGCGTCGGAGCATGTAGCGCTGAGGATCATTACAAATAAGCTTCTCCTCCTTCATTTTCTAAATCTATTAATAGATGTCTGTGTGTCAGACCTTTGACTCCTAATTACTGTACGTATATGTGCTGATTACCTCCATGCAACACACACACACACACACACACACACACACACACCTCACACACGAGTCCCCCCGAAGATATTGATGGCACTTTATTAGTGCTGATTGTGTTTGTTGACATTTCCTTAGGGACTGCACCTCGCTGATAACTGCCCATGGAGTGCATTAGCGGGCGAATTTACCTCTAGCTCTCACTGTTAGAGACCGGTTTAAGACAGAGGGACTCCTATTACCAGATTGCCTGGAGAAGGCGGTTGACTTATTGAGATTTGTTATCTGTAATGTTCCTTGCATGCCCAGGAAATGCATTAAGCTGCCAAGTTAGCGAGCAGATCTAAATAGGTGACAAGCATTTTATTGAAATGCGGGCACCCGGTGAATAAAAGTCATTTTAATATGATGACTCACACACTCTGCACTTTGCAGTGTTTCTCACTAAATAATAAATGATCCCCGTTTGTGAGACAGCTTTAGGAACAAAGAGGGGGAAAAAAATTATATATATCAAAGACAAAGACACAGAGCTCTATGACCATGACCTGATCAGCAAAAACATTAGAACCCAAAAGGTATTATTTCTAAGCAACAGGGTAGGTTTTTTAAAACCTAACTGTTTGTCCAGTTTATTAGGAACACCCGGAAATGGCGCAGTGGAAAAGTGGTAATCGCTGGTTTGATTCTCAGGTGAACCTCACGTAGCCGAGGGCCTAGAGACAGCTGATTGGCCGAGCTCTTTCAGAGGGGAGGGATGAAAGGTACTTAGTGCTCCAACATTAATCACGCCTCTACAGCCAATCAGGCGCGTCTGTGAGCTCATGCAAGCGGACGGAGCGGATATACACGTCTGGCGACACGTGGTTTGAAGGAAACCACATGATGTCACCGACCGTGTGATAGTCTTCGGCCCTCCCAACTGAGTGGTAGTAGTAGCGTTAATGTGGAGCCCCCTAGTGACGGGGAGGAATTGGACACGACTAAATTAGAGAGAAAATCTGGGGAAAAAATCCTAGAATTTTTTTTAAATATATATATATATATATATATATATATATATATATATATATATATATATATATATATATATATATATATAAATGTCTTGATATTAAAAGAGTAAAAAAATGCTTGCTTACTCTCAGCTATGGATGAGTGTGCTTTTTTTAAACTGAAAATGCTACAGGGCTCTGAAGTGTCCTTTATCCATAAATCAGTTTTTACCTTGTTAAGCATCACTGCTTGCTACTTAGTGTACTTGCTCTTTTCACATAAGACTTGTACTTTGTATTTACAGGCTGCTGGGAGGTAACGTGGCCAATACCATCATGCTGCCTTTAGTTAATGGTTATATTTTGTAGTCATGTAATAACATTTTCACTTCACAGGGACTAAAAGAGTGGGGATATACAGTACAGCAATACCAATACCATACCGATCAGCAATAACATTATATCCAAAACATTATGCTCATATTGTACAGGTTAACTTTGTGACCCTGTACAAGACCCAACTATATTTTACTGTACAGTTCACCATCAGTTTCCAGCTTAGATGATATCTTCTACAGTGTTTCTAGGGGCTTAATGGGTGCAACATATGATATGTTTCACAGCAAAACGCTATGAATGCCATTTTTGGAAATTTACTTAATTTGGTAAATTATTACTCACTCTAACTCACTATAACGCATCATCCTGTATACAGAGTTTTGGATGTCTGTAGCCGATAGGGGTTCTGAGACTTAGGGCACAAGACAGGGTACCCAATGAATGGTGTGACAAGGCACACACTTACACACACTCACACTCATTTGCACACTATAGACCAATTAGCCTAATCTGCATGTTTTTGGCCAGTGGAAGGAAGCCGGAGAACATGCAAACTCCATATACTGTAAACAGACTCAAGGTGAAATCGAACCCGGATCCTAGAGGCAACAGTGCTAACCACTAAGCCCACATGCTGTCTCCAAATTATTATTATAATTTTATTACTTTTTTATAACCAAACTATTTTTTTTAAATAATTGTGATACATGCTAGACACTGTGAATCTACACATTTTCAGAAAACTGTGGCAGCAACAAAAACGCATTTGGAATTCTGGGGCACCGGACAGGTAGGTTATATATATTTTATACTGGCCTCAGATTTACTCAGATTCCCTACTTGTCTGAATGTATTAGCAATGCTGAAATTGAGAATTTCAGGGTCACCTGTTGTACTGTATATGTATATAAAATGAATAACCGGACACCTCCTAATTTATGCGATTATTCATTGGGACAAGTTGTGGCATAAAATATGAAGGCACAGATAAAGAAATTACATTTTTATTCATGTCCAACTGGGCAGGTTTGCTGAACCTGTGTCCGTGACAAAACTAGAACCCTACAGTAGGTGCATGCTATCCGCCGTGTGTGGTGCATCCTGAGATGGTTCCGGATCACCCGAGTAATAACGAGTGCTCATTTGAGTTACCAGTCATCTCAACCCCGTCTGGACGATCCTTTTTAATTCTTCAATCCTTTTTTTTTTCCTCTGTCAACTTGTGAAAGTCTCGAGAGAAAAAGTCCCAGCAGTATCTGCAGCATTTAAACAAACTCATCTGTCACCAACAACCACGACGCAGTTAACGTCGCTGAGATCACATTCTGATATTTAATCTGAACATTAACCGAAGGCCTGTTTCTGCATTTTTTTAAGTCGCAACCACATGATTGTCTAAACGAATAATTTCATGGATGAGCAGGCATATACAGTTGATCTTTCTACTGATGTTGCCAGTGAATTTTAAGATTTTTTACATTCTGATTAACCAAAATACAGCACAACTGATATTCACTCTGCTTAGCAGTCATAAGCAATACATTCAAGCATTTTTACTCATCAGCCCTTCTTTTAATATCTTATTTTATTTCAATCCTCTTTAAAACCTGTAGAAACGTAGAAGTAAATCCCTTTGTAAATTTACATAGCGCGCTATTCCATCAGGTCAATTAGGAAGCCTGCCTGGAATGTAAAACCGCTCGGTTGATATTCGGTCGTGGAAAAAAATTCCTATGCCAATTTCCGCAAATTGAATTCGCCCCACGAGCTGCATCGTGAAACTGAAATGAGGTTCTTTACAAGCCTGTAACGTTCAATAGGATACAATGCCTTTAAGAGTTATTCTATGCAGGGCTTACTTAGGTTTAATAAACAAAGAGACACTGGAACATCAATTACTTTAATTAAGAAGAGTCCGTACGGCCAATTATCTTACCTTGAAAGCTTTTATTGTATCTGGCACCTAAAGGCAGCATCTCGGGGAGGTGCTCGCTGTAGCCACCCAAGTAGAGCAGACTAGATGTGGTCAAAGTTGCCAGATTACCAGGACTCGACCCCGTCTTGTTCCGTTGCCCGTCGACCTGAACATGCACCGCTTAAAGGTTATACTGACATGTATATTTTACTGTTAGGTCAAAGCACTGTCTCAAACTGTTCACTTTTAACACTTAATGGATTTGCCATAGACCCAGGTCATCTCTCTGATTTTGTCGAATACAAATTGCAAATGTACTACACCAGAGCCATTAGAGCTAAGATCTGCTGCATCTGATACATAATGTCTTTTAAAATGGAAAATCAATATGTAAAATGTAATGCTTGGTCTTAAATTTTAAAGAATCACATGAAGATTGACACCAGACCAGAGCGCATCCATATCATCCATCTCGTATCCTCTGTAGTTCAACCATAGATGCCAATGGTTACCATTATATTGATTCCCATTTTTGCATTTCACATTCACACAGTACCAGCAATTTGGGAACGCCAATTAGCCTAATCTGCATGTCTTTGGACTGTGGGAGGAAACCGGAGTACACAGGCACACAGACCCCAAACCGGGAATTGAACCCAGACTCTGGAGGTGCAAGCCGACAGTGCTAACCACGACGCCTACGCCACTACTCTTTCAGCGCAGCGATAAGTCACCATGGTTCAGCTATAAACTGTATGAACATGTGCATTGCTAGTAACTAAGAAAAGCACCTTCATCCATCCGTTCCTTAGATATCGTCCGAAGTGCACAGTGTGTATTTTCGTCCTCTGGTTTAAAGGGTCACTGACGATGGTAGCCATCCCTGAACCGAGGTTGAACTTATGGATGATTCGTCTGTTTCGCACACCCAAGGCAATGAAGTCATCTCCAGCGATACCTTTGGGACAGATATGGAGTCACACCTCTAAGTTTTGTGCACAACTCATACAGCAAACACACCAATTTATCATACCAATTATCAGATGAATGGCTGCTGTCTTATCGTCTTTCTCTCCCTCTCTCTCTCTCTAACTCCACTTCTTTTTCTCTTTCTCTAGCTCTCTCTCTTTTGTGATTTCTGTCCTCCACTGTACCATGCCATTCCCCTGACAATTGCTTCATTATTCATACAGCTGTCTTCTTCTGCTTTTCCCCTGATGCATCACCCTAAACTGTAATACCGAGAAAGCGGTGCCAAAGTACGGAAGATTCACGACCCCCTCGCGTTCCTCTTCGCCTGTCTGCCTTTTGATTAAATGGCCCGCCACTGGTGACATGTCACTCAGCAGCCAGTGTGGCTGACCTCGGGGGAAAAAATTGGGAACAGCGTGACACTCGCTTGAAGCGAACTACGTCATCTCTCTGAAACCGAACTGTTCTAATTGGAGAACGGATGAGAAGAATCTTCAAGAAGAGTAGACTTCAATGGATGGCCTTTTGAAGGAGAAGGAATCTTAATTACGAGACCTTGTTCAAAAAAACAAGAAAGCGGAAGAAATCTCCTCTAACGCCGGCATCAAAACTTCCTGAAATTCCCACATGCGTTACATACGTGACAGAAATCATTTCTAAACACATGCGGATATTAATTTCCCATGTGTGTACTATAACCTCGCTCACCGTGTCCTTTCTGTCCAGAGAAGAGAATAAGGTTATCCTTCATGGCTGTGCCATTATTGGAAAACGTCAGTTTCAGATGGAACTCATAGAAGTAGCTCATGCTGGAAATAGGCGGGTAGGCCATGTAGGACGGGTATCCGAACTCATCGAGCCCGCTAAATCTGGGTCGTGTAATTCGGATAGCTGTGGAGAAAGTAGAAAGTAAAAAAAATAATAATAATAATAATAAAATAATAATAATAATCCCAAAGTCAGAAATATTCTATGTAAAATCTATTTGCTTTTACCATCAAAGAGTTTAGTGTAGACTCTAGAAGGGCCACCAGATGATGCTCTTGATCCACATACTACATTTTTAACCATGCACTTAAGTTTTTTTTTTCTTTTCTTTTTTTTTTAATCCAGTGCCACACAGGAATGACTGTTAGTTAAAGATTGCTATGCTTTTCTCCTTACATTTGTGTTTTGCTCTTTTATAGTTGGCACGCATTTGGTCACAAGCAGATGTTTCATAACCTTTTTTTTTTTTTTTAATAAAAAAGTGAGGAAAACATGAACAAATGTACTATAATCCCATTTATTTACATAATTACGAATTGTCAATTGCTCCAAAAAAAGAATGAGTCATTTCAGAATCGCAAGCAAGCTGTCAAGTGATTTTATTTACGCCTAAACATGCATACAGTATATACTGCACAGTACAACATATTGTTGTGTCTTCAGGTTATCTGCATTTGCCTGCAATGCCACCCATCAGCGAGTGTCTTCCTTCCTTCTTTCCTCCCTTCCATCCAGTCTCCTCCTCCCCTAATGCCTCGTGTGCACGAGACTCTGCCTAAACAGTGACTGCATGCAGGCATTCTGTTTTTATTTCTGAATTATTTATGCTTTTGCTAATTGCACAGATAGAAGCTCATTGCTTTATATTTGCACAGTGTCTAATAATTCCCCAGGACACTATCAAGAGAAGAAGTGGATGAGGTTCTGCCATTTAAAAGAAAAAAAAAAAGAAAGTAAAATCTAGTGTGTGTGTGTGTGTGTGTGAGTTGTGTGCTACGCCCCCGTTGGCTCACACACATCTGCTCATTTGTGCTTTCTTCAGCTCAAACAAGTCTTTAATGAGACCATGTGTTAAATGACCTCAGGTGAAACCTGCGTCCTGTGCCAGCTTCGAAATGTGCTGAAGGACATTCGAAATTTGACATTCTTGAAGTTAAAAAAGGAAACGAGCGAAAACCAATAACAATCCCTCATGAAGCTTTCCACAAATCTACAGATTTACTATATGCTGTAAGAAAATGTCTCAAGCCAAAGTCAAACTGTCATGGTGAGACAGGGGTGGTCTTGCATTTAAAGAAAAAAAAAAAAAGAAAAAAAAGAAGAAAAAGAAAAAAAAAAAAAGAAAACGGCCTTCACAAGGAAATCTCTCAAGAATTAAACAAGAACAGTGTCATAATTATGGTGTGATTTACAGCAAATTAAGCAGTTGGGAAAAGCTTTGGCTGGTGCATGCATTACTGGCAATTAGCATCAGTTCTTTTATGTATCAAACTGGTGGAGGAGACTCAGCGCATATATTAACCAGGCTGTGGACTGAACAGTTGCTACAGAGGTAACTGGAGTTATATAAGATAGACACATTTCAGTTTATGCTTGTTCATGAATATGAGTCACCCCACACAGCATTACAGCAGTGCATGGTATTTTATGCCGGGGACTTTCCAACTTTACTTTACGATTTCTAGGTAATATATACACACTATGCTCAGGAGGAATGTGTTCAATTATCTATTATGTATATACATATACTTTCCTTGAATGGTGGAAAGAGTACAAAACATGTTAACTAGAATGAAAATAGTCATCGAGATCTAACTAATCAAGTGAGCTATGATGAAGTGAACTCCACCTCGATTATCAATAAGTCGATTAACAAGGCTTAAATTATTATACACAATCCTTTGTTGTACTTGGTCTGCCTTTTGGATAAAGTCCTTCCATGCACCATCTGGCGGCTATTCTGTGGAGCACAACAAATGTATTTAAATATTAAAATGTGGTTTGCGCTACACTCCGCGGAACGAATCGCGTCCTTCCGCTGGAAAAGATGTGCATTCTTAATGGGCACATCTGTATGATGGAAGATTTTTTTTCGCTGACTTCCTCCATGTTTCCAAAGGTGATAAGTAGACCTTACTTCATTACCCTGAACATTACCTACTGTATAAGCTGATGCTGTATAAGTATTTTGGGATACTGTATATTGAATACTCAGTACTATAGTATATTCTAATAATACTGAGTATATTGTAATTAATTCAGGTGCTTCAATCAATCAGACTCCTTATCTCCAGTAGACTGCAATATTAATGCTTCAGCATACCAAGACATCTTGGACAATGCTATTCTTCCAACTTTGTGGCAACAGTTTGGGGCAGTTCCTATTCTATTCCAACATGACTGCGCCCCAGTGCACAAAGCACGGACTATAAAGACACGGTTTGATGAATTCGGGTTCGGTTGATGAGTTCCCAGATCTCATCCCCCTTTGAGCTCCTTTGGGATGAACTGCAATTGAGATTGCGAGTCTTCTCGTCCAACATCCTCATAAATGCTCTGCAGAATGAATGGGCACGGATTCCCACAGAAACACTCCAAAATTGTGTGGACAAGAAGAGTGGAAGCTGTTATAGCTGCAAAAGTGGGACAAACTCCATATTGAATTACAAACCGGATTCCAAAAAAGTTGGGACACTAAACAAATTGTGAATAAAAACTGAATGCAATGATGTGGAGATGGCAAATGTCAATATTTTATTCAGAATAGAACATAAATCACGGAACAAAAGTTTAAACTGAGAAAATGTATCATTTTAAGGGAAAAATATGGTGAATCAAAATGTCATGGTGTCAACAAATCCCAAAAAAGTTGGGACAAGGCCATTTTCACCACTGTGTGGCATCTCCCTTTCTTCTTACAACACTCAACAGACGTCTGGGGACCGAGGAGACCAGTTTCTCAAGTTTAGAAATAGGAATGCTCTCCCATTCTTGTCTAATACAGGCCTCTAACTGTTCAATCGTCTTGGGCCTTCTTTGTCGCACCTTCCTCTTTATGATGCGCCAAATGTTCTCTATAGAGGAAAGATCTGGACTGCAGACTGGCCATTTCAGTACCCGGATCCTTCTCCTACGCAGCCATGATGTTGTGATTGATGCAGAATGTGGTCTGGCATTATCTTGTTGAAAAATGCAGGGTCTTCCCTGAAAGAGATGACGTCTGGATGGGAGCATATGTTGTTCTAGAAGCTGAATATATTTTTCTGCATTGATGGTGCCTTTCCAGACATGCAAGCTGCCCATGCCACACGCACTCATGCAACCCCATACCATCAGAGATGCAGGCTTCTGAACTGAACGTTGATAACAACTTGGGTTGTCCTTGTCCTCTTTGGTCCGGATGACATGGCGTCCCACATTTCCAACAAGAACTTTGAATCGTGACTCGTCTGACCACAGAACAGTCTTCCTTTTTGCCACATTCCATTTTAAACGATCCCTGGCCCAATGAAAACGCCTGTGCTTGTGGATCTTGCTTAGAAATGGCTTCTTCTTTGCACTGTAGAGTTTCAGCTGGCAACGACGGATGGCACGGTGGATTGTGTTCACTGACGATGGTTTCTGGAAGTATTCCTGAGCCCATTCTGTGATTTCCTTTACAGTAGCATTCCTGTTTGTGGTGCAGTGTCGTTTAAGGGCCCGGAGATCACGTGCATCCAGTATGGTTTTACGCCCTTGACCCTTACGCACAGAGATTGTTCCAGATTCTCTGAATCTTCGGATGATATTATGCACAGTTGATGATGATAACTGCAAAGTCTTTGCAATTTTTCGCTGGGTAACACCTTTCTGATATTGCTCCACTATCTTTCTGCGCAACATTGTGGGAATTGGTGATCCTCTACCCATCTTGGCTTCTGAGAGACACTGCCACTCTGAGAAGCTCTTTTTATACCCAATCATGTTGCCAATTAACCTAATTACTGTTAATTGGTCTTCCAGCTCTTCGTTATGCTCAAATTTACTTTTTCCAGCCTCTTATTGCTACTTGTCCCAACTTTTATAGGATTTGTTGACACCGTGAAATTTGGAATCAACATATTTTTCCTTTAAAATGATACATTTTCTCGGATTAAACTTTTGATCTGTCATCTATGTTCTATTCTGAATAAAATATTGACATTTGCCATCTCCACATCATTGCATTCAGTTTTTATTCACAATTTGTTTAGTGTCCCAACTTTTTTGGAATCCGGTTTGTATAATGTATTTGGATACAATGTCGTTGCAGGGTCCATATACAGTAGTGTATAGTGTCTCTGTCGTCTCAGGCATTGCTGCTGTTAGGCATTGGCATAAAGTGTAGTTTCAGTGGGTATAGAATTTAATGATTAAATGCATTTTATTGTTTGGTAAAAAGAAACGAATCTAACAAGGTTAAATATTTAATTTATGGATAAAATAATTTGAAATGCACGTGTTACAAGGGAACGCATACTCAAGAATACTTGAGATTCTTGTCTGAACTGTTTTATACCAATAATTTAATATAATACACAAACTAAGTAAAAGAGTCTTGGTTAGCGTGCATACTGATTACTTTGTCCCTATGCAAATGTTTTATCAAGTATACAAAAAATTAATAAATAAACCAAATCCTGCAGCTGTAGTGTTGTTCACACAGCAGTAGAGCATATGATCACCCCACAGTACACTGCCACAGGCACAGTTACGTTTCTCTTCATGAGGATGCTGGTAACAAGTGAAAGTGACTGGGCCGATGAGGAAGTAAGAGCCTATTAAAATTCTGCTCATGCTCTGTGAGCGACACACCGCCAGTTTATTCCAGCTCCCTGAGAAGAAGAAAAAAAAGTGGTCTCCATGCCAGTTTTACCACATTTCTTCTTCTTTCAGAAAGAATTCTTATGAGCTTATTTTTTTTTTAACACCAGCAGAGTGTTCTTCAGTGTGGAGGAAAATGTCCTGCAGCCTACGCAGTGTTTAGTCAAAGCAGATGTGCATTTTCTTCAGATGCTTTCGCTACATGATTATACTGTACTTCATGAGCCAAGCAGCACCATCAGGTACACTAAGCTGGTTTTTACTATGACAAAAAAATAAATCATTGATATCCTTTTAAATGTTATAAAAAAAAGGGGTTTGAAACCTTATCTTTTGATATTTTGGATAAGCAAATGGACCACTGTGTATGTGGATTGGGCTGCCTTATTTCAGAATGACCTAAGAAGAACCTGGACAGATGTTGCATGATTGCAGACAGCATCCAGCCAGCAAAGCTTCGGGCAGATACAACTGTTTTGGCATGTGTTATTGGATTAACTGTTTGTTTGGTTTTGTGTGTGAAAGCAATATTTTCTGCCAGTGAATCTGGGTTTTGGGAATTGCTTAACCTACATGATACATGACTTATCCTGGCTGGCAATTTGTAGACCTTTAAACTGGAAGGACAAGTTTATTAAAAGGTCACATGCACATATGACCCCAGAGGATACGGTGCAGTAAAGATGACCTTTACAGCTAGACACTGTAATGTTAACAAATAGTGCCCTACAGTACATCATGATGTCCTGTCTTAACATACTACTCTCACCTATTTTTAGTGCAGCTCGGCCAATAACTGCTATGTATTTATGATTTACTAAGATAAACACTGTGTGTGTGTGTAATATAATGGAATGTAATATTCAGCAATATTCACTTGTATAAGTATTTTATACTTATATAATAATATATAATAATATATAATAATAGAATAATAATATTAGTAATATATTAATGTAATATACATCATACTGTTTTTCTTTTCCTGATCACAAAATGTCTGTTTTCTTTTTTTAAACCATCCAAAAGTCGATCATGTAATTATTAATACTACAACATACTGATTCACAAACCAGCTGATGAACAATATACAGTATACGCTCCACATGTACTGACGTACATGTGATGTACTGACATCACTGGAAACATGCCAATAAATGCTGACATTTAAAATGCTCTTTAAATGTCCTATCAAAAACATTTATTATTGCGACATGATTTTATAACTGAGCATTGTTGAATTCTTAAACATAAAGGTCAGAAGGTGTTGATTAATTCTTTCTACCAGCGTGGCTCTGGCAGCAGTTCCAGCAGTGGTTTTATATTAATGCACTTGTTCTAATATGTTATTGTCTCTATAGTAACAGCTCATTCACAGGGACTTGTATCACAGCCTTTCCGCCTAATCTAATAATGAACAAAAAATGTACTGTTAAACCAAAAAAAAAAAGAGGAAAAAAAAGTTCAATTTTATGATTTGGTGAAGCTTTCTGTAAAAAGACATTTATGTAATATAACAGTAAGTTTTCTGCCACGGGGAAATCTTCAGTACAAAAGACTTCCAGTTACTTCCAGTAACATGACGTTTTTTTTGTCTTATTAACTTAAAGAAGAAGAAGAAAAAGTCTGGTGGTGCACAAGTTAAAGTGTTAAAGTGTTAACGATTGATGGAATGCTTTCTAACTTACATCTTGCAAAGTGGAAATATAAATGGTTCCAATACATGCATGCATGAAACATAAATAAATAAATTAAATAAATAAATAAATAAATAAATAAATATATAAACACTAATATATTTTTATTAATAAACATTTTTTATGTTTCATGCATATACAATATATATATATATATATATATATATATATATATATATATATATATATATATATATATCTGGTGAAAGGCTGTCATGCAAGAGAAATAAAAAAAACAAAAACAACAATTCTGAGTCATTTTTAACCCAAAGGTTTACTCACTATAGTCATATTTCATATAAAAGATGAGTAAGAGAAAGATAAGTAGGAAAGAGTGAAAAGGAAAAGTGAATGTAGGAAAAAAAATGAAAAGGAATCTAATATAATATAAAACAGCTTTCATGGCACTTTATATCTGAAATTAATAATAGGGCTTCATAACTCTTACCTTTTAATTAAATTAAATTACATAAAACATATTCTATCCTCAGCTGTTAGATTCTCTTGTTATAGCAACTGATTAAATGCTACAGGAACACATGAATACCAGATATAGCAATAAAAACACCAAAATGTATGAAAAGCAGGTAACGTCTGAACTGTCTCAGGTTGTACTCTGAGTGTCTCCGCAAACCCATAATGAATGAATGCAAAAACAAAGGACGCGTGAGCACGAACGAGCGCTACGGCAGCCTCAGCTCCTGATCGATATAGACTTTGATGTTAACTGATGGCACCGGGCTTTAAATTGAAATGTCACCCACACTCCATGTAACACAAGAAGATTACTGCGCTCCAGCTGGCATAGGCATTATGCTGTCTAATTGAGAGAGAGGTGTCTGGCACGGTAGCTAGGTGAGCTGTGCCAAAGCGTCTTTTAAATCTTGCTACCCAATTAAGTTATAGCAAAATAAGAGCTTTTACAGTACATCGTGCAAGAGAGATCTAATAGATGGAGAGAGCCTGTGCAATACTGTCCTCTTAATGTGTATAGTATTAGCTGCTCTGATGTCTGCTGTCATTCACGGAAAGACTGGGAACTGGAAGTTGGAAATGCAACCTTAAGAAGCTAATGCACCATAAGTTTTTCATGTGAAAAAAAAACACAAAAAGACAGTCGGCGTAATGAATAAACACTACTGTCATTTACCACTGGCTGGTAACTTATGGGCAAAGTTACAAGATACAAACAAGTTCCTATTAAAAATGACTTTAAACTCATTTATCATGGTTTCATTCGCTCACTCCATTCTAGCTTACAATAATTTAATTTAACTGGAAGGTTGGCACAGTGGTGTGTAGTTGCTATTAGAAACAATTTTCCCGGTTCAGTCCTGAGCTTGGGTTACTGACTTGTGTGCACGTCCTCCTCACAGCCTCACAGGGTTCCTCCAGGTTCTACACCTCCCAAAAGCATGCCGAAAGGTAAATACAGTGTGAATTTGTGCGTAAATGCCACTGAACGATGAAATGCCATCTCCTCCAGGTGTATTCCCACAACAGGCCCCGTATTCCTGGGATGGACTCCGGATCCGCCGCAGTTCTGACCAGGATGTTGTTTTAAAAGCTTTTGAAAGATACGCATCAAGCAAATGTATTTCTTTATTTCTTTTTGTGGCACATATACATTTAAAATATACCCTGGTGTTTATTGGAACACGCTCGCTGTGTCCACTTATTCTTGAGACATAGGGAATAAAAACATTGAGAATCTTGCATAAATGAATGCAGGATAAAATGTAACGCATACATGGAACTATGGTAAAAAACTTTTTTTGTGAAACATAATTAATAAAATTATGAAAAAAACCACTACCACCACGAAAATCAGAACCTACCCTTGTCACACAGGAGGCCTTGCCTTCCATGTGGGCACAGACACACTGCCTCCAACTTGTTCTTGGGAACGCAGGTGGCGCCGTGGGCACACGGGTTACGTTCACAGGCACTGAACTGACACAGCTTGCCTGAGTTGAGCGGGGGACACATGCAGAACCAGGTCTCTGCATCACTGCACACACACAGACCAAAAAAAGAAAAAAAGAAACGGAAAGAGATCATTAGGATCCAAGCGAAATGTTCTCTTGCTGCATCATTAATTCAACTCAGTGTAGCTTGTGTAGAAAAGATAGAAAAGTAGGAGGGAGTGCGATAGGTAGAAGGACAGACAGACAGACGGACGGATGGAGAGAAACGGCATGAAGAGACGTGGAGAATACAAAACCACCCCGATGTGCAACGTCATGGTTCTGCTTTGCAATCGATACAAGAGACTGATGTGTACTTCGATAATCCCGTCAGCTCTCATTGAATTTGCTAGCATACGTCTGGCCAGAGATTTAGGTCGCTGGATTGATTGTGCAGCGTAAGACAAATTAAATAGAACCGATTTAAAATAACAAGCACCACCTGAAGATGGAGGCTCGCCTCGGGGACGTCGGGAAATGTTGTAAGGGGTTGATTCAAATCTCATTTCCTGGTGACTGGAGAACCAAGAGTGGTCTGATTTCACTGCAAGGCTCAGTCTGACTCTTTGAATATTACCATGCTTCATAGCGAGGCAAGAACTGGAAGATGAGCCAACGAGATGAGCAATATTCTGACTCGGAGTCTATGATGCTGCTCCGAGATGATATCTGATACAGGAAGGATCAGAATTGAGGATTTTTAAATCCATAAATTAATAATGCGCTTTGAGCTGCACTGCAGCAGGGTACATTATGCCACTCCAGAGCTGAATCCAAGAAATGAAATATTTATATAAAATGAAATACATATAAAAAAAAAAAATTTAAATGATGGTTTTAACAGGAAGAAGAAAAAAAGAAAAGAAAAAGAAAAACGCATCCAAATAAAAACCATTAGGATGTCTAGGTTAGGAACTAGATTACCGGTGTGGATAACAAGCTGAATAATGAGGCACGTGCTCAACCATAAAAACGTTTAACCTTTCAACCTGGCCTGAATTCTGTCCAGGAAAGAATTCAGCAAAACTGATTTGCATCTAAGCATTTACACCAAATTAGCATGGCGCATGAAAACATCACTCACACACACTGATCTACAGTGATCCTGCGGCTCATGGGAGCCAAGCTGGTCGATAATTTTCTCTCGCTGTCGGTAACTCATTGGGTGACCTGGTTCATGACAGTTTCTACACTGGAGCTCTTTAGGATATTCCCAGGGAAGGTCTGTGCACAGTTTGTCACTGCCGTTCGGAACAGCGGGAGGTAATGCCACAGCAGACTGTGAGATTAGTGCCCTGCATTATGGGCAACATGCAAACACATCTGTCACTCTGAGTGATGGCCCTACCGCACACACCTAGCTCAAAACCCGATGCAGATAGAAGGGGAGAAAAACTCAGGTGTCTGCTGCTTAATGACCTGGTGAACATAAGCAAATGATTTCACGGAAGATAAAACGTGAAATAAAATGTTCTGCTACAACTGCTTTTTACATTTGTTTTGTATTATTCACATCAGCATATGTGAAAATCAGAAACTAATCAAATTATCTCGGTAGAAAATACAGTATGTAAGAACAGTTTAAAGCTTAATAACTGGCCATTCTTTGACTTTCGTAGAATGAGAGCTCAATGTACATGATCAAATTATATATCCCACTTCAGTAAAACATATACACCAATCATCCTTAACATTAACACAACATTACATTAACATTTATTATCAACTATATATCAGTAAACTGGTGATAGGGTTATGGGCACCCTGTGGGGAAGATAGGCCAGTCCATCTGGTCCGATTGCACAGAAAAGCCAATTCAAGACAAATCGGCAAAAAAAAAAAGGCAATGCTGGCCACCATAGAAAGGCAGGAGAACACCAAGAGCACCACAGCCTGCCATGCATGGAGTTCAGCAGGCAAAGCGCCCAAGGACGCCATCTTGGCCTCCAAACTCCCCACATCCCAACCCAATTGAGTACCTACTGTATGTAAACGCACAAGACAAACAAGTCAGTCCATTGATGCCCCATCTCATAACTAACAGCACCCAACTGATGTACTGTCAACATTCTGGTGCAGGCATCACAGCACACCTGTATATATCCTGTGGAGTCATGTTTCAAGAGGCTTTGATCGACCGGTGGCACAAGGGGAAACTTACACAATACTTTCCTACTGATAATTTTGCATTGTTATAGCCCATCGAGATATGATTGAAAATTAACTAGGCAATATTTAATAGCTATAGAGCTTGTAGTATCACTGGAGCCATGATCAAAGCAGTCACTAAATAGACCATATGTAGATAGGCTTTCATATTTCTTGTGTCGATAGTACAGGTATTGGCTGCGAGAGGCAGCACATACAACGTAAACAAAGATGGCCGACTGCTTGACTGTTCAGGAGCGAGCTAAGATCGCAGCATGCTATGTTCTTGTGCAGACAAAGAGAGGAATGCAACACTACTGTATGTCTGGGGACAATAAAAAATGGTGCATTCCATCCCCAGCCTGTGTTGAAATGTAAAGATTTGCCTTGATTATCCTATTTAATTAAATCATTTAAATGTAGAATTTGTTTCAATGAATTCATATTAGAAATATGGACATTTATTACCAATTTTTAATGCCTAGTTACTTTTAATCCACCCTATATGTATAGTCCACTATTGATGTATACATTCACACTATATGGATTTTAGCACTATATGGCCAAGGGTCATCAGGTGGACACCTGACTATAACACCATCTCATTCTCTTGGTCCTTTAGATCCTTGTTGCTATTATAATAATCTCCACTTCTCTGGAAAGGCTTTCCACTAGATTTTGTAACACAGCAGTAGGGATTCGCTCACTTACCCACAAGAGCATAAGTGAAGTCAGGCGTTAATGTTGGGTGAGGAGGCATGGGGTGCTGTAAGTGTTCCATTTCATCCCAACGGGGTTCACTGGGGATCAGGTCAGGGCTTTGTGCACAGGGGAATCGACATGTTGGAATATGTTTGGGCTTCATGCAGTCCCCTACAAAAGTACTGCAATAGCAGGGCAGATCTTTCCCTTTGGCTATAATACTGAAGACATTTGGGTTTAAGATCAGAAGATGAATATGAGATCATTCTCAAGATAGTGAGAAAAAACTAAAAGGCATATCTGTTCCTAGCAGAAAAATTGTTCCTAAAGAGAAATTATAATGCTATAGCATACAAAGACATTGTGTAACTTTGTGCTTCTGACTTTGTTGCAGCAGTTTGGGAAAGGCCCATATATTACTATAGTAATCAGGAGTAATGAATAATTTCGACCATATAGTTTATGACCATCTGTTCATCCTACAGTTGTGACATTTATACATTTATCTCCTTTGGCTGATTCATTTTCCCTTACAAAGTGACTTACAAATCTGTGAAACTGTGAAGAAGGGGTTGCTCAAGGGGGCCAACAGTGATAGCTCGATGATGCTGGGATTTGAACTCTCGACCTTCCATTCAGGAGCCAAGTAGCCCAACGCCTCAACCAGTGAGCTACCATTGGCAGTTTACAAGACATGCTGTAACTGCAGTTTACAAGACATGCTGTAACTGCAATCTGTAACTGCAATCTGTACTTTTTTAACAAAAAAAGTTTGTTAAACATTTTGTAGCAGGTGATACAATGCACGGTTCAGTGCAGAATTAGCCAAAACATTACTGCTGAAGAATGTGGATGCTGAATCCTACTGCAAACCCAAAAGTGCTACAGAGTTTATCTGTTAATGACTATAATTTTCAAACCTGAAATGAAGACAGTGAGTGCATGTTGCTAACACATTCCACAGTAATTGAACTATCGACTGTACTGTAGATTTGCCTACTTCTTCCCAACATAATAAATTAAGAAATGCGTATCACAGACGACTGTGTATCACTTAAAGATGCCCGTATGTAAATGTACTTCTAACCCATAACCATTTCTAATCCGACATTTTAGCTTTCTACCAATCTAACGGTATGGATGCTGGTGGCTACATAACTCACATACAGCTTAGATTAGATATAAAGTGATTTTGTCAGCACTGTTTGCTACTCTAAGTGCATTAGCCTGCAAGCTCTTTCTTCTGATAAGATGATGATGGATGGGTCATCTGGTGTAGAGGCTTTTAAAAAGATCATAATCATCCCATCCGAGGCCCAGAGATGCCCTTTATTCCAGTATAAAAAGTGAACCTTTGTTCAACTAAAACTGGTGCCGTTTTTGCGGCAATATCCAACCTGACTCGCTCTACCATATGTAATCCAACACAGTCAAATCTCTGTTAACATCAACAAGGTGGTTATTTAAAAATACTGTAATCTTTTTTTAAATATATAAATTGTACATTATAATTCTAATATTCTGTTCTGAATGTTCGACATGTTCAGCAAAGTGTTTAAAGCCTGTACATCAGTAAGTCCATCTATTCAGGATATTGGACTGGACTTCTGTAATGCCCTTTATTTTGGCATTCACCGGTCCTCTCTCTGTCGCCTGCAGCTGGTACAGAATGCTGAAGCACGTCTTTTAACATGCATCACGCCAGTCCTTTTCTCTTCTCACTGGCTACCGGTACGTAACAGAATAAAGTATAAAATTTGACTATTTGTTATAGCTCTTTATTTAGCTCTTTCTGATATGGCACCTATATTTCTGATCTTATCCAACTACACACCCCTTGCTGTACTTTGAGGCCCTGTAACTACTGAAAGTACCTAGAATGAGATATAAATCGTGGTGTTAACATGCTTTTTCTGTGACAGCTCTATCTTTAAAAGGAAATTATTCACATTCTAAGTCAAACTAAACACTTACAGTATTTAATCAGAAAAAGACTATATTATGTAGTAGAGAGTGTGCTTAGTATTTCTAACTTGCCTTATAATTTGATCGATTGCTGTGCTTTTATTGTCTTATTTTTATTTGATCTCCTGCTCCATATTTGTATGTCCTTTTGGTGTATTTTATTATTTAATTTGATACATTTCGTCCACATTTTGAGCTTAGTTCAGCACCTACAGTAGGAACACTTTATAGTGTATAGATGCTATATAAATAAAGACTGATTGACTGATTAATTTCAGCTTAATGACTACTTCATAAAGGACCAAGTTTACTCTTATAATATTATAAGTAGATATTATAGACTCTTTCGATCCATGCACAACGTTTCAAGCTTCATTATATTGACAGTTTTGTGTTTGTGTGTAATTCTTTCAATTGTTTATCTATTTTTCTCAGATTCATTATTAAATTGTCATATAATATAAAAATATATTTAAAAAAACTGAGAATAAATAACATTTTACGACATAAAATGTTCCATTTCAAGTAGATTCTTTTTAAAGAAAAGGCGACTTATCATAAGGATTTTAATGCCAGAGATATGGTTTGGTTGAGCGTCAGAGTTTCGGAAAATACTCTCTGACCCTTTCAAGGCTCATAAGCGTCAACAGCTTGCTTGTCTTCCGACTTTCCCTCTCTGACTTCCACCACAAGCAAACATCAACATGAAAAATGTCACCAATAAATAAATAAATAAACAAATAAACAAATAAGCTTTGGGAGTTGCATATTTTTTGGAACCAGAAAAAATGAGAAAGCATAAGTGACTGTGAGAAGGGCTAAACTGTGATGGCTAGACGACTGGATCTCTTGTGGGATGTACCTGATCTGCAAGTGGTACAAAGAAGGAAAGTCGGTGAACTAGCAGCAGGGTCATGGGTGGCCATGGGGAGCGAAGGCTGGCCTGTGGATTCCGGTCCAATAGAAGCACTAGTGTAGACCGAATTGGTTGAAGAGTTGTGATAGAAAGGAGTCAGTGCATCACTGTTATCGTGACAAAACAAAAGGGGGAGGGGGGACCTATCAATATTAGTCAGGTAGTCATAATGTTATGGCTGATCAATGTATTTCAATTCTATGATACTGGAACTGCTAACATACTAATAGAGGGTAATACCTTTGAATATTGGCCTTCAATTTCACATGGTCAGATATTCAGATTATAGGCAGTGAGACAAGACAATGTGTCACATTATCATCACTGGAAACCCGCTTATAGCCTTTTGCCTTTTTTTTTTTTTTTTTGCATTTATTTGACCATTGCCTGAGGATATATGTTAGTCTATGTGTGGCTTTTTTTTTTGCTCTTTCCTTATGGGTAATCATTATTTCATAAATCATTTTCTTAATCTACAATTATATCGTTATACTGTGTAAAGCAATATAACGTGTCCAAACCATTCCTGTAACGAATCTGTGGAAGATTCTCTCGTCCTGCTGTGTTTCAATTCCAATGGCATTAACTACAGTAGAGTAAACCAATACACAAGAAGCACTTAAACAAACAAGTCCAAGCTGGCTAGTTACCTTTGTCCCCAGAGTTCACCAAATACTCTAAAACATAATCTGGCAAAATAAATAAATAAATAAATAAAATAATATATACAGTATATATAAATCACACCATTAAAAAGCACTTCTGAGTGTACTGGTGTTAATAAAACAGTCCATTATCACTTGAGGAGTGCTAAGAAAGGGTGAAGGATTAACATATCTTCATCTCATGTGTGTTGCTTCTTCATGCTTTTCCAATTCTGTTATAGCAATGTAGCAAATCCATAAATGTATGAAGTGTTTATTCTTATTACTTCTATAAACCAGACAGGACACCAATAACAACACGTGATTTCATCGTCAAGTCATAAATCCCTATCGCATCGCAGCACACATTCTACTCGAGTAAAGAGAACGTAATGCCACCACAGGTGGACTTTTTAAGCATTGTATTCAGCCCTGATTTCTCACTCTGACTTGATGTTAGGTTCTTATGCACAATGGAAAAGAATGCAGCAGGGTAGAAAAGGTTTCCTATGTACAGTAAGTAGCCTGCATTTTACCTAACCAATAAAGTCAAAATACTAAAATATTACACTGAGCAGCTTTAAACGCTTATTAAACCTATAATGCGTATCCATGGTTACTGTACATAGTTTACCGGAATTCTAGCAAGCTCAAAGTAGTCGATGGAAAATGTGACTCATGTCAATGACTCATTCTTTAATTACGTGTCATTTTTAAAGAACTTAAATAAACTATTTATTGAACTGACGAATCAAAATGAGTAATTGACTGTAAAATATTTTAAAGCACAAAGAGAGGTCGGCTTAAAACATGTATAAGAGAGAGTCCACCTTAAATGACCATGTATATACAGGATCATGGGGGGCCTTGAACCTATTCCAGAGGACGTAGAGCACAAGGCAGGGTACACTCTGGATGGGGAGCCAATCCATCCATTTGTGGCACACACACACTCATTTACACATTGAAGGAACAATTTGCATATGCACACAGCCCAGATGTTGGAATCGAACCCGGACCCTGGTGGTGCAAGGCAATGGTGCTAAACACTCCATCACGCTCAGTGACATCATCATAGTGTGATGCTTTTTTTCCAGCATCTCTGGCGTTTTAGATGTCTAAACAAAAAATTCCCCCTTTTGGATGCATGTGCCCACTGTGCCCGCTGTCTTTTTGGTGCACCCGGGTGGCCATGGCGTACGGTGCTTGGGCCCGCTCATCACTGCTTGCAGCTATATTTTGTATTTAAGATACTTAAGTCTTATTAACACACTGTTTAAACAATGCTACCAGTGTGGGCAGCTAAAAAAACAACCTACAGAGATCATAGAGATGGCAGACCCTAAACCGAGCTAGACTTTCAATTAACGTTTGAATCTTCACTTGAGGCCAGGTTTATTATTTCCTAATAATGTATGACAATTTAAAAACACGGTGCCTGGAGACGCCAGTTAATTGACTCAAACGGTTTCTCAATGTATACTTTTCTGAGAAGAAATAATGAACTGCCATAACTAATAGTTATTTCGCTCTTGGAGGGAGAGAGGAATATAATTTGTCTAAAAATATAAATAAGTCAGGAAACAAACCTAGTCTGTACATGTACTGTACTTATGTTAGATAAATGAAATAAAATCTAATCAGGAGTTCAACAATAAAGAAATGATCAGGTTTAAGTATGGCTAATAGTATATGTTCAAATATACTACGTAAGGACTAGTCAGGGCGAATACTGAGTTAGTGCTCTTTCCCACTTTGAGAAAAACTGTGAATCCTAAAAATATTGAAAAAGGAATGGGGTCAAAATGGAAAAAATGTGAATTTATCAAGTTTAACTTCCTATCACGCACATGATCACATGCTCACACCGTCCACTGAGATCGAACCGAGTTATCACTTTGTCCAATCTTACCAGACCCTAATCACACACTTATTACTGCACTGTTGTTGCATCTGTTGGGTTGGTATAAATACCGTGACACATGCAGTGCTTTGATATGAAGTCATGGTGTGAGGAATTGGATCCGGTATTCATACTAAATTCTCAGAACGTGACACAGACCATCAACGTGGTAAGCACTTAATCGGAAGAATGTAATATAAACTTAACGCCATCATCTATAACATGGCATGGATGTACCACCGTCACAGCATAAGCCTGAAAAGCTTTGTTGTGAGAACAAACCAGTGACATGCCAATGAACAATTCAGTCAGATCAACATCCAATCTCACCCTTCTGGCCCATGCTTGTCTTAATGAGGAGATATCAAAAAGTTCTGAGATTAGCATTAGTTTTCAAGCTCTGTTTTTTCGCTGTACATTCTCCCTCAGACGCATTAAAACCTGACAGTAGAATTCGCTATTGGCGGTCTGTCGCCTGGGGACGAATTCTCGGTGCGCAATGCCACGAATGTTAAAAAAAAACATTGGTCATGGAGATGACCAGCTCTTCCACTACTTCATCTCAGGGTTGTACCCATACACCCAAGTTTTACCTGGACTGTTCCGTATAACGCACCTGCAATGGCAGCGATGTAGTGGATTGTTCTCCGACAATAATCAGGCACAAGTTGCGAATGGGTTTGACATTTTCGGGGGTGGAGCTCGTTGAACGCCTGATTGATCTCTCGTTGTCTTCCAGTGATGTTCTTCAAAACAACACTGAAATCATCTTGAACGACTTATTGCAGCATCGCTGGAAACTTGCTGAATCGAATTGTCCAGTTTCATAGAATTTCTGTGGTCAATATAGCACCAGTTGCACAGCTCCCGATGGACACAGGATGATGTCTTTTGGCACACTGACTTATAGATGTTGGTGCTCCCTGTGACTGTGTGTGCAGCCTTGTGCTGCCATCTGTTGGTGTGTTACAAAACTAGTCTCTAAACATTTTGATTTCACCTTGTACATCAGTGAAATCCCCATGATGTCATTACTACACCATTACTCCACCTTTATTGAGCTCTACCAAAAGAAATCCAAGGTGTGGCAGCTGCATACAACGTTTACATTTAGGCATTTGGCAGACGCTCTTATCCAGAGCGACTTACAAAGAGTCTTTACAAAGGGAGACAATACTGCATCCTTACCAGTTTTGAGTTTTACATGGTCTTACTATGTTCAACCAATTTTCTTGAGGATGTACAGTAGTGGGAACATGGTGCAATGCGATGGCGGGTTTACAGATTTATTATTAGAACAGAACGAAAATATGAAAGAAGGATGGAAGGAAATGTTTTACTTTCATTAGGCATGATATTTTTATGTTTAATCTTCAAAACTGCTTTTTTTTAAAAAAAACTTTGAACGAGATGTAGTTGTTTAAGCTTGATATGGCATTACATCTTGCATGCAGAATATAATGCTACAGTAACACTCCATGACAGTTGGCTGATTGTATTAATTCTTTATAAAAAGCATATGGATTACAGAATGGCAATGAGGAATTAAAAGAAAGTAAACCTGAAGAACCTCCTGCAAAAAAAATATTTAAGTTACTGGCACCCATGAAATATAGATATAAACACATATAATGAAAAACACATTTTCATATTTATTAATTTTCACATCCGCTCAGTCTCATAGTGTCTTCAACTATGTTGCTGCCCCTGAAGAATATGAAGAGTCCCTAAAATCCCCATGCATCACCGCTGTGAATACTAAAGATTAGTTCACCCAAGCATACACATTTTAACACAGCTATGGTTATTATTATTATATAATTTGTTTGTTTAAATCATATGCCTTCTCAGCAACACGTTTTCCTCCAACCTGTTTCTCTCCTACTGAATGCTTCCCAAAAGAAAATACTACCCGACGCAGAATTTAATAATCTCTTCCCACTCTATGAGACTCATTAGCAACTTTCATTGCGATTCAAGGCAAAGCAGGGCCGTACCATTCGCATGGGGGTGACTTATTTGCCACAAATCTAGACTTGTTTATGACATTTACTTTTTGTGAGTGTGTTTGTTTCTCTGAAAGTGGGGGCCAGCTGCAGCGAGGCGCTTTCATAAATGCAAGGTTATTAGCTTAGAGCAATCAGTCTGAAATGTTACCGGCCCCTAGTGAATTCTCCAAACCTCTTGATTATCATTTTGACACTGTTTATAGGAGAATATTTCTGAGCGCGGAAATAAAACATTGTATTTTATGAGGTACGAACTGGACGTAGTGTAAGAGGCCCGAATGTATGCACCAAAATATATAGTACTGAAATGAAAAGACGAACAACATCACCTTGTTGTCATCTGTGAGTTTATTTCTCCTGAAAGAAACTAATATACAGTACACACTATTAGCTGGTTGATGAACCACGGTATGTGTAATGTTCGAAGTGTGTGGAGGCACAGTTCTTGGCGGATCTTCACAGTTGAACACACTCTCCTTGCCACACAAGTAGGCATCAGGTGGTGTAAGATCGGGGGAATTTCCATATGAGCGGAAATAATACTCAACTATGGATATTTTTCCTCCATCCAGAGAGCCATTTCCATTAACAACTGCACAACACAACTTCCTTTTCACTAAAGGGGAACCCGTGCGACTGGAGCTCTGCCCCATCGACAAACGCACATGCACGTCCAAGATACGCAAGTTTCAGTACTGTATATTTGGCGCATCTCGTATTTTCACAAAGGAAGGTCCTTAAAAGACTATTTGTTAAAGTTGGTGTGGGTGAATTTCCACAACCTCATCCGCACTGATTACCTGTGGGTATCTGCACTGGCTAAGGCTCTTGTGGCAAATCTCCGCAGACATGCATTAAAGTATACGTATAGAATATTGGTGTCTGTACCGTAATGCCAGTTATTTCGTATGTGATTTGGTACCTTTATACCGTTATCCATTGAAGAGCAAAACCCCTAAAGCAGAATTTCTTTAGATGGAGGGGTTCAAATCTCATCTCTAATCAGTGTTGGTTGGCCATAGTGTTTGATTGGGTGTGGTATTGTGTGTGCACCTGATCTTGTCCCCTAACCTCCCTGGGGTAGTTCACTGCAACCCTATAAATGAATGAATGAATGAATGAATGAATTAATTAATTAATTAATAAAACAAGTACTGATGAGCAAGGACATGAGGATGGGGGTGTAGACAAACTAAGAAACACAAGTGTTAATTATTGCTGATAAGATATATGGAGTGGATCCAGAGAACTACTTGACATGATTTATGTCAAGAACTTATATTTTTTATAATGGAAAAATTTTAAGTGAGTTGTAGTACTGTAAGTGTAGTAGATGACTGCTTGGTCAAGTTGATCATTTAATCTACGTATTTGGGGGGGGGGGGGGGGTTCAGTGTGTTAAGGTTCTGAGATACTGATCAGAAGATTGATGCTGTTGGGCCCCTGAGCAAGGCCATTAACCCTGTGTGCTACACGGGGTGCTGTATAATGGCTGACCACAGCCTACTAACAAAAAGCTGTGATGCTGCGAAGAATAAAGTGTCACTTTGCAGTAATGTATTATAAATTAACAGATTTATGTTGTGATTTTGCAAACTAAAAGCATCTAAAATATATCAAATTAAATGCTAAATGTTATGACATGCTAGATCATGTGCTATACCATATTTGCTATTGTATTTGTTGTGTGATGAATCGAAAATGCTTTGCACTTAAAACAGCCTTGACCATTCATTGGCATACATTTCACAAGATGTTAGAAGTGTTCTTTTGAAATGCTGGCCCATGCTGAAGTCTCACTTCAATCATAAGGATTTCATGCTGTGAATCTCACAGACCACATTCCTATAGATGTTCTATAGGACCATCACAGATGGCCACTGAGGAAGAAGGAACTCATTGTCATGTTCATTAAACCAGCTTGAGAAGATGATTGATTATTTTCTTTGTAACATGCTGCATTATGATGCTGGAAGTAGCCATTAGAAGATAAATGGTAAATGGTGGCCACTGATGCGCATGGTTCGCATCAATACTCAAATACGCTGGGACATTCCGCTTGAATCAGTCTGTCTGGCCATTCTCCCTTGACCTCTCTTATCAACAAGGCATTTCCATCTGCAGACCTGTCGCTCACTGGATGTTTTTTATCAACCACTATTCTAAGAAAACACTACAGAATGTGGTGTGTATGAAAATCCCAAGAGATCAGCAATTATAAAAATACTCAAACCAGCCCATCTGGCAGCAACATTCTTGCCACAGGCCAAAATCACTGAGATCAGATTTTTTTTATTATTCCCCATTCTGTGACGGTTGACGTGAACATTACCCGACGCTGCCAGCCCGTATCTGGATGATTTTACGCGCTGCTGAGACATCATTGGCTGATTAGACGGTTGCATGAATAACTAGGAGTCCAGGTGTTCCTAATAAAGTGCTCAGCGACTGTACAGTATGTTGGCAATATACATAACTACTATTAGAGTTCACTTTCAGGCTTTTATTATTTCCCTGCTTTGCTTTTTCATTAGAAGGTTCTGTTTTTCATGTTTTAATTGCGTATTGCTTTCATGGTACCCTGTTTGAACTTGTTTGCTTTGATGTCCATTTAAAGTCTCTTAGGAATTCCTATATAATGAATGATGCTGCTTATGGCAGCCACAAAGGCAGGACGGAAGCGAATTGGTGGCTGAGGCTAAAAATGAATAAAATAAGTGGCAGAGAAATCCATAGCGTCAGTGTCTTAGAAGATCCATAATGCTGTTCTATGTACAACTAATAATGTAGAGTGAACATACATATAGGCATGACATGGGAGCATCAGGGCTAAATGGTTCAGGCTGAGGCGAAGATCAATATCTGCATTAAATAACCCGATAGCAAGTGTTTCTATACAACTTGGACCAGTTTTTTTTTTCTTTGCCCGTGCATGGACACACACACACACACACACACACATACATATATACACACATATATATACAGTATATATATATACATACATACACACACACACACACACATACATACACACACATATATATATATATATATATATATATATATATATATATTATATATACAGTGGTGTGAAAAACTATTTGCCCCCCTCCTGATTACTTATTCTTTTGCATGTTTGTCACACAAAATGTTTCTGATCATCAAACACATTTAACTATTAGTCAAAGATAACACAAGTAAACACAAAATGCAGTTTTTAAATGAGGGGTTTTATTATTTAGGGAGAAAAAAAATCCAAACCTTCATGGCCCTGTGTGAAAAAGTAATTGCCCCCTGAACCTAATAACTGGTTGGGCCACCCTTAGCAGCAATAACTGCAATCAAGCGTTTGCGATAACTTGCAACGAGTCTTTTACAGCGCTCTGGAGGAATTTTGGCCCACTCATCTTTGCAGAATTGTTGTAATTCAGCTTTATTTGAGGGTTTTCTAGCATGAACCGCCTTTTTAAGGTCATGCCACAACATCTCAATAGGATTCAGGTCAGGACTTTGACTAGGCCACTCCAAAGTCTTCATTTTGTTTTTCTTCAGCCATTCAGAGGTGGATTTGCTGGTGTGTTTTGGGTCATTGTCCTGCTGCAGCATCCAAGATCGCTTCAGCTTGAGTTGACGAACAGATGGCCGGACATTCTCCTTCAGGATTTTTTGGTAGACAGTAGAATTCATGGTTCCATCTATCACAGCAAGCCTTCCAGGTCCTGAAGCAGCAAAACAACCCCAGACCATCACACTACCACCACCATATTTTACTGTTGGTATGATGTTCTTTTTCTGAAATGCTGTGCTACTTTATGCCAGATGTAACGGGACACGCACCTTCCAAAAAGTTCAACTTTTGTCTCGTCGGTCCACAAGGTATTTTCCCAAAAGTCTTGGCAATCATTGATATGTTTTTTAGCAAAATTGAGACGAGCCTTAATGTTCTTTTTGCTTAAAAGTGGTTTGCGCCTTGGAAATCTGCCATGCAGGCCGTTTTGCCCAGTCTCTTTCTTATGGTGGAGTCGTGAACACTGACTTTAATTGAGGCAAGTGAGGCCTGCAGTTCTTTAGATGTTGTCCTGGGGTCTTTTGTGGCCTCTCGGATGAGTCGTCTCTGCGCTCTTGGGGTAATTTTGGTTGGCCGGCCACTCCTGGGAAGGTTCACCACAGTTCCATGTTTTTGCCATTTGTGGATAATGGCTCTCACTGTGGTTCGCTGGAGTCCCAAAGCTTTAGAAATGGCTTTATAACCTTTACCAGACTGATAGATCTCAATTACTTTTGTTCTCATTTGTTCCTGAATTTCTTTGGATCTTGGCATGATGTCTAGCTTTTGAGGTGCTTTTGGTCTACTTCTCTGTGTCAGGTAGCTCCTATTTAAGTGATTTCTTGATTGAAACAGGTGTGGCAGTAATCAGGCCTGGGGGTGACTACAGAAATTGAACTCAGGTGTGATAAACCACAGTTAAGTTATTTTTTAACAAGGGGGGCAATCACTTTTTCACACAGGGCCATGTAGATTTGGAGTTTTTTTTCTCCCTTAATAACGTAAACCTTCATTTAAAAACTGCATTTTGTGTTCAATTATGTTATCTTTGACTAATAGTTAACGGTTTTTGATGAGCAGAAACATTTAAGTGTGACAAACATGCAAAAGAATAAGAAATCAGGAAGGGGGCAAATAGTTTTTCACACCACTGTATATAATTTTCATGCATTTCAGGGACACAGTTATGTTGCTTATTTGGACACATTTACATTTTTATTACATACTTCTCCAATACATTTTGCCCTTATCTTGCCAAGGACATGGCTGACTTACGACTAACAGACTGCCGGCTTTGGCAGAAACCTGCACTTGGTTCCCTGTTCTGTTCATTTGGCCAAAGAATTTAGGGCTGTATCTGACAGTGAAGATGACTGATGTGTTACTCTATAAGGAGGAGTTGAGTGGATAATGTACAGCTGTTCACATTTGGCCTCTCTTCCCCTTTTCTCTTAACCAGCCAAAGGATCTGTCTTAGCATCGTCTCACGCAAAGAAGTCGGGTCCATGAATCAATGCCAGGCTTGTATGTTGGTGGGAGGCTTTTTTATTTATTTATTTCATTTCTTTTTTATTTTAAATTGGGCATGGCAATAAAAATGTCATCTTTCAGCAGTACTGCAGAGCATGGATGACTATGAAAGGTTGTAGTACTTGTGTGCGCGTGTGCGTGTGTGTGTGTGTGAGGGTGGGTGGGTGGGTGTGTTGGGTGGGCGGATGGCTGTTATGTTGGGCTATAGGGGCATAACAACAACAATGCCACTATAAGTGTGAGACAAAATGAGCATGGGGTGTCTAGAAGGAGGTACAGGAGATAAGGGCAAAAAAACAAAAAGGGGGAGGGTGGTGAGTATTTGCAAACCATCTGTTGAAAAATGGCAGGCTGCAAACATCAGCTGTGAGCTTGGAGGAAAATTGTTCCTCCTACTCACTGGTGGGTTGGAGCTATTTGGATTACAGTTAGGGCAGCAGAAAGCAAAGGCAGTTATCTGCTGTCAAAAATAAGCCCTACAGCTAGTTTTCAGCTTTTAAAGCCAATGCGTCTTGTGCCTTAACGTCTTAATGTCTTCAAGCTGTGTTACCGAGGGTGACGTACACACGAGTCAAAGTACAAACCCTCTGCTTTGGCTGATTTTGAATGGAGAATGGAGAGAAGAATGGATAGAGCCGCAAGGATGCTGTCGTAATTTCATGCAGGGAATCCAGGTTGCAATTTGAACAGAGCGCAGACATGAGATCAAAAGAAAGTATCAAGAAAATTGTTGGTACATTAAAAAAAAAAAAAATCAACTTGAAGAATGCTGGGAAAAATGAGGGAGTAAGTGGGATGTAAATTAGACTATTTAAATGCAAACCCAGAAGGCCAGACTTCTCTGAATGGGTTTGACCCTCTTTTTTCCCCCAAGTGCGCTATTGGATGTACCGCTAGAATGCAACAAACAAGCTATGTTGTTGTTGGCTTTGGAGAAAAAAAAAATCTCTTCAAGGCTATGTTAAACCAACGGCAAAAGGATTCACTATAATAGACTTCACTTCGTCCATGAAAACTAAACTCTCCAATAAGTAGAGCGCTACAAGTTTAAGCCGGGCTACAAGTTCAGATCAGAACTGTTTGAACAGCAATGAAGTTTCACCAGTAAACCGTAAATACAGTAAGTGCATGCTGTCAAAATAAATAAATAAAAAAATCACCACTTTGAACAGGCCATAATTCAGGCAAAAACACATCAGTCTAGATGAGCTTTTGAAAGCCTCAAGGGTTTAAAAAGAGAGAGCATCCTCTATAGTAATTATACTGTTAATGTCAGTTTGAATTGAATTATATTGAATCTAATCATAGTTTTTAATCATCTATTTTCGGCTGTGTAATGTAGAATGGGTCTGGTACTGGTGCAAAACCCACCAAATTACATCAATTTTTTTTTATCAAGCAAAAATCTGATAATGTGATCATCAAAAGAGAATTGCTTTTAACAAAAGTGAACAGAATTATAAGTATTCACAGGATGAAAAAAAACAAAAAACGGCCACAATCAAATGATTGCTCGAGGTTAACACGGTCACACATCCACACCTTTGTTAGCATACATCAGTAATGCAATCAAGTCTGTGATTACAGTCATTTTCAACTCAAGCACGTGCCTGCCTGCTAACATCGCGCGCACACACACACACACACACACACACACACACACACACACACACACACACACACACACACACACACACACACACACACACACACACACACACACAGTTTCGTTATCCCAGAGACGGTACATGGACATTAGTCATTCTACAGAAATAGCTAACTACCAGCATTAGAATTTGAAAGTAATTACTGGGAATAGTGAAAGCAGAGAAATAATGTACTGTCGTGTCTCCAAAAAAAAAAAAAGATGTTTCCAAAGTCAGCTATTAGATGAAGCTACGTCCCTTAAATTTACTCTCTTTAGCCATAATGCTATGCCAATATGTTGGCTGATGAGCAAGCACTATTTGCAGCATCATTTGATCAGGGACGTGCTACTGAATATCTTGTACCATATTTAAGCAAACTTTTCATACATGTTCAGCAAAAACAATGACAATAAAAAAGAAACTACACAATACTATCCTCATCTAGCTCAACAGTGCAGAGGTAGGATCTAATACTACACCTTTCTCATCCTCAGGACCACCTGACAGCTTTGGATCCCTTATCGATTAATTAGCAAAAGAGTAAAAGATGCCGGCGTGTGAGATGGAAGCACTGTTGAGGAATATAGGGCAAACAGCACTGTTTAATGGCTTTAACAAGGGCTTGGGGACCATTTGAAGAACCAGATGAAGAAGAGCACTTGCTTACCTGATGCAGGTGCCACCATTCCGGCATGGTTGGTGTTGACACACTGGCGTATCACAGTTGTGGATGTTTTGGCCTTGATGAGCCTCTTCCATTATACTCATTTCCCTAGAGTTCAACTGAAGCTCCATAATGCAGCCCACAAAGCCAGAGGTGTTGCCAATTTTGCCATGATGCTTAGAAGGAAATGGAACACCACCGAGGAAAGTCGGTCCAAAGACAACCTGATTATAAAAATCAATCAAACAAACAAATATCATATCGCAGAATATATATATATATTCCCTTTTCTTTCCATAGAAAGAATAAAATAAATAAATAGAACCGTGACACAATTTTGGATTAATCAGTTGACATTATTTGTACCCAAGTGTACCAAGAAATTAGGACCAAACACATATTCCCTGAAGTGCTTAGCTTAAAATAATACACAGCTAATTAACTTTAATCGAAAGCATTTACAAGATTAAATGTACAGCCTACTTACGGATCTCTTTAGTGATTATACATTTTGGAAATTAAATACATTTTATTCTCCGGAGCATTATAAAAGCACCATTAAAGCCAAGATAACAGCACGTATATTGATATGAATCTCAGTATAATTATGGCCGTGCCTCAGAACAGTCAGTTTTCTCCTTTCAAAAACAGGAAACCAGGCAATCAACCAAATGTCGACACTCTCAAACAAATCCAACAAATTTGTGCTTTTCTTAGATGAGAATTAATAACACTATTGAGGATGCACAAGCTCTAACCTCAGCAGCAACTTCATTAGGTACACATAGCTAGTACTGGGTTGGACTCCCTGTTGCCTTCAGAACTTAATTATTCATGGCATAGATTCAAGAAGGTGCTGGAAACATTCCTTAGAGATTTTTGGTCCATATTGACATGATAGCATGATGCAGTTGCTGCAGATTTGCCAGCTGCACATCTACGATGCAAATCTGCCTTCACATCCCAAAGGTGCTCTATTGAATTTAGATCTGGTGACTGTGGAGGCCATTTGAGTACAGTGAGCTCATTGTTAAGCTCAAGAAACTAGTTTGAGATTCCTTTATCTTATGTGACATGGTGCAGTATCCTTTGATCATAATGGATTATGAACATGATCGGCAACAACACTCAGGTAGGCAGTGGCATTTAAACAATGTTCAGTTGGTACTAAGGGGCGAAAGTGTGCCAAAAAAATCCTCCATACCATTACACTAGCAGCAGCCTGAACAATTGACATAAGGTAGAAAAAACATCCATGCTTTTTTCTACCAAATTCTGACCTAAGTTGCAGCAAATCAAGATTCATCAGACTAGGCATAGGTTTTTCCAATCTTCTAATGTCCAATTTTGGTCGAATGGTAGCTTCAGTTTCCAGTTCTAAGCCTACAGGTGTGGTACCCGGTGTCGTCGTCTGCTGCTGTAGACCATCTGCTAGAAGGTTCAATGTGTTGTGCGTTCAGAGATGCTCTTCGGGGTACCATGTTTGTAAAAGGATGTTATTTGTGTGGGAATCCCAGTAGATGAGCAGTTTTAGAAATACTTAAACCAGCCTGTCTGGAATCAACAACCTTGTCATGTTCAAACGTCATTCAAGTCCCTTTTCTTCCCCGTTCTGATGTTTGGTTGAACTTCAGTAGATCATCTTGCCGCATGCATTACATTATATACTGTATGTATGGTAATTACAATATGCATATATGGAAAGATAAGCATTCATGGCTTACCAGATATCTTCAATTAAAAAAACTTAATTATATGTTAATTATGAGATCCAGAACCTGTTGAGATAGACACATTTTACAGATTAACATTCACAAAACGGCCAACATTCTCATTTTGTTGATACCAGATAACACAACCAAAAATAAATCCCTTCTATAACTGTGCGGTATTAGGTCAAAAGTGCAATTGAATGACAGGAAATGGGTTTGAGTTAACATTAAGTCCATTTTGTGGAATTTTGTTGTAGAAAATATTTACTCTGTGGCTAAAGTGGTTAGCACAGTCGCCTGGCACTTCCGGGGTCAGGGTTCGATTCCTGCCTCGGGGTCTGTGTGCATGGAGTTTGCATGTTTTCCTTGTGCTGAACGGGTTTCCACCAAGTACTCCGGTTTCCTCCCACAGTCCAAAATCAGGCAAATTAGGCTAAGTGGCGTTCTATGGATTGGCATCCCATCCCTGCCTCCTGCATCACTGTGTACAGCGAATCTTATAGTATATAGTGAGGGATATTTATTCCTGTTGAGTGGAACTGGTACCTATCCAGGGAATTGTGCATGAAGTGGGAAAATTATTAAATATTTACAGTATGAAAGACCAGGCTATCACTGGGCATCATTCATGCAACATTTATACACTCCTACTGTAGGTGTCGTTTATCTTAATTTAAGTTAGTTAAGCCTTTTTGTTTGTCACATATTACTGCACAGTGAAATTCTTTCTTTGCATATATCCCAGCGTATTTAGAGTCAGAACACAAGGTCAGCCATGATACACCGCCCCAGGAGGAGATAGGGTTAGGGGCCTTGCTCAAGGGCCCAACGACGGCAACCTATCGGAGCTGGGGCTTAAATTGCTGACCTTCAGATGAGTAACTCAATGCTTAGCCAACTGCTTAGAGAAAAGATGCACAGAAACTTCATACAGAAAAATATTCAAACACAGGACTGAACCTGGTACCCTGGAGCTATAAAGGCAAGAGCTCTACTTTCTGCACCATGGTAAAGAAAATAGCAGAAATCCCTACAGATTTCAGCTTTAGATAAGGAAATCATTGCCCCAAACAGAAAACGAACATTGAAACATGGGGAGGCATTTCTGCCTAACAACCTTAAGGTGCCAGGTTTGATTCTTAGCTTGGATTGCTGTCTGTGAATGTTCTTGCTGCGTTTATGTTGGTTCTCCCAAAAACATGTTATCTACTGTGACTCTTACAAAGACTGCATGAGTTAGTCATAGTTCGCTGCAGGCACTAAATATAAAACACAATTTTAATTGACACTGGTTTTTTTTTTTTTTTTTTTCAGTTCTTTTTCATTTTTTTCACAGTGCAGTTGTGCCGGTTGTAAACATATGAAGAATCATTTAAATAGTAATTACTCAAGAAGATTTTCACCAAGCGACTACTTAAGACTTTTATTAAAGTGAATTATTACTTTTACTGAAGCCAATGTGTGGTGTATAATTTCCCTTAAGGCACGACAAATGAAACTAATTTTTTCTGGCTGGACATACAATATGATATGTATGATTTTAATGCAGTTCAAAGAATTGTAATAAATAGTGTTCAAATTGAATACATTATTAAATAAAACAATTGTATAATGAAAATATGATAATTTTTAATGAAATATTTCAGTTACGGTGCCGTAGTCGGGATGTTCAACATTGATGCTGTTTGGGAAAATAACAGTACTTTGATAAAGTTGAACAGTTCTGTTTTAAGGGAAGACCACATTCAGGAAAGAACCGAAGCCAAACTTGAGAATCTGTTTTTAGGTGCATTATTGCATTATTTTCCATCTTTTCAACTGTCATCTGAAGACATGCAGTAGCTTAATCATTTGCTGAGCACAGAAGTTTTGGCTGCTGAAATTTACTCAAGGGGAAGCAATATCCTTACCAAATTAAATAAGTATACAATTCAACAGGCACATTCGACTGAGTCAGCACAACGCTACTCGGATTCTTCCTCTGAAAGCTAAAAAAAAAAAGTCAGTATAGCACTATTTGTTTTCCCACTCTTAATGAAAGGACCAATAAGTGGTCCTTTTTTGATTAAAGTTTAGACCGGTACATCTCCTGTTTTGGTTTGATATCAACTGATGAAATAGAGTAGAAATCAACGCCAACAACAAAGTTCGAATGTCATTATTGTACAGCTTAAAAATACCAATATGCAATATTTGAGCCTGGTTTATATCTTTAATACATCTGTCATATAATATGAGTGACAAAGTCATTTATAGCATCACAGTGCTGATCTCTCGAATCCAACAGATTATCCAATTTTATATAACAACAGCCCTGACAATGGTGCTGCCTGCAATTTAAACAATATATATATAATTTCTATAGAAACCACTAATAAACTGCTACTTATACAGCTTATAAGCATTGTGAAAGTATGCCCAGTATGGTCTGCTACCGTGTACCACAAAGAGATTAAGTGGTGAAAGAGTGGATTGGAGCTGCCTGTCAGAACCAGTCACTTTCAGCAAGAAAATGCACCCGTGTCATCTTAAACAGATGTCTCCTTAGTCATTCCGAACTGCCTCTGTACCATCGATCTTTCATTACTGCAAGCTGGCATGAGCATGAGATCCATCCAATATGCTGATGTTCATCACTCACCTCTCTGCTTCTAAAGCAAGCCTGAATACCCCTCTAATTTAGGGGCAGTGGAGGAGCAGAAGGTCGCCGGTTCGAGCCCCAGCTCTGCTACTAGGTTGCTGCTGTTGGGCCCTTAAGTAAGGCCATTAACCCTGTCTGCTCCAGGGTGGAGTAAATGGCTGACCTTGCATTCTGACCCCTGCCTACTAACAAGAAGCATAAAGAATGCGAAGAATAAAGAATTTCACTGCGCAATAATGTACATTATGTGATGAAAAAAAAAAAAGGAAAAAGAAAGGAAATGTATAATAATTTCCATGGTGAATATGTTCTGTTAATAATATCTTTACTGGTTTTATCAGGTTTACTCTGAATTGTCTGAATTATTTAAGTTTTTAACAACAGGAAATTTTACAGAATAAAGAAATTAGTTATAAAACCAGTTAAAAGCATGATGTCATGTCATTTAAAAGTAGTAGTAGTAGTAGTATTTATAATAATAATAATAATAATAATAATAATAAAAACATGCTATAGAAAAAGAGGGAAATAATTACTTTGTGTCCTAGAGAATAATACGATTCTGAGTGACGTGTATAAATTTTATATAATACCACAAAGCGTAAATGGAAAAATACATAATGCTATATTTTGATATATATATATATTCTTTTTTTATGTAAAAAATGCCCTGTAAGGGGGGGCGATCAGATGTGTCTTTACCATCTGCCAGCACACTGCATTATTCATCAAAATGCAAGATGCATAGGTTTGACCTGTTTGATATAGAGCAGATAATCAATTAAACAACATGGGAACCAACTAATATCTGTGTGTGAATACAGTTCACAAGGTATTTGGTCAGCTTGAGGTAACATGCAAGCTTTGTTTCATCACAATCGGCTTACACATCATTTTAAAACTTATATCCCCGACTCAAATCGTGACTAGATGATGATCCCAACCCCGCAGACGCCCTCACAAGAAATGCAAAAGGCTTAGAGCTTAAATATCCAACGAAGTTCATTTGAAATCAGTGATAGTATTGGATTTACCTCAGATGGGAGTTCAGAAACATATTTCTGTGATCGATTAGCAGTTCCATTAGCCACAGCTATTTCAATCATGCATAACCCTCCATCTCCGCTGACAGGCAACCGATATCTGAGAGAATGAAAGTGAGAAGAAAAAAAAAAGCGAACAAAGTGAGAGCTATGGAAATGAAATCAGAATATATATATATACATATGATTGTATGAGTGAGTGAGAAGAAGAGTGACAGCAAGAGGGGGCACAAAAGAGTGAGATTGTGAGAGGAGGTGTAAAAGGGACGGAAATCTCATTAGGACATGCGGCATTCACAATAAATCCATTTAAGCATGAAAACGATGCAGACTTGGCCAGGGGAGTGTGGCCTGGTAATGGGGCCGGTGTGACTTGCTGACTCTCGCCGCTTCAAAACCTTTCCGTCACACTGCATCAACTCTGCATCAGAGTCAAATCATCCTCAATTACTCTTTCCCTTCCATCACCATTACCACAGAACAGCAGCATGCGCTTATTTATGAATTCATGCGTGAGTGTATACTGTAGATATATATATATATATATATATATATACAGTGGTGTGAAAAACTATTTGCCCCCTTCCTGATTTCTTATTCTTTTGCATGTTTGTCACACTTAAATGTTTCTGCTCATCAAAAACCGTTAACTATTAGTCAAAGATAACATAATTGAACACAAAATGCAGTTTTTAAATGAAGGTTTACGTTATTAAGGGAGAAAAAAAACTCCAAATCTACATGGCCCTGTGTGAAAAAGTGATTGCCCCCCTTGTTAAAAAATAACTTAACTGTGGTTTATCACACCTGAGTTCAATTTCTGTAGTCACCCCCAGGCCTGATTACTGCCACACCTGTTTCAATCAAGAAATCACTTAAATAGGAGCTACCTGACACAGAGAAGTAGACCAAAAGCACCTCAAAAGCTAGACATCATGCCAAGATCCAAAGAAATTCAGGAACAAATGAGAACAAAAGTAATTGAGATCTATCAGTCTGGTAAAGGTTATAAAGCCATTTCTAAAGCTTTGGGACTCCAGCGAACCACAGTGAGAGCCATTATCCACAAATGGCAAAAACATGGAACTGTGGTGAACCTTCCCAGGAGTGGCCGGCCGACCAAAATTACCCCAAGAGCGCAGAGACGACTCATCCGAGAGGCCACAAAAGACCCCAGGACAACATCTAAAGAACTGCAGGCCTCACTTGCCTCAATTAAAGTCAGTGTTCACGACTCCACCATAAGAAAGAGACTGGGCAAAACGGCCTGCATGGCAGATTTCCAAGGCGCAAACCACTTTTAAGCAAAAAGAACATTAAGGCTCGTCTCAATTTTGCTAAAAAACATATCAATGATTGCCAAGACTTTTGGGAAAATACCTTGTGGACCGACGAGACAAAAGTTGAACTTTTTGGAAGGTGCGTGTCCCGTTACATCTGGCATAAAGTACAGTAGCACAGCATTTCAGAAAAAGAACATCATACCAACAGTAAAATATGGTGGTGGTAGTGTGATGGTCTGGGGTTGTTTTGCTGCTTCAGGACCTGGAAGGCTTGCTGTGATAGATGGAACCATGAATTCTACTGTCTACCAAAAAATCCTGAAGGAGAATGTCCGGCCATCTGTTCGTCAACTCAAGCTGAAGCGATCTTGGATGCTGCAGCAGGACAATGACCCAAAACACACCAGCAAATCCACCTCTGAATGGCTGAAGAAAAACAAAATGAAGACTTTGGAGTGGCCTAGTCAAAGTCCTGACCTGAATCCTATTGAGATGTTGTGGCATGACCTTAAAAAGGCGGTTCATGCTAGAAAACCCTCAAATAAAGCTGAATTACAACAATTCTGCAAAGATGAGTGGGCCAAAATTCCTCCAGAGCGCTGTAAAAGACTCGTTGCAAGTTATCGCAAACGCTTGATTGCAGTTATTGCTGCTAAGGGTGGCCCAACCAGTTATTAGGTTCAGGGGGCAATTACTTTTTCACACAGGGCCATGAAGGTTTGGATTTTTTTTCTCCCTAAATAATAAAACCCCTCATTTAAAAACTGCATTTTGTGTTTACTTGTGTTATCTTTGACTAATAGTTAAATGTGTTTGATGATCAGAAACATTTTGTGTGACAAACATGCAAAAGAATAAGTAATCAGGAGGGGGGCAAATAGTTTTTCACACCACTGTATATATATATATATATATATATATATACACACACACACACACACACACAGTAGATGTTCCTCAGCCAGTTGGACACCATTAACAGGTCTCCTGCTGGCAAGAATAGGCTGCTGCTTTGAGATAATTTTTTTCATGTGCAGCCAGAAGGTGTAGATGATGTACATGATGTTATTCTGAAACGGCAGATCAGAAACCTCTGATTTTTAATAAGTGGTATTAAAAAAAAAAAAAAAAAAAAAAAAAATCCTGTAAAACACATTCGATGGCATTACGAATTGTTGACTTTGGTGTTAAGAAGGCTTCGATACCAAACACTTTAAAGGAAAGCTTTACTTAAATCACTTCATGCTAAGAGCTTAATGCTAATAATATGTCTACACGAACAGCCGGCTCACACAAAGAGAATGCTATTTGTTAAAACGACAGTAGGATTTATGGGATTTATATAACGATTCGTTAGTCCTAAACAAAAGCAAGTGAACAAAAGATAAGGTCATTGAAATACATTCTCAATTCAGAAATGATCTTTCTGCTGGAAATACTGTAGGGTGTCATGAGAGCGCCAGGTCTTTAGACTTTAGACTTTAAACCACCCCTTTCCTCAGGAACAAGTTATCGGACTGACATTGCAAAAGGCTAATCATCTTATCTGTCACTAAATTCCGACTATAAACTCTAGCACCCACACTGTGAAGTACATTTCCATATCATTGATTCCAGTTTTTTCTACATCACGAATTTAAATCGATTTTAAAGACACAATGCCGTGGATGTATTTCAATTTATCAACCATAAACTGCAAATAAACAAAACAAAAAACAAACAAAAAGCAAGTGAGGAGATCTTGTAGAAAGGATTGTATCCTAATATAATATTCTCATTACAGTACTATTACTATGTATAACAAATATTGGTATATGTATATAGTATATACATATACATATAATAAAACTGTAAAGTTGGCATGTCTGTACTGTACATTAAAGATATTTGCAAAAACATATTTTGTGGGTGATGAGTAATAGAATACATCAAGATGGTCTTGGGATCTTTTGTCGGTCTGTTTGTTCGTGTACGCATCACGTAAAAACTATTAAACGAATTTTGATGGGGTTTTCACTGGTGTTTTTGGCCGAGCTTGAGGTAACATATAGGCTTTGTTTCATCGCAATCGGCTCACTGGAAGATAAGATATGCTACTCTGAAATTTAAATGGAAAACGCCCTTATATCCTAAAAACATCAACCTTGAAAATATCATTACTCTCACTCTCTCACTCATCGTCTATACTGCTTTATCCTGTATTCAGTGTCTCAGGTGGCCTGGAGACTATCCCAGGAGGCTTAGGGCACGAGGCGACGTACACACTGTACAGGGTGCTAATCCATTGCGGGGCAGAAAATATCATTAGTTAATTTAAAAATTAAACAGATGGTGCTGTACATTTTTAAATATGCGCTTATAATCTACTTAATAAACACGATCATTCCACACACTTTACTGTAAGACGTAAAAATCGTTTTAGTTCGGTCCAAAATTCAACAAATGGTGTTGTATATTTTTAAAAACATGCTTATGTTTGTGCAATTGAATTCCATGCAGACACATCTAGTAACAAATATAAATATACACTAGCTATAAAAAAAAAGGGTTCCGCTGTGCCACTTGGGCAGCTCTGGCCCCTCAGGGCAGGACTTCACAAGATCTCTGAGTGTGTTTTGTGGTGTGTGGCAATGGGACGTGAGAATGGTCCTATGGGTTGCAGGAGTTTGGCATATCAAATAAGACAGCATGGTGGCTTAATGGTTAGCACTGTGGCCTTGCCTCCAGGGTCTGAGCTTGATTCCAGCCTCGGGGTCTGTGTGCATGAAGTTTGCATGTTCTGCCTGTGCTTGCCCTGGTTTCCTCCCACAGTCCAAAGATTAGGTTAATTGGCATTCCCAAATTGTCTGTAGTGAGTAAATGTGTGTGAATGTTGACCGGAGGTCATACCACGGTCATAACATGGGATAAATACAGTGATAATCACCACTGGAGTCTGCGGCCCCGAGTTGGACTGCAGAGGTTCCAAGACGGATGAATGGAATATCTAACAACGAGACATAAGTGAATTTTTTATTCAAGACCAAGCCAAGATATTTTTCAGTGTATCTTCAACTCAGAAGCTTATTAAGTCACAGTGTTCAAAAGTTACCGAAGTGTGAATGTGTAAAGAAGCGTTGAGAACAAAGCATATTGCGACCTACTTGTGGCCAAAATGGCGTACAAAAGAGATGGGTACAGCGAGTAATGTCACGATAACAAATGCGTAAAATGTATAGTGAGCATAATAAAAACTCAATACGCTTTTTACGGGAAAAAAGTCTCTAACTGTGTAGCTTATACAGGCAATACCTTTCTTAAACTTAAATCAATTCATTTTTTTAGCACTTTAAACAATAGACGTTGTCACCAAGCAGCTTTACAGAGATTCAGATCCCTAATGAGGATGCCAGTGGTGATGGTGACAAAGAAGAAGGAAAAAAACTCCTTGAGAAAACTTGAGGAAGAAACCTCGAGAGGAACCAGCCTAAAAAAAAAAAAAAAGACGCAATGTGATCGTTTGATTATAAATCATCAGACGTAGAAGAGCAAGAACAAACAATGCTGGATGTCTGGATGAGAACAGTATGTATGATTACAGCAGCAGGACTTAAACTGTTTAGATCTTTAGGGTACATATGTGAGTCATAATTCACACATTCCACATCTAAATAACAACCTCTTTCGGTTGCTAGACAATTATTATGGGTTTAACATTTAAAAAGACACACACGCACGCTTCCACACAGTCATGGTTCTTAAGGCGGATATTGATTGCCTATATTCCATTGTGCCCATGTCTACCTTTCACTGCTGGGTTTGTGTACTGTATTCTGTGCTGTGGGGGCGGGTTCCTGCAGGCTAGCATCGTTCTTTTTAAACCGTCAAAGGATGACTCGTTCGAAGTCGTGTGAAAAATGAAGGAACTGGCTTGATCTTCTGACAAAGATCTAATGCACAAGTGCCTTTAAACGTGGCAATTTTTCCCCCCACAACTTCTATATTTATTTATATAACTTTCATACTGTATGCAATGTTAGTTTTTTTTTTCCTCACAAAGCAGAAATACATGATCATCTTTGCTGTGGCTGGAAGCAAGAGGAGGATTGGATCACATAATGAGGTGACACTGTAGTAATGCATATTCGGGATCTCCTTAAGCAGCTTCATGGAGTAACAACTAGGTCAGTAAATGAATAAATGGCATTTAGAGAGTCAATTCAGGGTGACTGTCTGGGAGTGTGTGGGATTGGAAGGTCCAGTCAAACTTGGTTGGAAGCGTTCAGAGGTGAGTAGTAACGAGTTACATTTACTCCGTTGCATTTACTTGAGTAACTTTTTGGAAAAAATCTACTTTCGATGGGACATTTTACTGCACCATACTTTATACTTTTACTTGAGTAGATTTGTGGAGAAGAAACACTACTCTTACTCCGCTACATTCGGCTACACTCGACTCATTACTTTTTCGAACCATTAATTGTAAACATGCAGTCGGTGGATCTACCGCATGACTGTTTCACCGATCAGATGCAGCAACAATAATCACATGACTTCGTTTCACCAATCAGATCATGTGGCATGGTGGGAGAAAAACCTTCAGCCGGTGTTCTATAAATTCATCCTACCTGTGGATCCGTCCTATATATGCTCTCTCGCACATGCGCAAACACAGTGGGATCTTGCGGTCAGTGTACAATCCTGCGGTGAATATAAAATGCTTTTTTTTTCATGTTTGTGTGATTATATGTTAACTTTAATTGTACATATACAGTGGTGTGAAAAACTATTTGCCCCCTTCCTGATTTCTTATTCTTTTGCATATTTGTCACACTTAAATGTTTCTGCTCATCAAAAACCGTTAACTATTAGTCAAAGATAACTTAATTGAACACAAAATGCAGTTTTTAAATGAAGGTTTACGTTATTAAGGGAGAAAAAAAACTCCAAAGCTACATGACCCTGTGTGAAAAAGTGATTGCCCCCCTTGTTAAAAAATAACTTAACTGTGGTTTATCACACCTGAGTTCAATTTCTGTAGTCACCCCCAGGCCTGATTACTGCCACACCTGTTTCAATCAAGAAATCACTTAAATAGGAGCTACCTGACACAGAGAAGTAGACCAAAAGCACCTCAAAAGCTAGACATCATGCCAAGATCCAAAGAAATTCAGGAACAATTGAGAACAAAAGTAATTGAGATCTATCAGTCTGGTAAAGGTTATAAAGCCATTTCTAAAGCTTTGGAACTCCAGCGAACCACAGTGAGAGCCATTATCCACAAATGGCAAAAACATGGAACAGTGGTGAACCTTCCCAGGAGTGGCCGGCCGACCAAAATTACCCCAAGAGCGCAGAGACGACTCATCCGAGAGGCCACAAAAGACCCCAGGACAACATCTAAAGAACTGCAGGCCTCACTTGCCTCAATTAAGGTCAGTGTTCACGACTCCACCATAAGAAAGAGACTGGGCAAAAACGGCCTGCATGGCAGATTTCCAAGGCCCAAACCACTTTTAAGCAAAACGAACATTAAGGCTCGTCTCAATTTTTGCTAAAAAACATCTCAATGATTGCCAAGACATCTGGCTTAAAAGTAACACAGCATTTCAGAAAAAGAACATCATACCAACAGTAAAATATGGTGGTGGTAGTGTGATGGTCTGGGGTTGTTTTGCTGCTTCAGGACCTGGAAGGCTTGCTGTGATAGATGGAACCATGAATTCTACTGTCTACCAAAAAATCCTGAAGGAGAATGTCCGGCCATCTGTTTGTCAACTCAAGCTGAAGCGATCTTGGGTGCTGCAGCAGGACAATGACCCAAAACACACCAGCAAATCCACCTCTGAATGGCTGAAGAAAAACAAAATGAAGGCTTTGGAGTGGCCTAGTCAAAGTCCTGACCTGAATCCTATTGAGATGTTGTGGCATGACCTTAAAAAGGCGGTTCATGCTAGAAAACCCTCAAATAAAGCTGAATTACAGCAATTCTGCAAAGATGAGTGGGCCAAAATTCCTCCAGAGCGCTGTAAAAGACTCGTTGCAAGTTATCGCAAAGGCTTGATTGCAGTTATTGCTGCTAAGGGTGGCCCAACCAGTTATTAGGTTCAGGGGGCAATTACTTTTTCACACAGGGCCATGTAGGTTTGGATTTTTTTTCTCCCTAAATAATAAAACCTCTCAAACTGCATTTTGTGTTTACTTGTGTTATCTTTGACTAATAGTTAAATGTGTTTGATGATCAGAAACATTTTGTGTGACAAACGTGCAAAAGAATAAGAAATCAGGAGGGGGGCAAATAGTTTTTCACACCACTGTAATGTTACTTTAACAGTCTATGAATATATAAGTGTATTTCAGTAAAGAATTATTCGCCAACAATCCCAAAAAATATGATGCATCCCTGGAATCTGAGCTGCTGTTAATTGGTCATTTTTCAGGCTGATAACTCTAAATGAACTTCTCGTCTGCAGCAGAGGTAGGTTCTGATCTCGCCCTCCTGGGACGGCCTTCATGAGAGCCAGTTTCATTATGGTGCTGGACGGATTTTGCAAATGCACTTGACAATACTGTTCTTGCAAGAACTATTACAGAAAGGCCGACCTCTGTGTCTTAAAATAACTGTTGTTATATACAGACACTAATGTGTATATATACTGTGTGTATACAGTATATATATATATATATATATATATATATATATATTCATTCATTCATTCATTTTCTATACCGCTTAATCCTGTGTTCAGGGTCGCGGGGGACCTGGAGCCTATCCCAGGAGACTTCGGGCACTAGGCGGGGTACACCCTGGACAAGGTGCCAATCCATCGCAGGGCACACACACACACTCACACACCCAATCACACACTACGGGCAATTTAGGAACGCCAATTAGCCTAACCTGCATGTCTTTGGACTGTGGGAGGAAACCGGAGTACCCGGAGGAAACCCACCAAGCACGGGGAGAACATGCAAACTCCATGCACACAGAGACGGGAATCGAGCCTGGCCGGGGAATCGAACCCAGACCCTGGAGGTGCAAGGCGACAGTGCTAACCACTACACCACCGCGCTGCCTATATATATATATATATATATATATATATATTTATTTATTTATTTATTATTATTTTTTTTTTTCACTGAAATCTTTTTACTCTTACTTGAGTAATTTTTTTGGATACTCTATCCACCCCTGGAGGTGTTCAAATGAGAAAAAAAGAATAGATAGTAATTTTTTGTCAGAATTGTTCAATTTCCTGCTTTTTTTTAATCCCCACATTGGCTTACTATGGAGTAAAGTGTCTTCTTATATTGTCTATAATTAAATGACTGTAATCCTGAAATCCTGAATTTCCCTCTTAGAGAGAAATCGATAAAAATTTCTGCTGGTGTCTAACCAAAGTATAGCTGAAGGATTGAAAAAGAATTACAAAAACAAGGTTACAAGAGTTTTCATACCCTAGAAAGCAGAAACACAACAACAACAATGAAAAAAAAAAAAAAACTCCAAGGTCCTGATTTAGCATTGTTCAAAATACCCCGCCGTTCCTCATTGTACCACAACTGTCAGCATTCCCAAAATAAGCATCTGTTTTTTCCCATCTGGGAGCTTCTCTTGCTGTTTCTCTAAAGCACCAAACAGACTTCTATTTCTGATTGTAGCAGGGGTTGGGGAAGGAAAAATAAATATAAGATTGTCTAATGACCAGATGCATGCAATCAGGCCGATTGCCCTTGCACTAATTTGAATCAGCCTTGCAGGACACCTTGTTGTAGGCAATCACTACCCTTCAACTTCAGGTAGCGCTAATTACAAGGCTAGGCGAGCTACGAAACTCGTTCTGCATACAGATTGATGCATTAACACCCAGCGTGGCCTGCAAGCAGTAAATGCAAACCGATGGGCCAAGTATTATACATGTATCAGGTTATGAGACTTGATTGCAGCCCTTTTATGATGCTACTGTTTATGAAATCTCTAATAAAGCCTATAAGGCTGTGATCTATAATGAAGTGATGCTTATCTTAATTATGGGATGTTAATCACATTACAGATATTGTACAGCTGTTTATATTAAGAAGCCTGGCACAAGATGAGATCAGAGTTTCTGAATCTATTTGCAAATCACTTCAGTGCCTCAGTTTCAATTTTATTACAAAGTTTTTTAGGAAGTAGCGAAAAATGAAAGATCTATGACAATCTATAAAAAAAATTCTTAACATCTACAGTACCTGTGTAATGTAAGCGGCAGTTTGGCGGGAACTGAGAGGAAAGAAGCCTTGAATAATAATGCTAACATTTTTCTGAACCCTATATCAAGACTAAATTAATAAAAAAAAAACACATGTAATATAATATTCATATGAAATAATAAATAAATAATAATAAAATTATTATAAAAGAAACAACAAAAACTTGAAAAAAACTTTGTGATTCCTCATGAATGTTGTTTAGGTCAAGACCTTTAGGCTTGTAGGGCAACTTTCACGCACGCACACACACACACACACACACACACACACACACACACACACACACACACACACACACACACACACAATAACGCCTGTTGTCACTGCTGTCTGTCGGATTACATAAATTGTTGTAATAATGTATTAAATTTTTTAAATATTACTAAATAACTGAGTACTTAAATGGCGGACCTAACGCGTTAGATTACTTGTTACATCAAAAAAGTAATCTAAGTACTCTGTAACGCGTTACACTCAACTCTGTTCATTTGTGACATACAAAGTCATAGACAGTACGATATGCAGTGAAATGCTTAAACGACCTTAAAGAAAGATTATTAGTAGGAAATAAATATGGAATAAAATAATAATAAAACATAGAAAATTACTTTATAAAAAATATATCTACAGTATAGAAAATATAAGACAAAATATAAAATAGAAAAATATAATAAAAACCTACAGTAGCTGTACAAATATGGAAAAATATAGAAACTTTAGTGGGAAGATAAAGTGGGATTTAAATAGAAATACAGTATATAAGTATATATAGGTATACAATTATATATATATATATATATATATATATATACACACACAGGTCCTTCAAAAAAAATTAGCATATTGTGATAAAGTTCATTTTCTGTAATGTACTGATAAACATTAGACTTTCATATATTTTAGATTCATTACACACAACTGAAGTAGTTCAAGCCTTTTATTGTTTTAATATTGATGATTGTGGCATACAGCTCATGAAAACCCAAAATCCCTATCTCAAAAAATTAGCATATTTCATCCGACCAATAAAAGAAAAGAGTTTTTAATACAAAAAAAGTCAACCTTCAAATAATTATGTTCAGTTATGCACTCAATACTTGGTCGGGAATCCTTTTGCAGATTCTTGTGTCTTGTGTCTCTCAACTTTCTCTTCACAATATCCCATAGATTCTCTATGGGGTTCAGGTCAGGAGAGTTGGCAGGCCATTTGAGCACAGTAATACCATGGTCAGTAAACCATTTACCAGTGGTTCTGGCACTGTGAGCAGGTGCCAGGTCGTGCTGAAAAATGAAATCTTCATCTCCATAAAGCTTTTCAGCAGATGGAAGCATGAAGTGCTCCAAAATCTCCTGATAGCTAGCTGCATTGACCCTGCCCTTGATAAAACACAGTGGACCAACACCAGCAGCTGACATGGCACCCCAGACCATCACTGACTGTGGGTACTTGACACTGGACTTCAGGCATTTTGGCATTTCCCTCTCCCCAGTCTTCCTCCAGACTCTGGCACCTTGATTTCCGAATGACATGCAAAATTTGCAACCTGTAGCCCATTTCCTGCACAAGCCTGTACACGGTGGCTCTGGATGTTTCTACTCCAGACTCAGTCCACTGCTTCCGCAGGTCCCCCAAGGTCTGGAATCGGTCCTTCTCCACAATCTTCCTCAGGGCCCGGTCACCTCTTCTCGTTGTTCAGCGTTTTCTGCCACACTTTTTCCTTCCCACAGACTTCCCACTGAGGTGCCTTGATACAGCACTCTGGGAACAGCCTATTCGTTCAGAAATGTCTTTCTGTGTCTTACCCTCTTGCTTCAGGGTGTCAATGATGGCCTTCTGGACAGCAGTCAGGTCGGCAGTCTTACCCATGATTGCGGTTTTGAGTAATGAACCAGGCTGGGAGTTTTTAAAAGCCTCAGGAATCTTTTGCAGGTGTTTAGAGTTAATTAGTTGATTCAGATGATTAGGTTAATAGCTCGTTTAGAGAACCTTTTCATGATATGCTAATTTTTTGAGACCAAGTATTGAGTGCAGAACTGAACATACTTATTTGAAGGTTGACTTTTTTTGTATTAAAAACTCTTTTCTTTTATTGGTCGGATGAAATATGCTAATGTTTTGAGATAGGGATTTTGGGTTTTCATGAGCTGTATGCCTCAATCATCAATATTAAAACAATAAAAGGCTTGAACTACTTCAGTTGTGTGTAATGAATCTAAAATATATGAAAGTCTAATGTTTATCAGTACATTACAGAAAATAATGAACTTTATCACAATATGCTAATTTTTTGAGAAGGACCTGTATATACAGTATACTGTATATGCAGTGTTTGTTAGATGGTTGTGGTGCTCAGTGGCAGCTGGAAATACCTCTCAATGGGAATATTTCAAACTTTAACATTTCATTACAAAAATGGCAAATGATTTATTTATAAAAATAGATTATCCCTTGACACAAAGATCTATGAAATGAAGCTTGGACACAAGTTTATTTGGCAGATTGAGCAGTATGATGATGATGATGAAAACATTACAGTTGCCAGGCTTACAGGCGGGGAATAATAATTACTTTACCTAATGCTTTAGTTGCTTGACCAGGCACACATCTAGATTAAAAACTAAACAAAACATACACATATACGTAACCATGCTGTGTTCAAATTCCATTAGAGGAGGAGAAAAAAAAATATAATTAGGCATCATTTTCCCTTCTACTGCTCAGGAAAATAAGCTCATACAGCCTTACTGCACTCGGCTGAGTGGAGCAGGAAATGGATGGCTAGTTATATAGGCAGTTAAGGAGAAGAGCTCGAGACAATCCACACTGCTGTTAAACCTCTGACAATAAACAGCAGCGAAGCCTGAAAGCATTTCCCATTCAGAGCACTTGGCTGGATACAGGTCGTTCCTTTCAGCTCTACAACAACACAACCAGGGTGTAAACAAACACCTATTCAATATTTCATCTAGCCAAAAAAAAAAAAAAAGAAGAAGAAGAAGAAAAAAAAACCTCTCTCATGCCCCTCTCAGCTGTAACTTATTCATCGCGTCATCCGAAATCAAAAGCAGCTTTTGGAGCTCAGCAGGATGAGATGTGCGCTTAAATTATTCAGCTTTCAGTGCTGCCTTTCTCCCCCCCCTCCCCCCCCCTTTTGGCCTCACTTCTGATCTATTGCTGTAATAAGAACGAAGTCTTACCAACTTTTATATCCGACTCATTGAAGACTTTCTCCTCACCCGAGACATTTTTAACCACGGCAGTATTAATGGATTAGGTGATATATTACCTGAACAGCTTCTCTCCGATACAATTATCCTTTCTTGAGGATCTGTTAGCATGTGTTTGCCGGATGGGAAGAAACAGCATGTAAACCTGAGCTCACATCTGATGCAATGTGATGACATCTCATACAAACACAGAGTGCCTAGCATGGGGAAAGACACATGCAATTGGGCTTCTGTTACGATGCACATTTTAACAAAGGTTGCACTGAGCTGGAGGAGGAGGCGAGAGAAAAAAAAAATAGGAAAACCGAGCAAAGATAAAATACCGGAGGGATTGCTGGAAGTGGGGAAGGTGTCAAGAACTGGCAACAGATGGCAGTAAAACATCATACTGTGGAGGCTTCAAAGTCAAGTGCATGTTCGCACACAAACACACATATACACACACACAGACACACACACACAATGCAGCTTCAGTGGTGGGTGTAAAGAAGAAGAAAAGGAAAGAAAAAAAAAAAGAAACAACAACAAACTGAAAATAAGAGGGAGTTCTCTTTCTAACGTATTCCCAATTCCTGCAGGATTGGCACGATGTCAGCCGAAGCTCGAATCTGGAGAAACTGAGATCTCCTGGAAGTAACGCTTCCAATATACCCATGCAGCCTCTTAAGGACAAATTCATGTCTGGCTGACTATAAATGGAATCTAAATAGGTCAAGCCTTTTAGATACCATCACTAGTTTTTAACCACCAGAACACAGTAGGATGGATGCGTGGTGGGCCTCTTGCTTGTTTTGCCACATTTTTACAATATATAAAGGAATTTCTTAATGTAACCCACCTACGTCGTAGGAGTACGTTTCATGTGGGCCGACTGCTTCTCTCATTGATGATTTTGTGTGTAGGCTAAACCGCTGTGTGGTTACAGATCAAGCCAGTTTCCCTGGTCACGCTCCTGATCATATTCATTTTTTTTCTTTCTCTATGCCAGTTTTAACAACAGACACTGTCACAAAGCAGCTATATCATTAATGCAGATGTACAGTAGCTTTAGATTGCTTTACATAGGCAGCACATAGAAGACTTATCAATAGAGAAATAGAAAAACTGGTGGATGTATGTACAAAATGTCCATCCATCCAACCATCACACCATCCATTCATGGATGGATAAATATTTTGCACATGCATACACCATGTCTTCTATTTTTCTATTGATAAGTATTCTATGTGCTGCCTATGTGAAAGCCCTGTATACTGTAGCTACATCTGGATTTATGGTGGAGCTGCATTGTGACACTGTCTGTTGTTAAAAGAGGCAAAAAAAAAGAATAAATATCATCCATCCATCCATCCATCCATTCATTCATCCATTCATCCATCCATCCATCCATCCATCCATCCATCCATCCATTCATTCATCCATCCATCCATCCATTCATCCATCCACCCACCCATTCATTCATTCATTCATTCATTCATTCATCCATCCATCCATCCACTTAATTTTACATTAATTTGTTCAGGGCCACTACTGTGCTTTCCGTGCCTGGGTAACCTTAGTAAGAAAGTTTTCCTCTACACGCCCCTCAGCCAGCAATTTTCTCCTTATTTGTTCATTTAATTATGTGCAGGATAGAAATATACCAAAGCAAGTAGCAAATGAACCAAAAGTATCCATTTATGTTCTACCTCAGACTCGGCAAATGGACTAATAAGTGTGAAAGCACCCTTAGATCCCTAATGAGCAAGTCAGAGGCGGTGGCAAAGAAAAAAAAAAAAAAACACCTCTGAGACTACATGAGGACGAAACCTTGAGAAGACCCAGACTCAAAGGCGAACTCGTCCTTATCTTGGTGACACCAGATAGGGGATTAGAAATCATTACTCTTGTACGATTATATACTATAAAGTCAGATGGTGTTGAAAGTATGTTCAGCAAGACTACAAAGTCTTTATGATTTTAACAACGCAGTTCTTTTATCGCGTTAATGCAAGTGTTTGCCTTCTTATAGTAAGAGTCTCATCTATGTCCTTTTTAACAGTGTTGACTGTTTATATAAGGACTGTATAAAGCTATTGCTCTACACTGCTGTCTTATAGAAAGCAGGGAGATTTTTGCTATAATGTAAAATAATAATAGTAATATTCATCATGGATTCAAAAGTCAACATATAAGGTCAGAAAGTCATGCTACACATTGTAGCCTCTCACAGGGTGACCGCTGCCACTGTGTGACCAGACTTTACACACCCACACACGCACACAGTCACATACAAACACTAATGCACACATACTTTCTGCCTACCTCTGTCCATCCAGGTCACCCATCCATATATTTATAAGCCTATATACTATGTTTGCAGCTTCCGTTCCATTTCAGTTAGACCAGCTAAGACACACTGCTAGCAAAGCTGTTTATTGTCTGGCTGTTTATCATGCAGTAAAGTGTATTCATTAGGAACTGTTTGCATATGAGCAAGTCAAACTGCATTGAACTAGACATCATTTGTTTATGATGGTTATACTGCCTAATACGTCTTACCTACATGGTGATTGTTTGTAATAAATTAATTGGATGGAAATGTCTTGCTGCTATGGATAAAATAAAATTAATCCATAGCAGCAGATAAAAAAAAATAAAAAACTACACATCAGATAGCGTATAGGAACACGTTATAGGCATTCATTAACAGAATGGGTCAGAATAGAAAATACAAGATAAACACGGTGGAATCTTTCCAATAAGACTAAAATACAATCGGGGTCAGGCACGAAAAGAAGCAAAGACAAAGTCACACAAGTTTTTAAATACTATTAACACCACTGTGTCCAAGGTGAAGTGTCACCTCCAGATATGCTGCCTAGTTCCAAGGTGGAAGATCCCTTACACTGTGTTCATCACATGATCAGGCTATGAAAGAAGAATAATGGCCTTGAAATAACATCTCTCAAGGACAACAAAAGAAAAAAAAAAATCACAAGTATACTGAATAGATGCGTAAGGTGTAATATATTATAATATTAATATATAAGTGTGTCCGTGAGCCCGTGCATGTGTATGTGGGTGGATAGCACTTTGTATAATCAGTTTAAAAAGATGTAATCGATTGTCTTTAAGTGTCTTGTAGAAGGCATGTGATAGCCTTCGCTCTCCCTGGTTGTTAGCAGCCATACGCGAGAGCCCTAAAATTGGTGAAAATTGTCAATAACCTCCCGAAATGAATAGAAAAACAAACACTCCAGTCCCATTCACATTTTCTACAAAATGAACAGCCTCCAGGTTCTGTACAAAAAAAAAAACAGCCTTCAACATGCATTTGCAAAGTGTCATCAGCTGCAAATATACACAGGGTCAGGATGTACAAGATCATACTGTATGTTTGTGCACAGTACACAAATAAAAGTCCTACACACAGCAAAAAAACAAAAAAAAACAAAACAAGTCATAATTTATCAGCAGAGCAGGTCAGTTACTAAATGATGCTGTTCTGAAACAGAGCAAGAAATTCCGGCAATAAATGACGATCCTGCCCCTTGCTGAAATAAGTCTAAAGCTGGTTTAAGATTTGCAATTGCAGCAGTCTTTTAAGATTATTACTTGTGTTTATTATTACTGTACGAGATGATCCCTATAAAAAAAATGGCCAAAGTCTGTAACAGACTGTGCAATAATTATGATGTGTTGTTCATTCAGATTATATGGCGAGATGCTTTAACAACAGACCTGTGCTGAAATAAAAAAGACTGCATCATTTATACTCCAAACATAAGCCTGTTTAAAGTTATTATTTTTTTTTGTTTGCAAGCACCAGCCACTTTGGTTTACACTACTGCTCCCATAAGAAGTTTTACTATGGTAAACTATCGCACTATAATATAGCCTGGTATTGTTCTTCCAACATTACTATGGTAGGCACCATAGAACTTTATAGTGTACCAGGGTAGGTACTATGTCACTTCAGTTGGTACCATGGTAGTACTATGGCATGTACCACCATACTTTGGTGAATACCATAGTAGGTAATATACCACTTCAGTAGGTACCATGGTACTGTAGTACTATGGTGGGTACCACAATGGTAATGGTAATATTTACAGTACAGTATGTACTGTAGTAACCTCTGTAGCACCATTTTACCATGATGGTAACCTCCAAAGGCTAATTGTTGCATAGGACCATACTACAGTACATAGTAGAATTGTTGTATTAAGGTAAAGTACCATTGTAGTACCATGTGCCATAGTGGGTGTGCATGTACGCTATCAATGAATAAGTACCATGGTAATGTAAAAAATACCATGGTATATGTACCACTGGACTACAGTACCTTGGTACCTACACCATGTTAAAATGTATTATGGGCCATGACCATATTTATATGTGACCTGGGAAAGTCTTTGGTTTAGCACTGTGACTGCATTTCAGTGTGCCACAACTTCCACAAACAAGTGAAAGTGAAATGCAATGAATAGTTACAATTAATTTTGATATAAAAAAACAACACACAAACATGATTTACAGTAATGCTGCAGTACTCAATGATGCAATGCATTTTGTTTTTTACATACAGTATACAGTACGGACAAATGACATGGATATTATGCAAAATGTTATAAAAATAAAATTATGTTTTAAGTCACTGAACCTAAATGTTAGTTAATCTAAATGTAGTTATTATGGTTATTGTACATGACTGAAATCTGTAAGATCCCAGCGGACGCAGATAATTCTTGACAAAACAAAATAAACCAGAATAAACACTGGAAGCACTTTTCGAAGATGGAGCATTTTATTCCTGGTGAAGGGAGCACGGAGTCAGTAGTATCACATCTGAACTGGTTTGTTTACCCAGTCTGTTTAAAGCTTTGCTTTAAAAGCTTTAAAAGCCTGCTGTACATAATGATATGTGTATACATACTGTACAGTAAGTAGATATGTAAACTCTCATGTAGCTATGCAAACAGCTTCAGCTTGAGCTAAAAACTCATAAATGAAAATAATGAAAATTAAACAAGTTTGAGTTAGCTAGCTGAACGACCAGTAGCTGAACGACGCTATATTAAAAAATGCTAAGCTAGACTGAAGGTACATGAGGCAGTGCTTTATGAAACTGTGCTGTGTATTATTATTCATACTACAGTACTGTCCATTATTATGAGTTTCCAGCACTCTTTTATATAGCTAAACATTACATATGTGTTCCAGTTCGGAACACACATGGTGTTATATAATTTCTATCCGTTATCACCCAAATGAGGATGGGTTCCCTGTTGAGTCTGGTTCCTCTCAAGGTTTCTTCCTAATGCCATCTCAGGGAGTTTTTCCTTGCCACCGTCGCCGTCACCCTTGGCTTGCTCATCAGAGACATTTCATTCATCTCATTATTATCTAGACACATTTTTTTCACACATACACACTTCCATAAATTTTCTTTTTAAAAATTTCTTTGAGACAATGAACATTGTTAAAAGCGCTATATAAATACAATTGAATTTAATTGAATATTTTATGGACTGGATATCTAAACAACAAAGCCCATTAGTGTAATGACCTTAAACAGCCAACCTCAACATACTGTATAAAATTGATGCTAATGCTTACCCTTGCTAATGCTAGCTGAATAACCTTAAACTTGTTAACAGCACAGTTTTTAGGAGTGAAGCTTTGTGAACATTGGGAGGATTAAGCAATGTGGGCTCAAGGGACATTATTTTATCATTTTGTCTGGCTGCTTAAACCATTTCTAAATAATAATAATAATAATAATAATAATAATAATAATAATAAAAAATCGGACATTATGATGAAACAGTTACTCAGTACTTGAGTAGTTGTGTTACCAAATATTTTTTTACTCTTTACTTGAGTAATATTTTGGATGACTACTTTTTACTTTTACTCGAGTAATATTATTTTGAAGTATCTACTTTTACTTGAGTACAATTCTTGGCTACTCTACCCACCTCTGTATATAAGGTTGTTTTAGATTAAAACTCTAATTACTTTACTGAAATGATGTCATGACGTTAAAGTACATTATTATAGGATAAGGAATGCCAAACAAATTCTTGCAAAAACAACGTCAAAAACCAAACTGATGGCCTGAGCAAGATTCCAACTCCAGTCACAGCTGTGGGAGTGCTGCAGACTTACCAGTAGACCACAAGGGAACATGCAGTGGAAACATGAGCCAACATTACAACACTACAAGAGATGCACAACATCAGATACATGAACTCTGCCAGTTAGAAACCCAAGGGACCATACTGTATATATGGTGAGACGTGTGCGAGAATCTGACATACGGTTGTTTTTTTGTTGCTATTTTTAACATAAATTTAATGACAAATATTTATTTGGCAATGAACTTTTTGGAAAGAAAACCGTCTACTGTTTGTACATGTACTTTTTTCTGGGTACCTACAATACATTTTCATTAACTAAAATACTTGGAAAGAGAAAAAAAGTGATTGATCTCGTTGACGATGCCGTTGCCCCCTAAGGGGTGGCACACATTTTATGAAGATAAGTAAATTTTTGTTGTTTGAGGTTCTATTTGTAATTGGGCCATTCGTTCATTATCACAATATTTTTAACAAATCATTCTAACTTTCTAAAACAACGTTGTCTTGACATTGTACCATTGGTGTACGTCATCACAATTACAATGGTTGTTCAACATTAGTGTTCCTCCTGGGATTGTGGGGAGGGGCTGAGTGTTGTTCACTCCAAGGAAGTCTTTACTAAATTTAAATTGTAGAAAGGTGATCATTTTGATACCAGTATTTTGTTGAAACCTTGCACAAAGGTATATATTTGGTCTCATTTTCATATAAGGAGCTTCTAAGTCTGGAGTTGATTGTAAGTGATCTTTAAGTGGTTCTCTCTGATGTTAAAAAAAAAAGGCACTTTTTTTTTTTTTTACTCAGCTGCACAAAACATCTGCACAAATTCGCTTGGCCTCATTTACAAACATTGATATGTGAAGTACCAAAATACTCATCAGATGAACAGCTTGTGGGGTCTTGAGTGTTCGACTATCAGCAAAATATCACAACAGAATGGGAAACAGCTCCTACAGCAGAGGCTTTTTAAAATGCCAATCACGTGAACGTGACGGTGTGCGTCAATAAGGATTTCAACTGAAATGTCCAAAACGAGGCTTCGCTTAGGAATAGTGAGGGAGAAGGAAAGCGAACATAACTGCATGTTAAAGATAACTGCGATAACCAGGTTATGGAACAGACATTTTAAGATGCAATGTTTGGGAACTTGCACATAAGATACACACACACACACACACACACACACACACACACACACACACACACACACACACACACACACACATCATCATCATTCTCCCATCTGCTAAGATCTCTAATCGGGTCGATAAGCTGTTGACACAGTAATTGGGAAGAGGAGGTTTTGAGACTGTGTGCATGAAGGAAGGTGCTGCGCTCTACACCTGGAGCATTAAGATTCTGCCTGAGTGCCTTCTGGCCGACCTTGAATCTGCTGCTGCGCCATGCTTGATCCCATCAGATCTGTAAAACCGGACCAGGTAAGGTGACCTCTTGCTGTGTGAAATCAAGTGGCAGAATTATTGATATTTGCCCAACAATGCTGAGTTTACTCGTATTCCTCAATAATTAGAGATCAGATGCATGAGCACATGTCAATGTTGCACTATACATATACTATATACATTATGTGTAGAATCGAGTAGGTTATTATCTAGGACACGGGTTAAATCCTGCTGGGGAAGTTCAGAGAGTGTAAACGGAACGTTGTACCTTTAAGTGTCCACGGTGGCCGCTAATTTCTTGATTAAATATTCAGAGCCACATTCACCCCCTACTGGTGTGTGATTATATGGGTCAAGAAGTGAAGGAGTCATGACACTGATGAATGGTTATGCACCTACATATTACGACTTTTTAATTCGATTGAACAGTGGCACTATTACACAGCAGTATAACACCCGACTAGCTGTGGATTTATTCTTTATTGCCGAAAGAGGACATGTCATAGAAAGAAAATTCATTTCTGATGGTTGAGGACTTTATATTGCACAAAAATCTTATCAAACAAATTAATGAACTATTTAATATTTAGCTTAAGTGGATGATTAATTGTGTATATAACCTAATATGACTATAAATGTCTGAATCAGAATTTGGATTGCATTTAATCATTACTTTACTCATCATTTACCAATCATTACTCATGATTTGCAATAATAATAATAACAACAACAACAACAACAACAACAACAACAATGCAATGAATGTACAAGGTAATATTTGCAATATTGCAAATATTAACTTGTACATTCATTGCATTATATATATATATATATATATATATATATATATATATATATATATATATATATATATATGCCTTTTTTTTTTCTCCAGCAGAGAGCAATTCTCCCATGGGCACAGTGGGTGGTCTGTGCAGGCTATATGCAGCTGTCGCTTTGCTGGGAAATGTCAGGGGGACATTTTAAAATAGAAATGTTAAACAGAAATCATATTTGCACGAATGCCATACAAAGCGAGCACAGGCACATTGCCGCAGAGCAAACTTCCCTGCAAGGGACAAAAGCAATACACATGCTGTTGCACTCCACAGCCAGCAGACATGCATCACGCATGGAAGATCAAGGCTAGAAGAAATCTGCCCATCAAGCTCGGGTGTGGCGCGCCACCACGATTGTAAAACAGGAGGCAAGTTCGACAGTGATCGGGAAAAAAAATGAAAAGAAAGAAGGAAAAACCAAGTCAGATCTGTTTTTGTTTGGAGGACATTATTTTTTTCAGTCCAAAAAACTTATTCATATTCAGTTACATATCATATATAAATATATATATCAGAAAAGTTGAAGAATACGGATCTCAGCTAAAACCACAAAGTGATGCTGTCTTTGCTGAATCAACTCAAGTGTCCTTGTATTGAGAGTCCTTGTATTTATAGATTGGACAGGCCTCTCTATCTTTTTCTTCCTTTCTCCCATATAATTTAAAATTCAGATTAGCGCCAGTATATAAGCGGGAAAAACACTATGCAGCATGCTTTTAAAAGACTAATCATAAAAAAAATCTAATCAAATCGATAGGCTGTGATGTGATGGAACTGAAATAAAAGGGGACGTTGATTAGTTTCCTATAACAGCATGTTCTGCTGTGTTATATTCTTCTTAGGTCACACCAATCTTTGTACACCTTGTAATTTTATACTGTATATCATTTGACAGTGACATCTAATGCTTCTCACTCACTCACTCACTCACTCATCATCTATACCGCTTTATCCTGTATAGAGAGTCGCGGGGAGCCTGGAGACTATCCCAGAGGAAACCCACAAAGCAGAGGGAGAACATGCAAACTCCATGCACACAGACCCTGAGGCGAGAATCGAACCCAGACCCTCGATGTGCAAGGTGACAGTGCTAACCACTAAGCCACAATGCGGCCGCATCTAATGTTTTCTAATTTCATATTTCTATAGCACTCTGCTATACTGTACAGGTAAGTACACCATAACCTTTAGGTTTGTAACTTTTCATATATGTTAAATATAATTAAACAACTGCACCCTTTTAAAACTGTCTTGCACCAATGACACAGTAACAGACAATAAAAATACAGTAATAGACAGTTACAATGGAAAATGAGATGGTCGAAGGACCTTCACAATGGCATTTTAACACTTGCAGCTTTGTCCTATTGACAGCTGTTAATGATTTAATGTGTGCTTGAAATGGACATTTACCTTAAACTTTCTTTCTATCTTTGTAAAACATAATTATTTACCACCCCATGTTTGGGGACATGACTTGAAATATGGAAAATTCAAATAAAAAATCAGTATCATAAATCAAGTCAAACCCCCATAAAATATTTTAAGAACGTAACACAAAGCTACAAGCTACATTGCTGAATTGTGGAATTGTATGTCATGATGGTTCACATTCATAATTACAAGTGACTTTTATCTGACACTAATGTGGATGCATCTGTCCTCTGAAAAGGCATGCATACACACAACAATACTTCTTTGCTAGTGCCATCTGGGTTAAAACATGCCATGGGTTTGTACTCCCGGATGTGATTTCAATAAAAAACAATTCGGGATTTTGCTCTGGAGGATGGCAAGATGCTAGTTGGCTTTATATGCTGCAACCCAGAAGAAGGAAGAAAGCCAGATGCCTCACTTTAGCTGTTTTATTAGCTATTGCTAGTATTGCTATTAAATCCATGCACTGCCTTTGCAGCGAGAACCCTACGCAGGCGCAGAGAACAAAAGTAGCATGAATTCTGACTGTTCAGTATCATCTTTCGTATGTACATACGTATGACTTTGACTCAGATCCAATCTGAAAAACTTCAGGGTATTCACAAACATCAGTTGCATTTGCATGTTTCTTTCAGTTAAGGCAATTGGCAAAACTTGTTTTGTCCTTTAGGCTTTTCGAAATAGCCATCCATGCCTTCATCACCACTCGCGTTGATTACTGTAATGCTCTGTATTTTGGGGTTTCTCAGACAGCATCACATCGGCTACGGCTGATCCAAAACTCTGTTGCTCGACTATTAACGTCTATGCGTAAAAGAGAACATATCTCTCCACTTCTGGCTTCTCTTCATTGGCTCCAGCACCAAATTAATTCTTGGTCACTTTTGAACGTTTACATGGCCTTGCCCCTCACTACCTCTCGGATCTGCTTAAGCCCTATGCTCCAACCCGGGCTCTCAGATCATCAGATAAACTTTTGCTGGTGGCACCCAAGACCAAATGCAAGCTCAGGGGTGATCGGGCGTTCGCTGTGGCGGCTCCCAAATTGTGGAATGACCTACCATTGACCATTCGTGAGGCCACATCACTGAGGGTGTTTAAGTCCAATCTTAAAACTCACATGTTTTCTCTTGCATTTAAACCAACATGAGATATTGATTTTACACACTATGTGTGATGTGATTTTAATTATGTTGCTTTTTTATATTATTTTATAATGATTTTTTAGAGGCGGCGCGGTGGTGTAGTGGTTAGCACTGTCGCCTTGCACCTCCAGGGTCTGGGTTCGATTCCCGGCCAGGCTCGATTCCCGTCTCTGTGTGCATGTAGTTTGCATGTTCTCCCCGTGCTTGGTGGGTTTCCTCCGGGTACTCCGGTTTCCTCCCACAGTCCAAAGATATGCAGGTTAGGCTAATTGGCGTTCCTAAATTGTCCGTAGTGTGTGATTGCGTGAGTGTGTGTATGTGTGTTTGCCCTGCGATGGATTGGCACCCTGTCCAGGGTGTACCCTGCCTAGTGCCCGAAGTCTCCTGGGATAGGCTCCAGGTCCCCCGCGACCCTCAACGGTATAGAAGATGAATGAATGAATGAATGATTTTAAAATTTTTATTATTACTATTTTTATTAAATTTTTTTTTAAATTAGATTACTATATTACTTTATTATTATTGTGAAGCACTTTGGGGCATTCTTGTTGTTAAAGTGCTATACAAATAAAGATGAGTTGAGATCATTATTCACAAGCTTCTTAAGCCTAAAAGTCGCTCCTACCTGTAGTTATAAAATTCTAAGACAATTCTTTAGAATTATGACATTTTCTTAGAATTTCACCTTATATTTAGGACTAAATCTTAGTAAAGATAATAATGATTCATAAAAAAATTTAGCCCTAAAAAAACAGCTCCTAAGGTAAAAATGGTTAAGTAGAGAGGAGGACTTTTAAGAGGCTTAAGAATAGAATAGAATAGAATAGAATAGAAGTTTCTAAGGAAAGAAGAAATGTTCTTCAAACACTGAACGTAAAGCTAAAAGTAATTTCTGAGTCATCCCTAGCAATGGGGTCAACCACACCTCCTCACTAAGATAAAGGTTTTTGTACTTTCCTTACTCAAGTTTCCTAAATCTTTTTTAGTCCCAGTTAGGACTTTTTAGGTTAAGATAGGAGCTCTCAGAGAATTCTGAATTTTCAGAGAAGCTTTGTAAATACGGACACAACCCTAAAAAAAAAACTAATCTGTGCCACATTAGGCAAAAAAAAAAAAAAAAAAAAGGAATCGTCTCACTTCAGGCTGGTAATGTGAACGCAGCCTAAAGCCTTCAGGTGAATCAGTGTATTTGATAAGTCTATCCATCTCTGATAGTCTTCTGCAGTTTAGCATCTCAGTACTGTATTTTGCCTTACTTTTTAGAACAGGGTGAGTTTAGCCTTGACCTGTTTTCTTACTGAAAACATGCTTGTCTGACCCCATATCCTTTGGAGGAAATAAACCAAGGAAGATTTATGCAAGTAACTCAGTGCATTTTTTTTATTACAGATTTCTATTGTACAGTACCTCGATGAAAAATATTGACCTGGACTGCACTAAAGCTTTTCTTCTTTTGAACTTGCATTTGCTAATGCTACTTCTGTGGATGCTTTTCTGCTAATGATTCTGTTAATAAATAATCAGTCATCCCATTTCATAACAAAATCTATTTGTTTAGTAATGCATAAAGCGCATTTGATACAGTTAAGCTCATCAGCCTGTTGCCTAGCAATCACAGCTATTTCTGACATATCACTGCATATTACTGTATTCTCCCAATGGTAATGAAATAAGTTTGTTCCAAAGCAAAAATTACAACAACAACAAATAATAATAATAATAATAATAATAATAATAATAATAAGTAATTACAACAACATTAACACACATTCATACAAAATAATGAGCCAATTATGCAACATGAATTCTCCAGCAAAAATACAATTCAAGTGTCATTATTCTGTATGTGTAGACGAATGCAGTGTGGAAATGCCTTTTTAATCCATTTTAATATGGCAGAGAACATGACGCTCATATCCCATCATTTTAAATCTTCTTTTAACATGGATTGAAATGTTCAAGTCTCAGTGGCTGTAAAGACCTGTCACTTACTAAACATTATATTCTTCAGTAGATTTTAATTATAAACAGAACAAAATCTGATTTATAGCTTCATCGTGAATGAGAAGCATGCCCCATTGCACAATGACTGTCTGTGGTGTCTGACAACATGAACAACCTGACAAATGATGGGAAGCAAAGATGGGAAATGCAAGAAAGGTGCATTTTGTACTGTCAGAAATGATTACATGAAATTAACACGTAATGGCGCAGATCTGGTGCCAGAACCGATTAAATGGGAGGTGGTCAGTAGTTTTTCGGGATGGGGATGGGGGTGTATAATAGGAGCTCACAATATGAGCTTACAACATTAAGGAATCCCACAGTTTTCAATCAAGTACACTTATTGATATGAAACAAACATTATTTCTCACAATGCAGTATTAAACACAGTCAACTGCCACTGCAGTACAAACTAAACGCTTGTTCTATAGAGCTACAAGGTAACACTGGTGCTCAACAAGACAAACCATATGGTGTCATATTAGTGCCTTTTTACTGAACCAAATCTCAATCAATTTCGCTTCCATCAACACAACCATGACAATGCATTCACAAACCAGACCAATCAAAGCCTGGAAGAAGACCAATTCATGACAACTCTGGCAAGGAAACACCCAATCAGAATTGGTTGTCGGACATAATTTTTTCTTTAACGGTGAGATGTTGAGAGAAAATGCAAGGAAATTTATGCAAGCCTTGATTAAAGTCTCTTAAGTATTTACTTATTTGAATCCAAATAACTTTATGGTTGATTTCTTTTGACCAGGCAGTGTATCCTCATCCTGGACTACCAGCTATTAAACAGCCTCACTTTATCAATATATCACACTGGATATTAGCTGTTTTGCAATCCCTTTGCAAAAAGATTTTGGTCTCATCCCTCAACACATGACTCCAATTCAAGTTCCAATGATGACTGGCAAAGTTCAAATGCTGCAAATTTTCAGAAGCTCTCAAGAAGGACTTCGCTTGTGCCAAGAGTGTGATTGTCTCTTTGTGATTTTTGGCCTTTCCTCCTCCACCATCCTTCTCACTTAAAGCAAAGTGAGGGGTGGGGGTGGTGATAGAGGATTGGCACCGTACGTGTGCAACCTCTAATAGTCAATTTTCAACTGTTTCAGACTTTTTGCACTTTTTTTTTTTTTGGTATGGCCCTCATTATGCTTAAAGGAATTTTTAATCACCTCCCAAGTGAGAGGATGGGAAAGACTGCGGAAGAGACAAGTGGAGACGAGTATCTGAGCTCAAGTATGCAGAGGTGGGCAGTTATTTTAAATGGCAAAAAAAGTAACAGTAAAAATGCATTACCACCTGGCTTACCAATCCATTTTTGCATTTTATTTGTTAAAATGTAGTCATGTACATCTGAGCCATGCATGCATAATGCTCCTGCACAATTGATGTGTTTTTTTTTTTTGCTCCAATGTTTTTGGTTTTGACCTGTGCACACTTCTAGGACAATGGGTTGAAAATAAAAAGATTTAAGGTTGCAGTTTCAACCAGTCAGCCATAAGACATTAACTTCATCAATCATCAATTATATAAGAGTAAACTAGTTACAGGATCATGGACACCCAAGGATCATCTACGGCCACAGACACCAAACGCCAGCGTGTCTGATCTAATCCCACAGAAGAGCCGATGCAACAAAAAAGGGTCAATGCTGGCAATGATATAAAGGCACCAGAATACCCAGTGGGCAAAGAGCCCAAGGCTGCAGACCCGGCCTCCATACTCCCCAGATCCCAATACAAGCATCATGGCATGCACTGGACAAACAAATGCCCATGCATTTTCTTTTATAAAAATGTTAAATAAATATGTTATTTTAACTAAACCAGTAATACGAGTTTTTAAGAGTAAGAGTTTGCTGTTCCAGTATTAAATTCAATCAGTTGCTTTTGATTAATTTCGAAACTAAGTGTGTGAATATTTTTTAGTTTTGCCTGGACAACAGCTGGCTGACAGACCTTACAGACTTACTATATTTTGTCATTTTATATAAGCAGATGTAAAGTTATTAAATTATTCAGTCATTTAATGATTTTTTACATTTTTCATTTTTAGATGAGGTCTAAAAGAAAAATATCAAGAGGAGGTAATGAGAAAGTGGACGTGCCCATTTGATCGACGTTTCTAATGGTTTCCTAACAGCATTTACATTGCTGACTATTGTGTCAATAAATTGGTTGCTTCAATATAGTAATCAGATTTTTTAATGGATTTGGATGTAGTTCTATGGAGTTTACACATTGCATAAAACATCCACTTCAATCTGATGCGCTCATCCAATTTTAATTCAATTTGTAAAAGGGCTTTTATCAACTGTCACAAAGTTCCGCAACAGAAACCCGATGTAGCTTTAGATCTCTAATGAGAAAGACAGAGGAAACAATGTCTCAGAAAAACTCCCGGAGAGATTCATTACTCTTTTTCTGCTATATACTGTACTGTATAAAGTCTGACATTACTAACTGCGGTGAAACAATGTTCATTATGAGCAGATTGTAAAAAGCAGTGCTGGAATAAACACTAAAGCTGTGACAGTGCCCTAAAGCATCAAGAGTTTTTAGGATGTAAAAATCAACTTGATTATTCCTGAAGCAAGGGTGAAGTGTGGGCATAAACTATTTAGTCAAAGCTCAAATGTTCACAATCCATGTGCGATCGCCCAAAGCAGTAGATCTATCCTGGATCACAAGGTGCAATCCATCCTGTTGCATCATTCAACACATGTAAACTCAATAGCATCTTATAGCTGGTCAAAAAGAAACAAAAACATGATGTGTTTTTTTTTGACACATACCGTAATACATGTTGTTCACCATAAATCAGACCTTATTAACCATGAATGTGTTAGAACATGGGTGAAGTGGCCTATTTAATTTAAGCCGAGCTACACAAATAGTGAACCTTCAAAAAACGGGGTTATGAAATGGGACAAGACATTTAAAGCTGTGCTAAGTGTGGGTCTCGGGAGAATGTAATCCCCTCCTTTTTTGTTGCAACGTCGACATTAGCTTTGTGTGTTAATAAATTAGCATGTAAATAGCAGCAGTGTGCTATTTAGTAACAACATACAGAAATGCTTTGTACTTTTGATGAAAATCTCATCCTTATGCTAGTTGCCTAGGTCAGGGATTAGGAATATCAATATCATAAAAATGGGTGGCATAGGACAATGATGATTTAAAAAATAAATACATTAATATATAATATATATAATATATTAATGTATACACACCGTGTACTGTATGTATATACACACACACACACACACACACACACACATATATATATTCTTTTTTTTTTTTTTTTCAAATTAAATTCAGTTTATTGTTTTGCCTAGGTTGTGTGAAAAAAAATTTCACTTTATAGGGGGGCCTCAGAACAAAAAATAAGTTTTTTTTAAGGGCTACACATAATATTTGAACATTTCCAAAATCACAAAATTGAAAGAAGGAAGTGAAACTAAGTTTTTTGCCACTTACTAAAATAACCTGATGACTAAGAGTAATCATTTAATTTTCATTTAATTTATCCACTGAGTGCTACCAAGCACAATAAAATCTAAGCCCATTGCTGTTCAGTAAGGCCATATTTCAGAACAGCAGCCTCTGGTGCTGAATACTTCCTCCCTTTGTTCTATAAGAATTGAACAAAGTGGGTGAAGCCTATGAATTTAGGACAAGGCTTTCCTGCGTATAGAAGAAAAAGTACCCTCAATTACACTTTACGCTCTTTTATCTCATATGTAGCAGCCATTGAATGAATACAAATCATCGCTATGTTCACAGTTCTTTAAGTTTGGTTAAATTCTTAAATAAAAGAAAAGGATGGAGGACAAAAGGGAGAAGCCTGGGGAGTGAGGTAAAGTGACTGTTTGGATCATGAAAATCAAATAGGTCAGGCAACTGTTTAAATCTTACCCAATTATCTCACATTAAAAGTAGGCCACCTACATTTTGCATTGGTGAAAATATTTTATTCTGGACAACACTGTGCACTGATGGATGCAACGTGTAATCTAATTACTAAACTGCTTTATATGCAATTTCTTCAAGGATAAAGAAAGTGGAAAAAATACTAGTTTCACAGATTTTTAAGTGGCAATTTTTTATGTGACGAATATCTACACACACACACACACACACACACACACACACACACACACACACACACACACACACACAATGATCTACATTAAAGTTGAAGTTGGATGTTTACATACTGTGCACTGAAGGTTGAAGCCATTAAAATGTGTTTTAACCACTCCACAGATTTAATGTTAACAAATTAATTTTTTTTTAATTTGACAAGTTGATCAGAACATCTACTTTATGCATGACACAAGTATTTTACTAATAATTCACTGTTTCACATTTCCAATGAGTCATAAGTTAACAGTTATTCAGGTGACTGTGGCTTTAAACAGCTTGGAAAATTCCAGAAAATGATGTCATGGCTTTGGAGGCGTCTCATTGGCTAACTGACATCATTAGTGGATGTGTTGTTGAGGGAGGCCTCTTCAAACTCAGTGCTTGTTTGTTTGACATCATGGGAAAAGCTAAAGAAATCAGCCAAGACTTGTTTCCAAATGTTTGAAGGTACATGAGAGAGAATGTTTAGTAGAATTAAATGTCAGAAATCATCAAAAACTGAGTATAAATACATTTAACTGAGGTGTCTATAAACTTCCAACTTCAGCTGTGTTTAAAGCCTTAGACATCGTATTATCTGTAGTACAAATGTCAGTGCATATCTTTATCACATTAAAACCATTCACTATTTTCAGACATAAATATTTATAAATAAATAACATTAAACAAGAATATTTGCATGCATGTAAAGAAAGGAACATATTACACGACAGGCCAGTTTTCAGTTGCAAACAAAACACCTAATTCACGACCCTGGGTTTTGCATTAAAATAGAAAGGAGCATAAATAATGATACAAAAATGATCAACTTTTAATAAAATTTTACAAATGTTAGATGATTCAACTTTATTATATACGGTTAAGGCGGCGTGGTGGTGTAGTGGTTAGCACTGTCGCCTTGCACCTCCAGGGTCTGGGTTCGATTCCCCGGCCAGGCTCGATTCCCGTCTCTGTGTGCATGGAGTTTGCATGTTCTCCCCGTGCTTGGTGGGTTTCCTCCGGGTACTCCGGTTTCCTCCCACAGTCCAAAGATATGCAGGTTAGGCTAATTGGCGTTCCCAAATTGCCCGTAGTGTGTGATTGGGTGTGTGAGTGTGTGTGCCCTGCAGTGGATTGGCACCCTGTCCAGGGTGTACCCCGCCTAGTGCCCGAAGTCTCCTGGGATAGGCTCCAGGTCCCCCGCGATCCTGAACACAGGATAAAGCGGTATAGAAAATGAAAATGAAATGATATATGGTTAGCATCTAACCAGAAGTGCATCTGTCGCAGTACGAAATAATTTGCATATGTAAACAGTACACAGAGAAGGTGCTATATACACTGAGTGCAATAAAGGAAGATATATACCAAGATAAAATAATTTGCATATGTAAACAGTACACAGAGAAGGAGTTATGTACTGGTGCAATGATTATAGATGGATGCAATGCAGAGAAGATATTGGTTACCATGGTTATGATATTATGGTTGGAGAAGGTTATATACAGTACATTTGTGCAAATTGTTATGGAGGGTTTGATGAGGGAGGTTAATATATACAATATGTGCAACAGTTATGAATAGTGCAATCCTGAGTGTTTAAGTTTATGTACAGTAGGGCGTTATGAGAGTGCAATTAATTATGCAATTATGGGAGTGCAATTCTATTTACAGTATCTGTATAGTAGTATATATAAGGTCTTTGATGAGATATAAAACAAAATCCATCCTGATTTGTCTTCCCATTCAGTCATGGTGTATTCTCAGGCCCTAGCTTGTTATTACTTGCCACACAACAGCTAAGGAAAAGGGAGGTTTATGACACACGCTGCTCATTCGGAGACTGGTGACGTCAATGTACAGTATTTTTAATTTTTTTAATTTTTTTTTTTTTACAAATGTTACATTATTTAATGCATTATTTATACATTTTAAACAAAGATGACCGATATACCTGTCTTTAAATCAGTGCTGACACTCGTCAGTTGAAAAGCGCATATTCTCTCTTTTTTTTTTAGTGTTTTTTTATTTTATTATTATTATTTTTTATTGCAGGTATATATAACTTCAAATTCAATGCACAGTATCTTGTTAAACTGCTGCTAATGTGATGTCACAGGACAGCTAAACATTCTGGGTGTAGATTGCTCATTTTTCTAGACATGAGTTATCCTAAATGTCACCCTCCCCACTAGGTCACATAGTCATTGGTGGCTTTGGTATTGCCAAGATCGAAGCTTCTGATTTACAGATTGTTTAATTTATTTATTTCTACTGACTCCTTTGCCATAGGCATGCAGTTCTCTGAACATAACTTAAATTATTACTCCAGAAGCAAAAGGTACACCATCTGATCATTTCATCTGCCTCATCATATCTGTGGTGAACAACTGCTGAGAAAATAAATCGATCAGTATTGATTTGTGCACATGATTTCTTTTATCTACTAATACAATGATGGCCTGTACATACACACACACACACACACACACACACACACATATATATATATATATATATATATATATATATTCATTCATTCATTCATCTTCTATACCGCTTAATCCTGTGTTCAGGGTCGCGGGGGACCTGGAGCCTATCCCAGGAGACTTCGGGCACTAGGCGGGGTACACCCTGGACAGGGTGCCAATCCATCGCAGGGCACACACACATACACACACCCAATCACACACTACGGGCAATTTAGGAACGCCAATTAGCCTAACCTGCATATCTTTGGACTGTGGGAGGAAACCGGAGTACCCGGAGGAAACCCACCAAGCACGGGGAGAACATGCAAACTCCATGCACACAGAGACGGGAATCGAGCCTGGCCGGGGAATCGAACCCAGACCCTGGAGGTGCAAGGCGACAGTGCTAACCACTACACCACCGCGCCGCCCCTATATATATATATATATATATATATATATATATATTTTTTTTTTCCTTCAAGCTGCTCTATCAGGCACTTAGATATTATTATATATTAATGTAACCATGACAACTATACAGTGGAATATACATTACGTATCCAATTTCAAAACGGTCAAATTATTGGCCTGTGTCAAGCAAAGAAAACACCTAGGGAGATTTCAAAGTTGCATGAAAACAGATCAACAGTGAAAACAGTAAATAGTATTATATGATAAATAATGCTTGTTAATAAGATTAATATATTAATATAATATTTCATGGTGAAAATAATTTCCAAGAGATTTCCAAATGCATATTGGATTTGAAATAAACCGCCAAACCAAACAGCCAAAAGAAAACAATTTGTGACTAACGAAGCAATGCAAAAAGCTCATGTGATCTGATGAGCTCAGATTGCCCACTGTACAAGCCTCACTACAAGAGACAGTGTTATGATCTAGGGTTGCTTCAGTTGGTCATGTCTAGGCTCAGCAACGTTATGGGGCAATAAAATGGAGTCAGCTGACAACCTGAATGTACTGAATGACCAGGTTATGACACCAGTACAATTTTTCTTCCCCGGATGAAATTGGCACTATTGTGACTTAAGTATGTGGTTTCAGCTCATTCATTCATGTAGCTGGTAGTTTTACCTGCCACCATTCAAAAAGCACCAATATTTCTCTATCAACTAATCTCAGCACTGGAAATCAATACTCACCTCACTGTTATTGGCATCACAGTGTTATTTTTAATGATCTGACTGGAAATGATTTTCAAAACATCCCCGCCACCGCAGCCCAGGCTGGCAACTGTATATCCGTCCAGGAGGAACACATGAAGAAAACTATCCCCAAACATCTGCTCCTCAGCTAAACAGACAGAGATCATGTGATTAGTCAAAGAATATATCGCCTGATATCAGCCTGCCAAAAGTGCTACGTTTTAGGTGAAACAATACAGATACTGTATATACTGTAGGTTTATTAATTAAAATTTTTATAGGTCATGACTGCTATTCACACAAGTATGATCTCGATTGAGATTGTTACAAAAAATTTGGCACTTTCCAGAGGTGCGCAGATTTACATACTTAACAATAAAACATTGTTTAATGTTGTCAAAATAATTATTTTTATTTCTACCTGAAGATGATTTCAAAAGGATAAATTGCTTTTTTTTATTTATTCATTTTTTTTACTAACATGAAAATACTAAATAAAAAAAAACACTAAACATCTGTTACGATTCTATACATTTCTTTCAAATAGAAATAACCAGGTAAACCCCAACAACAGCAGAAGACCATTAGACATTTGAAGATGACAGATGAATATCTGAGAAGTGGCGAGTCTCCACTACAGCTTCAGATTCTCATACATTCTCAGGAGTTGGAACCTGTTGTGATCTTTGTTGCAGATTATCTACATCAGTTTTGGGATCTGAGATTCTTTTCTGCTCACCACAGTTGTAAAGAATGATTATCTGAGTTAATTATCCTGACAGACACTTTAAACACTTTAGTCCTTCGGTTTAAAGAATCGCTGCTAACTGTGTGTTGTTTGTTTTACAAACCAGGCTGTGTATACTCTAGAGATCGCTGTGCAAGAAAATCGCAGACTATACCAGGGGCGCGCAAGTGAAACCGAGACTTTTGATCATGCAGGATAACAGAACACAGCTCTAACTCCCTTTATTTTTCTATATAATCCCCTGCTACACTAATGCACTTATCCCAGTCTTTCACTAGTGCTTGGAGACCATCAATGGAAAACGTTTTCTCAGTACACCAGAGTCACGACCTGCATTGCATCTGAAATGAACCAAACATGTGGAAACGGCTGGAAGTGAGGTCAGAACTGTACACAGGATTTGACAATAACTCCCAGCTGAGTTCCTGAAACATCCAAGTGGTGTTCGTGAATGATTGTGGGAATACAGTAGTTCCCATAGACAGACTTCCACATGTTGGTGACATGTTATCTGTTAATCTTTTCAAGGATGAGATGTTCCATACGCTGAATATTCGTGGGAACGTCTGCAGTCGGCTTCGAGGCACTACGTCTGGGATCTGCATCCTTAAAACGTTTGCACTATTCAGTTGTTTTACTGCGGCACAAGTCCTGGTTTGACATACTCAAACAGCCCTGGCACCAACAATCATGCCCTAGTCACTGAAATCACTTAGATTTTTGATGTGAACCTTACTTGAAGTTCTTAACTGGTGCATGCATGATTGTTTGCATTGTGCTAATGGAACCTGATTGGTTGATTGGATATGAATGAATGAGCAGGTGTTCGAGTGTTTCTAAAAATAAAAAAAATAAAAAAAATTATAATAATAATTTGGTAGAAAACCAAACGAAACTCAAAGATCTAGATACAACTGCAATTAATTTATACTATAATTGATATTAATATTATACTAAAGGTATATTACTGTATTTAATTCTATAAGAGATATATTCTGCTGTGTACTGTATACAGTGTGTTGTTTTCTTGCTCCAGTATCTTCGAACCTATCTTTGATGGAAAAAGGCATGTCTCCTGATGATGTATAAGGACCTGCTATTGTCTCGCAGTGGGGTCAGGAGCTGATACCTCCCTGAAAGAACAAGGAATTGCTGCCCAACCTCTTCAGTGTTCTCTTTTCATTCTGCTTTTAATGAAATAAAGCTGCCCCTAATCTGTATAGCGAACGCCTTGTACACCATTATGCAGTTTCCTTCAGGGATTGATTTCCTAGACATCGACATCAGTGAGTCTCAGCCGTTAAGAGGACTTAAAGCCACTAGTCCATTATACCTAGCTTACTCCATAGTGTACATGACAAGCACCGTGCAGCATACCAATTACTTTTGTTCTTATTTCTCATGACATTCAAGGCACTACAGAATGCGTAGGCAGCTAAGTGTGACATTTTTCTTGCGGTGAATTAAGCTTGAGTTACAGTTCTTTAAGACTGACCTATTAAGTATTATTCCACCTAGACCTCATTAGGTAAAAAAAAAAACAAGAGCTTCTTATGACATTTTCTATGATTGGCAAGTTGCAGTTCTTCACTGTACAACCATCATTATTCCATAATTAACGAATAATAGTAAGCCATAAATGTATTTCTCATCGCAGAAAATGATTTGGTTTTCCATATTTTCTAAGTTGCTTCTTATGAAACAACATTTTACAAGTTCTGAGATCAAAGAGCATCTGAAACGAATATATACAGTATAAAGTAGCGGATGTTTCAAACGCTAAATTAATTCCATGCAGATTCGTAGCCCATCGAAGAAAACATCACTGAATAGAAGCAACCTTTGGACAATGGTATGGTTCTGTGAACTGAATGCACAATGTTTAACACAGCTATTAAACTTAAAGAGCCCAAATAAATGATCTGTAACCAATATTCTTCAAGTATCATTGCTGAAGTTGTGCTGAAGTCATGTTCTGCAAAGGGTGCAATCAATTTTACACAGCACAGTGGAAACTATTTTTTTTTATTCCATTAGCAAGGAGCCAGAGAATACCACTCATCACTGTTAAAAGTGATAGAAGCTGTACGAGTGTAGAAAAACTTATGTATATACATGGAACATTTAAAGACAAAATAACATTATGTTAAGCTTGACAAGAGGTGCTGTTGTAGAACAATGATCAAAGTCAGAGTGGTGTGTAGCAGCTTCGGTATGAAGCATTTCAGCATCACAGCAATGCTTTCCAAAAATGTTCTCCTTGCAGAAATGTTCACTCTCAATAATTGTGATTTATCTGTAATGAGTAATAAACTTTATATAGAAATATGTTGATTTTTCAGATGTTGAAGTCACTGTAAAGTTTATAAGACATCACCCTACTTTCAGATGTCTAGTCATCATCTTTAGAGACAGAGGCAACCCTTATAAAAAATAAAAAAAAGAAGTTTAAGTATGCAATTAGCATGCTTCTTTTAAACCAAAAAAAATAAATAAAATGTATGCATTGAGTTTACTTTTTATGTACTTATCAAAGTTATACTAAACAAAAGTTTACTGAAGTAGACTTGGCTTAAACTACAGAAAAGAAAACAGAAAAGTTTAATTATACTTCGGTTGTGGGAATGTGCTCGCCCTATTATCTGGAGATCGCGGGTTCGATCCCCAGGTGATGCTGTAACCTTTCACAGCTGGAGTTCTAGAGAGAGCTGATTGGCCGAGCTCTCTCAGAGGGGAGGGATGAAAGTTACTTCGTCCTCCCACATTAATCACGGCTCTACAGCCAATCAGAGGCGTCTGTGAGCTCACGCAAGCGGAAGGAGCGGATAGCGCTGTCCTCCGAGTGTGTTACGCCGCCCCAAACGGTGAATGAGCGAGCAGTTCGAAAAGATGCAGTCGGATGGCGCCACATGGTTTGGAGGAAACATGTGATAGTCTTCGGCCCTCCCGACTGAGTGGTAGTAGTAGCCTTAATGTGGGAGTATATATATATATATATACTTTGGCCTATACTTGCACTTAATATTTTAAACAAGATATACTCATCGTCTATAATGCTTTATCCAGTATGCAGGGTCACGGGAGTGTCTGGAGCCTATCCCAGAAGACTTAGGGCACAAGGCGGGAACAGGGTGCCAATCCATCGCAGGGAACACACACATACACACACTCATTCACACGGTACGGGCAATTTGGAAACAATTTGAAATCTGCATGTCTTTGGGCTGTGGGAGGATTACCCGGAGGAAACCCACCAAGCATGGGGAGAATATGCACACAGAGACGAGAATCGAGCCTGATTGGGAATTGAACCTGGACCTGGGAGGTGCAAGGCGACAGCGCTAACCACTACACCACTGTGCTGCCTCAAGATGTACAGTACTTAAAAAAGTGTTATGTATTCTTGCCTTATACTGTACATAAAGTTAAAGTAAATTTGTCTTGTAACTTGGGGTGGAATAGTTTAGAGCTTATAGTACATGAGTGGAACTGAACCTGTACTTTTATGTACAGAGTTTTATAATTACAAAGACACAGATAACACATTTAACTGATAATTCTTCCAAATTGTGAAAGTATTGTAACAGGCTGTTGTTGCGAGTTTGTCAGCTACTCCTGTCACAAAGCGGACTATCTGATTCACACACAACTTGGAACAAGTTTTATGCCGGATGCCCTTCCTCATTTTATCCAGGCTTTTATAGTGGCTGGCGTTGTGCACTGGATGCATATTGGCAGGCAAAAAACTAACCACTGAGCCATTAATGCCCATTAACCGACTTCATTCATACTAGCTCATATTCTAAGCCTTTACCAGATGTAAAGGGGGACAGAGTGGAGAGTTGACATTTCCCCCCATAGGTTGGGTAAAAATAAATAATATAAAATAAAAAATACAGTTTTACTAGTGGTGGTTCAATCACTTGTCAACTTCTCTTATCATATTTTTTATTAAATGTGACCAGAAGTATTAAAATACATACTGTACTAACATGCAAAACAAACTTTGCTTTACACAGATCAACTTAAACATTGAAACGCCTGCCTCATACTGGACTGGATCCTGTTAAAAAACAGCTGTGACCCATAAAGGCATGGACTCCTCAAGACCTCTGAAGCTATTCTGCAAAAAGACATTAGCAGATCATTTAAATCCTGTAAGTTGTGGGGTTGACCCTTCATGCATCAGACTTGTTCACCCAAAATATTCCACAGATACTTGATCAGATTAAGACCATAGGAATTCAGAGGCCAGGTCAAGAGCTGTGTGGGCATCCACAGGATGCCGAAATATTGCAAAACTAGACTAACCCTTCAGGCATCAAGACCACTAATCTGCTCCAAACACTGCAGGACTCCTATACGATCTGACTGTCAAACGTTGCCATGAGTTCCTCGTAAACCACATTGGTTTCTTAAGATTACACCAGTCTTGATGTGGTGCTCTATAAGGTTAGTATGACCAGGCAGAGGAGAAAAAACTTTTGCAAGCTATTTATGCAACTAGGGCCACATAGTTTGCCAACAAATGTCCCAGCTCCACTCTCTCAGGAACAACCACAGGCACAGGCACTGCCTCGCCTCACATATTTAAGGAGTTTGAGGCAGTAAATCTGCAGTGCCTCGCCTCTATCCATTCTTATATCCCTTATAGTCAACTTCCCTGAACTGCTGTGTGACCTCAAAGAGCCCTTACCACTCTTACCACTCTCATGTACCTCAATGTGACGAGTAAGAGTACCTCTTACTCATGTACCTCAATGTGACGCTTTATCTCTTCATGTAAATTCCCTTAGCTACCTGCCTGATTTACAGTCAGCAATGCTGTTCTTGTGCCTGTCGCCAATGTTCATATCCCAGTTTGTGGAGTTTTGCTCTCAGATCAAGAATGTACTGAATTTTATTTTTAAAGAAGGTCCTTTTTTGAACTTTCCCAGATAATATTCAAAACACAAATGCAAACAGTTCAAATGAAGGGAACTCATGGAGGCTTGCAAGACCTCTCATACTATGAATAACAGGTCTTGAGCCATTTGTTCCAATTATGAGCATCATTGTGAATTTAATTAAAGAATCATGCTTTTAAGCATGATTAAATAAGTCAACCAGAACATGTTGAACATGTTTCTGCGTAGCGCATTGCACAGTGCAATATAAGCACAAAGCGATATCCATGAAATACTGAATGGTCAGACGAGGTCCAAACAAATTCTTATAAAGGAGATCGCGATCAGAGCGAGGGGGAACAATGGCGCATTTACTGTAGAGAGGCTGGCTATCAGCTGACATTGGCCACCAATGGAGCATTGGCATATGTTTGTGGCTCAGGTTTTTTCCATCCCTAAATGTCCCTCCATCTAATTACTATAAACTGCTTGGAGTAACATTTCCTAATATTCCCAAACAGGGAACCCTTATATGGGGAGGATGGATGGAGGGGCAGAACCCTTTTCACCCCAGTATCTGAAGAAGAGTTAATTTTGATGGACCCGGCTTTAGCTTGGCCTGAGTGGGGACCTGTCACTGACACCCTGGACCGCAGGAAGCACCACAGTACACATCGGTTCTTGGTAGCATCGCAGTACGCACACACCGCAGTACACATCCACCTTCTCGTGTGTGGGACAGGGAATGGAACTGCTCCTCCTGGTTTGTTCAAAACTGGAGGAGCTCCTGGTGCTGGTAACATTACCAGGTCAGCAAAGAGTCTGGACTCCATAACAATATACCTCCTCTTCAATCCGGGGTTTTTGCACCAGTGTAGCTGAGTCAAGGACTGAAGCACAGGAGGCAGGTTGTGACTCTAAATATGAAATTTTATTTTCAGTATTTCTAAATATATATATATATTCCACCCTTTGACATTGCGCTGAGGATATTGCCCCTATGCCCACAAATAACATCAGTATCAGTCACAGAATTAGCAGAAGTCACAGTTAGTACTCGCTAAAGTGATTGTAGAGGAGAATAGGGATATTAACATACACTTGGTATGTAGATTATATATTTCTTGTCTCGGGTCCATGTTTGAGAAAACAGTAAGGAAATGATTAAAGCCTGTATTCAGTTCCTCAGGATGTTAACCACCAACCAAAGAGCTAAAGGTAGTGCAAACAGCATTTATCCTAATTCTTGCCCGGTAGGTATTTTTTTGACATCTCAATTAATGCAGGGAATTTTCAACATGAGCAAAAGGTGCCAAATTTATATCCTCAACGTCCTCACCACTGTAGGGTTTAATGATTTTCCCCCCAGTTCTACCTCACCTAATTCAACTCATGTAGGACTTGTTAACCAGCTGACAAGTTTAATCTAGTTCAATCAAGTTGAAAGTAATGCTCTGGTCCTCTAAGACACAGCTTAGATATATCTGTATTATTGCCAAGGTTTATCTGGAACTAGATATGAAACATGTCTTCTGATTTCTCAAGAGACATTTTCCCAAATGATTTTGAAGAAGTGAAATGAATGTATGTTGAGCATTAATAAAAAATGTAATCATTATTAAATTATATTCCCAGCATCAATAATAATAATAATAATAATAATAATAATAATAATAATAATAATAATAATAATATAATTGAAGTTACAAATTTGAGAAGCAAGAAGCAAAACACTTTAAATTCACTGTTAGTTTTAATGCCCAACTGTCACCTTCTCTTTACTGTGGTGCTTTTTGAAAACAATTACATTTCCTCCAGGACACCTGCTCCCTGTAACTTGCTTTTCATTTATTCTCCATCTTTCCCTCTCTTCTCACTTGTGGGATGACGAGATGACGAATTACTGCTCAATGTCCCAATGGCCCCATTACCCTGAGCTGGGCCTAACGGAGCGTTCGTCCTCTTTGTCAGTACCCGTCACCTGTTCTTCGCTGTCCACCGATTCCCTACTTCTCACCACCACATTCCTCTATCTCAGACTCCCCCAGGGCTGCGTTTGTCAGAGAGGAGGAGTGTAGAAAGAAAAAGGGGAGGGAGATGGATGAGGAGCAAGTCTAGCATACAACTGTGCCCTGTATTTTGATACGGGCTTTACCTGTACCTTCTGTTTAACTCTATGTTTGAGCTGTAGTTTTTTCCCCCCTGGTCTTTTTTTCAGCAACCCAAACTCTGGGAGGATGGCTTAAGGTAGCTTTAGCAATTGGCATGGAGTAGTAATCTCAATGTATATGAGATATACTAGATTTGTGAACACCTGCCTATCTAACCCATGCAGTATGTGCTTTTTAAAGGTATTCCTGCTTTGTTGTTAAAATAAACCTTCACCCTTCTGAGAAGATGTTCCACATGACTGTAGGGATGTTCCTATTCAGTAAAAATAACAGAGACCTGGTGATCTGTGTTCCTTTATTTACAGCTACAAAGCTAACTTACACTTACAGTACATATCCTAACATATATGAATGTAAGGAGAAAAAAAACTATGGCGAATGCCTCACCTGAAATATGCCTAAGATGATGCATTTAGTCATACCTTAAATTCCATTTATTTCATTACTTGTCTAAATGTGCTTGTTCCAGTGTTTATGTAAATAAGCTACTGATGATGCCCAAGAAGAGGTTGGAATTGGACTACGGTTCACAGGGTCCCAGGTTTAAATCCCACAACCACCAAGTTGTCCCTGTTGGACCCTTGAACAAGACCCTTAACCCTCAACTCCTCAGATGTGTAATGAGATAAAAATTTACGTTGCTCTGGATAAGGGTGTCTGCCAAATCCCTAAAAGAGAGCAGTAGAGAGGAGCTTGGGGAGGGGATCGTCTTATATGAGGTCATAATAGGGAAAAAAAAAAACGTTTTTCTTTGCATATTTTGCTAAATTCTCCCTTTAAGCCAGAAACGGGAGATTTTTCACTGACTCAAAATTATTACAATTTTTATTTATCTAGTCTGGCTTGATTTGTGAATTGTGATGATTTTTTTTTGTTTCTAAACTTCCAGTGTGAAATTTTAAATAAAAACATCTTATCAAGACGCTGCTGTGCTAGTCGCATATTATTAAACATCACCAAAACAAAACCATAATAGGAAGACAGGAAGATTAAGAGATACGAATCAGCATGATCTCAAAACAAGAACAGTAGTTTCTTATTGAACATCACATGCATGCTGTATGACTATCACAAGGACAACTGCACTTTTTCGGTATGTTATCAAGTTATTGTAAGTTTATATGAATATTTTGGCTTCCTTTAGCCACGTGGTTTCAGCTTCGGCATACTGTAGGTATAATTATGCGATGCAAACTGATTGTATATATAAAATAACATCAGATGAAAAGTAGTAGGAGTGAAGATCCATAGAATTAGCTGCTATTTTCTCAACTTTTCCACTTGCCTGTATTCTAATTATCAGCAACATGTGATTTTATAATAACCACACTTTTGGGTCATATTGATAAGTTTACAAGTTTCCAGAAACTTAGAAAAGTGATTTTCTGTGGATGATGATGATGATGATGATTATTATTATTATTATGCTATATGTGATTGTTTTTATTTTATTGATTATTATTATTTGTAACATTTATGAAACACAATTATGAACAATTTGAGTTATGATTGGAACAAATCTGCCACTATAAATGAGACATTTTAATACTCCATTGCAAAATTAAGCATGTACTGGCAGCAGATTATTCATTCACAAATTCATTCAACAAGGTCATATTAAATTTACATTTTTCATATTTACCTCATCATAAGAAAACATCAGGAGGACTGGAGTGCAAAATTAAATCCTATGATGACAGCAATGACAGAAACCGAAGGAGAAATAATAAAATGACAAACAGCAAATTTCTTTCTTTTTTTTCCCCTCAAGACCTCTATCAATAGAGGAAATTCATGGGCTCTCTGACAGCCAGTGACACGAGATAAACACTGTCAGATTTGTCCGATGTGGCCAGTGGCAGCTGAGGTGCGCTCACATAGCCAATCTGACAGGGTGGAGGCAAAAAAATGAATTTGCTAACTTGACATCAAGACCAATCTCATTCTGATAATACAGGCTAAGCCCCACCCATCTGCCATCACTGTCACAAATTTATAGATTCAGCTCATCTGGCTAACAGGTTATTTAACTGTCAAGCTACAGCTAGAGGAGTTATTACTAATGATTGCTATGAGATGCGTTTTACTCAATTTAACAAAATGCTGAGGGCATTTCAAAAGCAAATGTGAAGATCTGCACAATATGCTGGTTAAATGCAAATGACTGTATTTTACTACATCACGTCCCTTAGTAAAACAGACACGTGAAACATCTGTATTTAAAAAAAAAAGCTTTCCAACAAAAAGGAAATAAATACAGTGACAACTACAGTGAGAAATCCTTTTTCCAGTCTGTTTCTTACATTGACTTTACAACCTTTATAGGGCATTGACTTCCTCCATCAATATATTGAATAACATGAGCGTACTGGTTGTTAGACAACAGGGCAGTTAGAGATCTGACACGTGTTTCATCAAGTACTGAATACTAATTTCATTCATTCATTCATTCATTCATCTTCTATACCGCTTAATCCTGTGTTCAGGGTCGCGGGGGACCTGGAGCCTATCCCAGGAGACTTCGGGCACTAGGCGGGGTACACCCTGGACAGGGTGCCAATCCATCGCAGGGCACACACACACACACACATTCACCCATCCATTCACACACTATGGGCAATTTGGGAACGCCAATTAGCCTAATCTGCATATCTTTGGACTGTGGGAGGAAACCGGAGTACCCGGAGGAAACCCACCAAGCACGGGGAGAACATGCAAACTCCATGCACACAGAGACGGGAATCGAGCCTGGCCGGGGAATCGAACCCGGACCCTGGAGGTGCAAGGCGACAGTGCTAACCACTACACCACCGTGCCGCCTGAATACTAATTTACTTTCTGTTATTGACTTTTATTAGACACACACCAATCAGCCATAACATTAAAACCACTGACAGGCGACGGGAATAACATTGACTATCTCATTACGGGGGCACCCATCACGGAAATGGAAGCAAGTGAACAATCAGGTCAGAGTTAATGTGTTGGAAGTAAAGAAGAAATGGACAGGCATAAGAAGCTGAACGACTTTCAACAAGGGCCAAATTGTGTGGCCTAAATGACTAAGTAAAAAGATTTTCAAGAATGCAGGTTATATGGGATGTTCTCGATATATACAATGGTTAGTACCTAACAAAATTATAATAAACCATGGTATATATCGAGAACAACCTACAAGACCTGGCATTTTGGAGATGTTTTTATGGAGAGTCTTGAGCGGCCAAAGCTCGCTGATGTATGTGAGGAGTGAAGGCTAGCAAGTAAATGCTGGCTATGATAGAAAACCGTCATAACCCATGATGCACTGCAGCTTGCTGTGTATGGGCTGAAGAGTGACTCTCTCAGAAGGCCAATGTTGACCCGTGTCCACCCCCAAAAGTGCTTAGAATGGGAATGTGGGCATAGGAACTGGACCAAGGAGCATTCATTCATTCATTCATTTTCTATACCGCTTAATCCTGTGTTCAGGGTCGCGGGGGACCTGGAGCCTATCCCAGGAGACTTCGGGAACTAGGCGGGGTACACCCTGGACAGGGTGCCAATCCATCGCAGGGCACACACACATACACACACTCACACACCCAATCACACACTACGGGCAATTTAGGAACGCCAATTAGCCTAACCTACATACCTTTGGACTGTGGGAGGAAACCGGAGTACCCGGAGGAAACCCACCAAGCACGGGGAGAACATGCAAACTCCATGCACACAGAGACGGGAATCGAGCCTGGCCGGGGAATCGAACCCAGACCCTGGAGGTGCAAGGCGACAGTGCTCACCACTACACCACCGCGCCGCCTTGGACCAAGGAGCAATGAAAAAAAATCAAATTTTTTTTACAAAATATGGACGTGAGTATGCAATATGTGTCTCTTTATAGGGGGAAATAAATGGTACAGTACTAGTATGCATTACGGGAAGAAGACATGGTGGCAAAGACACTTGGCGATGTTCTGGTGGGAAACCCTGGTTCCTGGAATTAAAAATGATGTTACTTTGACTAACCACACTAACAGACAAAGTACACACCTTCATTGCAATGATATTGAACAGCAGTGGCCTAAAGATAATGCTTCCTGCTACACTGTTAACAACATGTTCAGGAATGGGATGAGGAAGATGATACCTAGTCAAAGGTGTTGACATGGCCTCCAAATTCCTCAGATCTTAGATGGCTTAAATATTTCTGAGATGTGTTGGATGAACTAGTGTAACCCATTAAGGCCCCACCTTACAACTTATAAGAAGTTGCTACTAACATCGTGGTGCTGGATACCGCAGTACACCTTTAGAGGTCTTGCTGAGTCCAAGCCTCAACGGGTCAAATTGTTTTGACTCCACAAGGCTAACTTACACAACTTTGGGCATGTTTCTGTTGATTGGTGTACACTGCATATTTTCAAGTTACCTCCATAATTTTGTTCCAATTATTAATTGTTTTCAATGTTTATTTAATTCATCCAATTATTAATGGTACCAATAAGCAGGGAGTGGTGGCTCAGGTGGCTTGTGTCACTTATGTTACAGATAAACATGACAAATATTAAAGGTAAATCTTCTTGAGATGGGTTATGAAGGTTAAAAGGAGATGTTTAGGGTTGACCTTTGCGACTGAAGAACTCACTCATCATCTAAACCACATTATCCTGTATTCAGGGTCACATGGGACCTGCCCTGGAGCCTATCCCAGAAGACATGAGATGGGGTACACCCTGGACAGGGTGCCACACACACATCCACAGACTACGGGCAATTTGGGATTGCCAATTAGTCTAATCTGCATGTCTTTGGACTGTGGGTGGAAACCAAAGAACCCTGAGAAAACCCAGTAAGCACAGGTAGAACATGCAAACTCCATGCACACAGATAAGGGAATCGAACCCGGACCCTGGAGGTGCTACCCACGACACCACCATGTCGCCTCAACTGAATAACATAATTTAATGTTATCTAATGATAATTAATTTGAACCCCTCATCACCATGTTCTTAAGGACTCCAAATATTACAGTGTTAATAATGTGTTATAGAAGAGCACAGCCTCTTTGTAACCTTTAAATTTTGGAAAAAGGATAAATTTTTTGAAATGTCTTGGATTCTGCCAAAGGTTAGTTTTTTTTCTTCCAGCTGTCTAATGACCATATTAATAGAGAAGTATTTTAGGATAGCTCTAAAACAGAAAAGAGGAGCACTATTATAGATGTGAGCTCAGGAGATGCTTAAATGCCAACAGCAAACTCATTTTTAAGCTCATCAGCACTCAGGTGGCCATAGCAATGCAGAGTTTATTAAGAGTATGTCAGTGCTGTGAACTAGGAGTTCTGCAAAAAAAAAAAAAAGAAAAAAAAAAAGAACATGGTTAATGAATGTCATGTCTGTTGACCTTCTTAACCAATCATTGTCGGGATCCCTGAAAGGTTTCTAAGGTGAAATTAGATCAGGCTGAAGCCTTGGCTATAGCATGATGGAGGGGAAAAACAGCAGACTTCTTTTTTTTTTTCTTTTTGGATTTTCTATGCTGTCAAATGCAGTTTGAGTAACTGCAGTTATTTTAAAAGGAAACTATTTTGTACCTTTTCTGTCCTTAAATTATCAGGAAGTTGTGGTAAAATGAGTTAAAAGGGTAATAAAAAATAATGTAAATAAATATACATATACAGTACTGTATACATGCAAATACAAAGACCTTCCGTTAATGTTCACATCAAACATTAGAATGGGTGAAAAAATGTGTATGTCTCACTTGACTTTGATTGTAGCGTGGCTGTTGGTACCAGACTGGCTGGCTTAAGTATTTCAGAAGCTGCAGATCTCTGGGGATTTTCATGCACAGCATGTGTATACGCAGAATGGTAAGAAAAACAACAACAACAACCAGTGAAGTGAGCGGCAGTTCTGTGGGCAGAAATGCCTCGTTGATGTGAGAGGTCAGGTCAGCTGACACCGTAACTCAAATAAGCACTCTCTACAACTCTGATGAGCATCTCACAAAGCATATTCTCATGCAGATACTTATACATATACGTAAACTCAGCAAACAAAGAAACGCCCCTTTTTCAGGACTGTGTATTTCAACAATAATGTTGTACAAATCCAAATAACTTTACAGATCTTCATTGTAAAGGGTTTAAACAATGTTTTCCATGCATGTTCAATTAACCATAATCAATTAATTAACATGCACCTGTGGAATGGTCGTTAAGACCTTAACAGCTTACAGAAAGTAGGCATTTAAGGCCACAGTTCTAAAAACGCAGGACACTAAAGAGACTCGTCTACCGACTGTGAAAAACACCCAAAGAAAGATGCCCAGGGTCGCTGCTCATCTGCGTGGACGTGCATTAGGCATGCTGCAGGGAGGCATGAGGACTGCTGATGTGGCTAGGGCAATAAATCGCCATGTCCGCACCGTGAGACGCCTAAGACAACGCTACAGGGAGACAGGAAGGACAGCTGATCATCCTCGCAGTGGAAGACCACGTGTAACAACACCTGCACAGGATGGGTACATCCGAATATCACACCTGCGTGACAGGTACAGGATGGCCACAACAACTGCCCGAGTCACACCAGGAACACACAATCCCTCCATCTCACAGCAAGAACTGACAAATCTGGTCCAGTCCATGAGGAGGAGATGCACTGCAGTACTTCAAGCAGCTGGTGGCCACCAGATACTGACTGGTACTTTTGATTTTGAGCCTCCCTTCATTCAGGGACACATTGTGAAACATTTTGAGTTTATGTCTTATGGTGTCGACTCTTTTAGTGTTCATACAAATATTTACACATTAAGTTTACTGAAAGTAAAAACAGTTGAAAGTCAGAGGACGTTTCTTTTTTTGCTGAGTATATATGATTATTTAAAAATGCCTTGCCAGATGATGGTTATGAGTGTGAAGGGTGTGCTTTCTGTGTGCACAAGTGAGAAAGTGATCAGAGATTGAATACTGGTAAGAATCAGAATTCCGTGCCGTCCATGCTGACATTATGTCCCTCTGGTGTCTCCAGTGTCTCCAGGGGCATTGTAGTAAAGTTCATATTTAAATAAAAACAAACAAGCAAGAAAAAAAACATCAATGTCTGGTTTAGGCCATAGCCACTCCGGAGTTGAATGCAGATAAAAGTATTTGAGCCTGCAAAGACATTGTATTTTTTGTATTGTACGGTAAGACATACCGTAACTTTAGATGGCCTTTCCGTTCCGCCAAGTGCAACAGTAAAAGACCTCGGCGTGATTATAGATTCCAGCCTTTCATTTGAAGCTCATGTAGATAATATCACCAGGATAGCATTCTTTCACCTTAGAAATATCGCCAAAATAAGAAATATATTGTCGCTAAATGATGCAGAAAAACTAGTTCATGCTTTTATCACTTCTAGGTTGGACTATTGTAATGCCTTACTGTCTGGTTGTTCAGTTAGGTGCATAAACAAGCTTCAGCTAGTCCAGAATGCAGCAGCGAGAGTCCTCACTAGAACCAGAAGATATGAGCACATCACCCCTATCCTATCTTCACTGCATTGGCTCCCTGTGAAATTTCGCATTGATTTTAAAATACTACTCTTGACATATAAGGCATTAAATGGTCTCGCGCCGCAGTATCTGAGCGAACTGCTAGTGTCTTACGATCCGCCACGCCTACTTCGGTCAAAGGATGCAGGCTGCTTATCAGTACCGCGTATTATGAAAACTACAGCTGGGGGCAGAGCTTTTTCTTACAAAGCCCCAAAATTATGGAATAGTCTTCCAAATAGTGTTCGGGACTCAGACACAGTCTCAGTGTTTAAGTCTAGGCTAAAAACCTATTTATTTAACCAAGCATTTTATAAATAGATTTGCCATAAGGTAAAGGAGCAGATCTGGGGGACTCATGGACGTAGAGTATTATGGTGAACTGGTATGTTTAGATGCTGTCTTCCTCAGTCTCATTTGATCACTCAGGTTTGTTGACGGTGAGGTGATTGTTTGCTTTACATCTCAGGGAGCCCTCATGTTTGTGTTTCCTTCTGGCTCTCCCTTTTAGTTATGCTGTCATAATTAGTCCTGCCGGAGTCCCTGCTTGCACTCTACAGTAAACATACATTCACGTTAGACATTGTGACTGTGACCATACCTAATTGCAATCTCTCCTCCTCTTCTCTTCCTCCCCCTCTTTCTCTTTCCTCTCTCCCCCTGTCTCCCCCTTTCACTCTTTCTCTCTCTCTCTCTGTCGAGCTACACATGTGGTTCCTGAGCTGCCAGTGATCCAGACTCCCTCTGCCCTTCGGACCTGTCTGATCCATCCTGGTGCCCGGTTTCTGGTTGGAGGTCTCACCGCATGGATGCCCCGTGTGTCTCTTTAGGATGCGTCTGGTGTCTGGGGATGATTCTCTATACTTAAAAGACGGTTCTGGCCTCGACTGGTGTGGTCAGCTGTTTCTCTGAGGACTTGACAATTCGATAGTTCAGGACTGGAACTTTCTACAAGTCTATCTGAGTCTCGAATAACTACTGGACTCCATTTTACATCAAGTATTATAACATCAATTAACATCAACTATTATAGCTGAACCTAACACTTAACACTATATAAATGCAGATCATTTCCTGCTATCTGTTTCACCCAGATGAGGATGGGTTCCCTGTCGAGTCTGGTTCCTCTCAAGGTTTCTTCCTATTACCGTCTCAGGGAGTTTTTCCTTGCCACTGTCGCCCTCGGGCTTGCTCGCCAGGGAATATCTGAACATTTTGATTCATACACATTCACATTCCATACAAACTTAAATAATTCTTTTGATTGTGTAAAGCTGTTTTGAGACAATGTCAATTGTTAAAAGCGCTATACAAATAAAATTGAATTGAATTGAATATTTAAATATATATATTGCAAAATGGAGTTGGTCCCCCCTTTGCAGCTATAACCACTTCCACTCTTCTAGGAAGGTTGTCCAAAAGATTTCATGCCTGTTCATTTTGTAGAGCATTTATGAGGTTAGGCATTGATGTTGGACAAGAAGGACTAGTTCGCAATCTTCGTTCCTGTTTAACCCAAAGGTGCTCCATGAGGTTGAGCTCAGGGCTCTGTGTTTGGGCCAATCGAGTTTTTCCACACTGAACTCATCAAACCATGTCTTTATAGTCATTGCTTTGTGTACAGTGGAGCAGGAGGAATAGAAAAGAACTTTCCCCAAACTATTGGAAGCATAGCATTGTCCAAGATGTCTTGATATGCTGAACCATTACGAATGTCCTGGGGATTACTGGGGATAAGGGACACGATTGATTGAAACACCTGGATTTAATAAATAACCGGTTTGGCCAAATACTTTTGTCCATATACAGTAATGTATGTGCAGCATTTCATAGATACAGATTGCAGAGTGCCAATGTGTCTCCCACTGTATGAAAGTAAGACTTAACATTACAGTACATACTGAAGAACAATGAAAATTGAATACTCACTGTAAAGTATGGTTCCGTTGGGAGCTTTTACTTTCACGGTGACATGAATGATCACTGTGTCTCTAGTAGACATGGTCTCAAAAGCTGTATACACTGAAGTAAAGGGTTGAAGCTCCAAGTATGAAGATCCACTAAATAAAGGGAAGAATATAATGGTTTCTGAAATATAGAGCGGGGGGGGGGGGGGGGGGGGAAGAATGTGTAATTAATGACAGTCAATGAGGTCAATTATTGTGATAGTTAAACGCATATTAAAGCACATATTTAACAACAGGCAGTTAATCATTCACTCATTCATCAAGCACATTAATTCAGATCATTAGCGCGCTGACAGTCTTGCGCTTAAACAATTCAACATAGTTTTCTTTGAAAATGCTTGAGCAGCTACAGTCTACTTAAGGATTCCAAGAGTGATGCATTCTCTGACACTCAACCCACATGCAAGGGTAGAAGGAATCCCAACATGCTCTGCATGAGGCCACTGCTATCTCAATGAAGGTGACAGATCCATGTGACTTCTTCAGGCAAGCAGGCTAGAGGAATCTCCAGCTTCACTCGCAGATCCTCCGTGGCAGTAATGAACCCTTATCTTTTTTACTCAAAGGGCAATGTATGTAGTGCTGTCACGCAGCTCTGGTGGGTGATGCCATGGGATTCAAAATGGAAAACCCCGGCAGGCTCACTGATAAGCGTGAGTCAGCAAAGACATAAATAGTAATGACACAGCGGGTCATGAAGCATGAAAAAGCAATTCATGCAGTTTTTTTTATAAGTGTAAAGTACTAGGATTTTGTAGTGTAATGATATACGTAAACACACATACTGTACAGTACATATAGCATTACTATTATTGACTGTGTTTAGTGCTGACTGTGACATTTTTTCTAACAACAATCTTTTACATACTGTAAAAAATGTAGGTTAATTCCATTATAAAACCCTATGTGTACAAATAAAATGGTTAAAGAAGATGAAGTCTTTTCCAACGCCTGACTGCTGAGAAGAAAAGCCTTTTTAACTTTCTGAGAGATGTTCTTCTGATTGCCGTTAACAAAAAGGTTTTACGTAATACTTGACCGACGGGCCCTGCGATGGATTGGCACCCTGTCCAGGGTGTACTCCGCCTAGTACCCGAAGTCTCCTGGGATAGGCTCCAGGCCCCCCGCGACCCTGAACACAGGATTAAGCGGTATAGAAAATGAATGAATGAATGAATGAACTTGACCGACGGGAGATTAGAACAGTTAGTACACAGTAAGTCGTGATGGCAGGTGGACGCCCCAACTGGCCAATAAAATGAAGTATTGGATGTTACCACATCTGTTTTCTTACAGTATGACAGCTTTGTTTAAAGTGGTGAGGCTATCATAGCAACACAGCGGCTATTTCATAGAGAATTCAATGTTGGTCGATGTGCCATGGCCCCCCAAGATCTTCTGACTTGTCATCATGTGATTTCTTCTACCAGACGAATTCACTCATAAACCCCGTGATTTGAATTAATTAAAGGATGCCATTCGATAAGAAGTGCTCACGATTGATCAACAGCTGTTGGCCCGAGTGACGGACTATTTCAAGCAATGTATTGAAAGCTGCATTCAAGACGATGGTCGTAATCCAAATAAATAAAAAAAAAATAATAATAAGTAACTCAAATGACACTTCTTGCTTTTGTAAAAAGTACTCCATAATAACTAAAAAAGAAAAATATAGAGTTTTCTAAATTATTTCAAAATTAAAATGCTTTGGTTATGACTGAATAAGTTTTCACCCCTGTAGCTCCTAAATTAGTTCACGTGTCACATACTGTAAAAGCCGGTATTACTTGTCAGAGAACATAGCTAAACCTGAAAAAGTAGACAGAGACAACTTCTAATAAGTGATAAATCAGATTTTCCTTGATATAAATCTTGACTGTCCTGTTGAGCATGCTCTGTGAATATCCTGTGGCAATTCATTGCAACCAGTACAATATAAAAAAAGAATACGGCATCAACATGTCTCTACCTAGAGAAGGTTTTCCACCAAATGTCAGCGAACAGTAAGAATGGTTCTAGCCAGAGAAGCAGCCAAGAAGATAAGGGTAACTCTGAAGGAGCCCATGAGATACACATTGCAATTGGGAGAAGCTTTTGGCTCCGGGCACTTGACACTCCATAAAGCCTGGCGAGAATAAGCAATTATTGAAAAGATGTCATGTGTGCTTGGAGCTCAGTAAAAGTGAAAAAAGGTTCTCTGGACTGATGACACATCTATGTTTAGAAGAAACCCAACGCTGTTTATCACTACCCTACAGCGAAACACTCACATGCTCTCGGGCATGTTATACAGATTCGTTTGATTGATGTATATTAATACAACGGCCCAGATCAAAACAATCACAGTCATACATGGCTAGTATTAGAATTAAAAATAGTAAAGGTAAGACTTGTCCAAGTCAGAATACCAGAAATCCAAGACTGCATGCAATTTAAAAAACTAAATAAGGACAAAGACAAAGCAAGGCAAGGTACATGAAAAAAAAAATAAACAACTGCAAAGGACTGAGTTGTATACTGCATTGGCTCAAAATCAAGACCCCAAATTTGTTAAAATGCCATACTCAGAGCCTAGATCTAAACCCCAAGAGGGAATCTGTGACAAGACTGGAAAATTGCACCGACAGCTATTCTGTAATAATCTTTTAAACAAGAGAGTAAAACTAGCAGGATCCAGATGTGCAGAGATGAAATACTCAAATCCCAGATGAGTTGCACTTGGAAACAACCGTAATGCCCCTAAAAGTGCCCAAATCCTCACCAAACACAAACAAATGCGAATGTAACTTTGAAAAACTGAATCTTCGAAGATGATTGGACATATCAGTCTATGTTTATTCTTCCTGTGGGAAGTTTTAAACCAGTTTTCTCATCTGTTCTGAAACCGTGGTGCCAATTAACGCAGTGATGTGGAAAACACAGGTTGACACATCCACAGCAGTCCGACGTGAGGGTGTGTAAAATACCTGAACTGAGAGTGCGATGCGTAAAAGTTGTGAACATTTATGTGCCCGATGTAATAATCTGCTTTAAACAGCGAGTGTATTTGCGTAAAATAATTATTTTCTCTTTGTACTAAGTAGCTACTGTACGTTCTCATTAAAACCTGCACTGAAAATAACGTCAGCCAAGATGCTGCAGGAGTCTAGTAACTGATACCGTCATATATATGCCAAGAGATGGTGAGTAAGACAGTGAGTAAGAGCAAAGACTGGAAATTCAGTTTAAGACACAGGTTTTACTCCTAGCATTCCCTCCAGAGGTTAACCTGACAATTTGAACAATGAGAAGTGTCCCATTGCACAATGGGGCACATTTATGAGGGCTGAAGACGGTGGTAATGAGGCGTTCGAGGAGGTCAGAATCAATATGGGAATGAGACTGAATAATTTCCTGCTCCAGTGCTTTGCTGTCTGGGACTGAGTCATGTGATCCCACTCCCACTACTCCTCTTTTGCTCTTCTATGCAGCTTACATGGTTGATAAACTTTAAGCATAGTCACTGACCTCCTGCGTAATGTTAGACGAACCACTTTCGCAAGAGACAAAAGTTACTGAAGACTCAAACTGTACTCAATGAATTACATTATACTTCTTTGTGTATTCAGACTGTCACGGTCCCTGAAATTGTAAACATCCCGCAATAGGGACCTGTTCTTGATCTGTTCTCATCAAGGTAACGGTTAACCGTAATTCAAACCAAATGAGCAAAGACTTCAAGCCCTCTGACCAGAGAATATAATTCTTTCCTAAAGACTTCAGTACAGTACAGTATATGCAAATAACCTTTGGAACTTGGAGTTCTCTCAGCTGCTTAGATGTGCTGCTGCCTCTGAAGTGTGCATGCAGGGACCCAGAGAGTGCTTGAGCAAATTTTGGAATCCTATAAAGCACTCAGCCCAGACAGCATGCCAGTCAGACTGACGGACCTTTTCAAACATTCAATGTGATTTGCTCTCTCTAGTGGAAAAGAAAATCATGAAAGTACATTAAGCTTGATGATGCTACAGTACAACTGGCGTCAACGTAGAGCAACAATGATTAATATACATACAGTTGCTAAAGAACAGTGATACGATTAACAGAAGCCGTTTACGTCCTCTCCAAAACAAATAACCTTGTTTTTCCCAAAAGTGATAAACACAAGGGGAAAAATTCTCAAACAACTTGTACAGCAACAACCTTTTTTTCTTCTTCAGAGACTGTATTATGTTATTGTCTTATAAACAAAAACAGAACAGAGCCAAAAAGGTAAAAAAAAAAAATTATTTTATAGGCACATTTAATATAGTGTAATTTAATTCATGAATGATATTTGGGGGGAAAAAATGTCTTAAGCATTTCTTAAAAAAGTACTATTACACTGATTTAATCATCTTGTTTATTTAGATCACAGAAAAAAACACACATAATAAGGTATACATTTAATAATTGTACAGTACATCCCATAGTGCATTTAATTAGGGAATTTAAATAACCAACACCATAGCTGATATTCTACCATGAAAGTATCTGGCAATTAAACAGAAATGTATATAATTATATCTAACTAAAAGCTGTATTTGTTTGTTTATTTTTAGAATTTTTACAACAGTACAAGAAGGTAACAGTTTGGTCTGTGTTGGCGTTGATGTTATGGATCAAATGGCACGGCTGTATTCAGTAAAGGGAGGCACCAGCGCTCGCCTGTGGCTGTGTTTTACAACCTCCTAGACCTGGTGGCAATTAATGCACATATTCTATATGAACAGTGCATAAATGTGACCATAAGCAGGAGGACCATTTATTCTGGAGTTGGTAAAGGAGCTATGTGCGCAACAGAAAACGACAAAGGCAATGGCAGTGGCCTTTACCTGAAACTCCTTCTCCACCTGCGACATGGAGGCAGTGTCAAATTGCCAGATATCTGCCAGAGCTGTAAGCGGCTTGTCTGTGGCAAATGCACAAAGAACACAACAAAGCTGTGCTTGGAATGGTAATTCAGGGAACAAAACATATGGCATCTGCTAGAAATCTAAACTAAATGAATTGTAAGCCTTGGAATGGTGATAAAAATACTTGCAAAACATCAGCATACATTGAAGGGAATTTCTGAGATGGTCAGTGATTGATGGCATGGTCGTTTGGAGGGGGTTGTGAAACCTGAAATAGTTACATATACACACTGAATGACGCATAGATAGTATGTGTGATCCCTTGCGCCATCTGCTGAGAGAAATGAGAATCGCAGGTTGGAAAAGGCAGTAAACGTCATGCCGCCGTGCAGCTGTCAGCAATTTTTACGTGAATAAAAGCAAAATAGCTTTATACTGGCTTTTACTGGTGCGATTTTGAAAATGTAAGAATACAGGGTGATTAAGCTCACAGATCTACTGTAGGAAAAGTCATGAAAGGAGGGTCCTGAAATTTGATCGAGTGTGAATTTATTATTTTTTTTCACCCATTGCAGTCAAAATGACCGTGCTCGGCGCTTCTAGTTTTAAGAAACACACTGAAGCGGAATCTGAACGAAACAATGCTGATAAGTTCAAGCTACCGCAGATCAGTTTATCAACTTCTAATATATAAATTTTAGGAATATATTAACATGATCGAGTGTGAATTTTTTTTTTCCCCCATTGCGGTCAAATGACCGGTGCTCGGCGCTTCTAGTGTTAAAGTGCATTGTATAAAAAATGTAAATGTCGAATTTTGCAATGAACTAAAATTTGTACGTGTTACCGTGAAATGCACGGAATAAAGGTGTGAGATTCCGTTTATTAATTAGATTTCAAATACACACTCATAAGCGCATATTACAAATGTACAGCTCCATCTGTTGAATTTTGAGATTAATTCATTATTTTTTCAAGGTCAATTTGTTATGAGGGCGTTTCCCATTGGAATTTAAAATTAGCATATCTTCTCTTCCTGTTGGCCGACTGCTACGAAACAAAGCCTGCATGTTACTTCCAGCTCATTCTGGAAATGTGATGCAGTGAACAAACAGATAGACCAAAAATTCCAACAACCATCTTGATTGGTGATGATCTTTATAATCATTACTCATCATACACCCTCCCAAATTATTTTTAATGAATAAAAAGCATAATTTTATCGATTATATACACAACCTCATTTTGCCTCTCGTCTGTTCTGACCACTCAGCATTCAGCATCACTGGTATACTAATTATAGATGCTTTCATGCTTGAATGATTCATAGGTCACTGTAGCCTTAACAAACAAAAAGCCTGCCTCTGAAACTGCTTAGGTACAATACAGGGACTGCACTGTAAATACGAGCCAAAAAGATGAGAGCCTGGAGAAGTGTTCCTCAAGACTACATTAATAATACAAGAAAATCTGTATTCTTGGAGGCAAAATAGGAAGGAATGAAGTGTGGCTCAATACCATTTGTGCAAGTCATGAAATATATTTTTGAAGGGTGAGGTGAGTGTTATAGTATCAAACCCTGCTTTGGAACAAATCCCAGTTATAACATTTTTGTACAATTGACAACCTTTTCAGTGACAGGATTTAAAAGCTATATTTAAATGATTTTTATAAAAAAAAAAACAGGTTTTGTCTAATAATCAAGTGTTTTTTGTTAATTATATAAATATAATTATTTATGAATTTATAATACAGTGGTGTGAAAAACTATTTGCCCCCCTCCTGATATCTTATTCTTTTGCATGTTTGTCACACAAAATGTTTCTGATCATCAAACACATTTAACTATTAGTCAAAGATAACACAAGTAAACACAAAATGCAGTTTTTAAATGAGGGGTTTTATTATTTAGGGAGAAAAAAAATCCAAACCTACAGGGCCCTGTGTGAAAAAGTAATTGCCCCCTGAACCTAATAACTGGTTGGGCCACCCTTAGCAGCAATAACTGCAATCAAGCGTTTGCGATAACTTGCAATGAGTCTTTTACAGCGCTCTGGAGGAATTTTGGCCCACTCATCCTTGCACAATTGTTGTAATTCAGCTTTATTTGAGGGTTTTCTAGTATGAACCGCCTTTTTAAGGTCATGCCACAACATCTCAATAGGATTCAGGTCAGGACTTTGACTAGGCCACTCCAAAGTCTTCATTTTGTTTTCCTTCAGCCATTCAGAGGTGGATTTGCTGGTGTGTTTTGGGTCATTGTCCTGCTGCAGCACCCAAGATCGCTTCAGCTTGAGTTGACGAACAGATGGCCGGACATTCTCCTTCAGGACTTTTTGGTAGACAGTAGAATTCATGGTTCCATCTATCACAGCAAGCCTTCCAGGTCCTGAAGCAGCAAAACAACCCCAGACCATCACACTACCACCACCATATTTTACTGTTGGTATGATGTTCTTTTTCTGAAATGCTGTGTTACTTTTACGCCAGATGTAACGGGACACGCACCTTCCAAAAAGTTCAACTTTTGTCTCGTCGGTCCACAAGGTATTTTCCCCAAAGTCTTGGCAATCATTGAGATGTTTTTTAGCAAAATTGAGACGAGCCTTAATGTTCTTTTTGCTTAAAAGTGGTTTGCGCCTTGGAAATCTGCCATGCAGGCCGTTTTTGCCCAGTCTCTTTCTTATGGTGGAGTCGTGAACACTGACCTTAATTGAGGCAAGTGAGGCCTGCAGTTCTTTAGATGTTGTCCTGGGGTCTTTTGTGGCCTCTCAGATGAGTCGTCTCTGCGCTCTTGGGGTAATTTTGGTCGGCCGGCCACTCCTGGGAAGGTTCACCACTGTTCCATGTTTTTGCCATTTGTGGATAATGGCTCTCACTGTGGTTCGTTGGAGTCCCAAAGCTTTAGAAATGGCTTTATAACCTTTACCAGACTGATAGATCTCAATTACTTTTGTTCTCATTTGTTCCTGAATTTCTTTGGATCTTGGCATGATGTCTAGCTTTTGAGGTGCTTTTGGTCTACTTCTCTGTGTCAGGTAGCTCCTATTTAAGTGATTTCTTGATTGAAACAGGTGTGGCAGTAATCAGGCCTGGGGGTGACTACAGAAATTGAACTCAGTTGTGATAAACCACAGTTAAGTTATTTTTTAACAAGGGGGGCAATCACTTTTTCACACAGAGCCATGTAGATTTGGAGGTTTTTTTCTCCCTTAATAACGTAAACCTTCATTTAAAAACTGCATTTTGTGTTCAATTATGTTATCTTTGACTAATAGTTAACGGTTTTTGATGAGCAGAAACATTTAAGTGTGACAAACATGCAAAAGAAGAAGAAATCAGGAAGGGGGCAAATAGTTTTTCACACCACTGTATATATATATATATATATGTATATAAAATTTCAATACAGCACTTTTTCATAGCATTTAATTTGAATAAAAACTGGCTTTTCCCAAGTTATTATGAAAAATCGATCCTTACTTTTTACCTAAAATCAGTTAAGTAGTAATCCTATTAATAAATCTTCCTTAATGTTAAGAAATGGACTATTTCATTAGAAATGCTACATTGTGGGAACCATTCACAAAAAAAAAAACATTTAACACCAAAAATTTCTTCCTGACGTTGTTGACACACGTCTGCCACGTCATCATCAACTTTTACATCATACTGTGATCGCGTAAGAGATATTCCTTATCGACTGTAACAGTAGAGACAGCATCGTCTGCATTGAAAATCAGGCTGAGCTCAACGCTACTGAAAGCTGGATAAGACAGGCAGAAAAGTAGGGGCTGTCGAAACATACGAGCAGAGTGAGGAGCGGCAGCAAGTCAACTGCACTCCCCATACAGTAGGTGTCACAGTGGCTTAGGGGTTAGAACTGTGGCCTTCACCTCCATGGTCCGTGTTCGATTTCTGCCTGTGGTCTGTGTGCATGGAGTTTGCATGTTCTGCCTGTACTTGGGGGTTTCCTCCATGTACTCCGGTTTCCTCTCACAGTCCAAAGACATGCAGATTTGGCTAATTGGTGTTCCCTTTGTGTGCAATTTGTGCGTGTGAATGTTGACTGGAGGTCCTACCACGGTCGTAAAAATGGGAACAAATACAGTACAACGGTCACCACTGGCCACCACAGTCCCTTGTTGGACTATACAGATGATCCTAGATGGATGGAATTTTTTAATTTCTAATTTGAATTATGCAGAGTGAGCATAATGGATACGTACAGTATTAGGAAGAAATAACTATAGTGTAGCAGGCTTACAATGCCAGATTAATGGGCTTAATGCTGAGCTCAGCTGAATGTAACTCAGATGGGACCAATGCATGCATCTGATTACTCAAAATGAAAAAATGAGCTTTACTTTCTTTCTAACTTTTAAGAATATGTTTTGAGCACATTTGGATTTAGCACACTTTTATTAGCTCATTTGAAGTACACAGGACTTGTCACATATTAATAGTCACATTTTTTTTACCTAAAAAACAATACTATACAAATGATTAAACAAAATAACCCAAACCAACAATAGTACCTACTCTCAGGATGGGTGGTTATAAAGAAAGAGATGGCATAGAGCTTTACAAGAGTGATGGACCATGAGATCGACACAGATACCCACCTGATGGATAGATGGAGAGGGAGGAAAATAAACACGTCATGATACAAGAAGCAAGTAAGCCTCAGGCACGAGTGATTAAGGGCATGTTGGGGAAAAAACAGATGGCAAGAAAAGAAAAATAACAAAAAAAAAAATCTCAGAAGGCTCTGTTTGACCACAAGCACAGGTATTGTGATCTGCTAGCAGGTATACAATTGTTTACTGTTTAAACATAAACAGTGTCATTGAGGAATTCGATATATTACTGGATAATTAAGTAAATTTGGCATATTACTGTACACTGTACTGTATTATTTATATACAGTAATTAATAGAAAGGTTTTGTCTGTACATGGTCAGAACTTGCTCGTTCAATGATTTCTTCACCTTTCATACATTGGAGGACCTGAAATCCGGGAAAAAACACTTTCTATCTGAATGTCTGTATGTCTGTCCAGCCAGATTATATCACAGCATCACACGCAAAACTGGTTAACGGAACTTTGGCAGTACTTACTCTAGGTACTTGGGTAATTCGCTTGAAGTTAAACTTGCACCATAAATGAAATAAAACGTTGAGTAGAAGTGAAGTTAGGTGCAGTTTCATGCCAGATTTTATATTTCAACTGCATGTTTTGACAGCGTATTGTGCATGCGTTAAACTGAGGGTGAGTCTTAAATCGACCGCTGGACAGAATTGAATGAAACTCATACAATATTTACTGTAGATATCTGCCTGAAATTTTACCTGCATCATAATGAGTAAAAGCGATGCTATGAGCAGTTATATGCCAAATTTAATAATGTAGTTTATATATAATAAGCTACTAATTCAATTAAAACACCTGCACCAATACATTTTCACTAGAAAAGCTAAACTGAATATTTTTACGTGAGATTTTCACTGTTTCAATAACAGCGCTAAAGTGAATTTTAACCTGCTGGACTCATTTTAAGACAAAACCTAACCTCTTTATCTGACCTACTTTTCCGATTTCTCATCTGTGATTCACTCTCTGATTACGGAACAGGAAGTGTATCTGGCTGACGACGGAGAAGTACAACTTACTGTTAACAAGACATAAGATACTCAATCCTGCAATAGTTATTTCTTTGTATTAATAAGTTAGACAGAGAGTTCTGCCATACAGAAGGACAGACAGACATGTGCTTTATTAAAGCTTACTACAACAACGGGTACTAACACTAATTATTTATATTATAGAATGTTGAATTAATTTAAATTATTTGTCCCTTTACTGGACATTCAGTGATTTATATTATTGGACATTGGATTAAATTATTCATGTTACTGGATACTAAATTAAATCATTACCCATTATAGCAAGGAGGCAAGGAACGCTCTTAAAAACAGACAATTTAAGTAGCATACCCGCCGAGTCATCAGATCTTCATGTCTACTAACTCATTAATAGGGGTTAAAGAAACAACAAAAGCAACATCTGCTTGGTGGCAGATGGAAGAGTGTGAAACCCACATGTCTGGTACAAAAGAAGCTCACAGGAATAATAATAATAAAAAAAAAGCCTGGAAAGCTAATGAATTAATCACTGAATCAATAAATCAATGAATCTGCTTGCGTGATTATGGGATGTTTCCCCTGGGGATCGCAACTGCGCCAACCCCTCATATATAGCACCCCTGTTGCTTTTGCACTCTGCCTGGGGAGACAAATAGCATTTCCAAGGATTACTTAATTATCTGCAAATTAGCACTTTGAGAATAAATTGCAGAGGTGCCAGAGAAAGGGCGAGAGAGCATGGGGGAAAATGTTCCATGAGTTATTGGTGGGGGGGAGGTGGAGAGGGCACTGTTTGCCTTCGCAGCCTTTTGATAAAGGCTTGCTGTGTCTGTGCGAATGCGAAAGAAACATTAGTTCATTAAGATTTACGAGTAACAAGCAAGCATTAAATGTTAAGATTTAAGTACGCGATTTTAGTCGACACAGTGACGATTAATTAGCCTAATGCATCAGCGGCACACTAAAAGAGGACAAACGTAGGAGACGGACAAACAAATATACCGCATAAAGCTATTATTTATTAGCTATTTTAAATACAACACTTTCACAAATTTTGAGACTTGTGCCAAAAAAAAGCAAGCCGTGCTGAAACAAAAGCCCTGAATTAAAAGCCACATTATATAGCTAATTAATTTCCCGACACAAAGCTTGGCCTATGCATTATTCTTAAGGCACATCCTCACGGCTCTGGCTCCCACAGGAGGACCGATTTATCCGAAATACAGGAAGCTGAAGACGGAGAGAGAGCGAGAGGGGGAAAAAAGGAGCTTTCTCATGTTTTCCACAAGGCATACTGCGCCAAGTATTCAAATGTTAAATATTGCCTAAAAACCACTACCAAGTGTTTTAATCCTTTTTTATTTTCCCAAACTCTATACACACCTGCTGCCTAACAGCAACAGCCCATTTGTGTTTATGTCCAACTACATGCTCATCAATCAATATGTATGATTCTAAGCTATGAAAGTTCTCAGTGTATAGCCTATGAATGAGGCTATGAATGACATTAGCATAAATCCATATTTGAATTCCAATTCCACATAAGACTGAAAGATATTCCTGAACAGCCTTGTGATTTTCAAGATGCATTACGATTAACATTTCACCCCGAGATGATGGAATTTTATATATTCCCGCTCAGAAGGTCCGTACTAGGAGAACGTTTATGAATATTACAAAAACTTTATTGCTGTTGCGTACCGTCAGCTTAAATGCCTGAAGATATAAAATGACCAGATCACACTCACTTAACCACTCTATTTAAATCGCTCAATCATAGAGGGATCATAAAAAGAAGACATGCTCATTTCTTTATGTATTTTCATATAAAAACCTTGCTTTGCTGACTGTTTCTACAGTTTCCATGGGGGCAGTAAAGTATACAACATATCATTGATATACTGATAGTGTGAGTGTTTAGAGAAAAATACACGCTCGTTTCCTGCATCAATTTACTGCCATGTACGTCATACGGCACACGGCGCACCTAAAACAGTCACCGTTATGGCTTGCACTTGGGCCACGACTTGTCCTTTTCCATACTGCAAGCTGAGGCAGAAGGACATAAGGCTGCTTTTAAAAGCGCATTAAACGGCATGGGCCCCAATTAGCACAGGGTATATACTGATACATACCATACGATCTCCCTGCAATGTCACTCACTGCAGACTCTCACCCGCTGAGAGTGAAAACATTCTCAGCACTGCCTTCTGTGTGATCTAACATTAAAAGAGATGTTTTCTCAGAAATTTTTGTCCCAGGGAAAATTAAAGTTCTACAAATAATGTCAGTCTTTGGACAAATTTGTTCTGGGGACGGAGCCTTCTGAGAAGCAATGGCACCATTAAGATGAAAGGGATCTCACCCAGCACCATGCTGAGAACAAAAAAATAGGTTATATCAAAACCTGTCCAGAAAATGGCAAAAGTCTCACACACGTAGACTCTCTCTCACACACGCACACGCACACACACACACACACACACACACACACACACACACACACACACACACACACACACACACACACTCAGTCAATTAAAATTTCAAAATTGAAGCTTAATAGAGCCATTATGACACTTAGCAGCATACAGTATACTGTACTGCCATAACATCAACACCAACGCCAGGTGAAACACACAACATTGATATGAGACTATACTGTATATCAGTAAACTGGTGACAGGATCATGGGCTCCCAAGCTCAACAATCCTGCGGGGACGAAAGGCCAGCCTCTCCGATCCCACAGAAAAGCCAACGAGGCACAACTCTTCAGAAAAGTCAATGCCGGCCGTGATAGAAAGGCAGCAGAACAATCCGACGTGGGATGTACTGGACAAACAACTGTGATCCACAGAGGCACAAGGAAAAAAATGCATGATGCCTGTAAACCATTGGTTATGATAGAAATTAATTCCTTACAGCTACCTTTACAGATGATCTATCTATCTATCTGTCTATTTATCTATCTATCTATCTATCTATCTATCTATCTATCTATCTATCTATCTATCTATCTATCTATCTATCTATATATATATAAATAAAAAGGAGGGGGTCCAAATTATTGGCCTAAATACACAATAGAAACATTACAATCTGTGTATAAAACTGTCTATTGCATTATTTATAAGCATCATGATGAAGAGTCAACTTCACCATCAGAAAAAAATCATAAATGACTATGATTAGAAAAACTTATAGTGGAAAACAGCTGTGTGGCCATAAGAAAACCATTTGTTGAAAAAAAAAAAAAAATTTTTTCTTTTGTAATTGGAGCTATGGAAAAGGTCATGCGGTCTGATGAGTGACTCTCAGACTGACCCTATTCCATAGTGATGGGGTAAGAAGGGGAGCACATGAAGCATCATCCATAGTGCCCACTGTACAAGCCTCTGGTGGCAGCATTATGATCTGGGGTTACTTCAGTTGCTCAGGTCTCAGGTCTTTCAGTAACATTATGTGGCAATAAAACGAAGGAAGATGACGACCTCCATATAAGGTCTCCATATACAGTAAATGATCAGATCCATGCATAATATTTGCTCTACTAAGCAACTCCGAGCTGCAGGTCTTTTGAAGCAACACAAAAACTGAGAGCGGAAGTAAATTATTTTTAATTAATTCATAGCCAGTTATTTCTGCATGAGAAGAGCCGAGTGTTCCATTGACAGAAATCTATAGAATGAACTTGGGGCTCAGCAAATTAGCTTCACACCTGGGCATGGGCTTATCGACGCTAGCGCGAAACTGAGATAGCGCAGCACAGTAGAAAATACAATGAAAACACAATTAGTCTAATAGAGCTGTGGCTCTGAACTCGATGAGGACTGGCCACTTTTAAGTTTTCAAGCTTTCTCTCCCCTCAGCACACCTAATGCAACTAATAAAAGATTGCTCTCGTATGTCAGGAGAAAAGAAATACTAAATCTTTACAAATTGTCTCCATCCTTAGTGTTAAAGCTGAATATGTGGGCAGAAGAGGAAAAAGCTTTTAACACCTTTGTGCCGTTTGTAATGCATTAACAACTTTTATTGCCTGATGAAGAGTGACAGTGAGTCTGTAACCTGATAAATGTGTCTCAATGATCAATGATCGATGTGAGGTTTGCATACAGTAGGATAGCAGTGTCGCTCAAGTTTTGAACAAACTAAAGTACGGTCTCATGCTACGTAAAACAATGTACTTAAAAAAAAATAGGTCTCCACCTCATACAGAATAATACTACTGTACTGTATATTGTAAGTTTTACCTTGTCAGCAGTGCACATACAGTATAAGGTCTTTACTGAGAGCTCATTACATTTTACAGTATAACGCTATCATGACTTAAATGTTCTATGAATAAATTCATGTTTCAATAGTATTTACAGCATCACCTTGGCATACAAATTTAATTCGGTGGCGAGCTCTCAAGGCGAAATTTCGTATTGCAAAACGCATTTTCCCATTGGAAATATTGTCAATACAGATAATCCGTTCCAGCCATCCAAAAATATTACCGATACTACCAATTTCCAACAATATAATCATGTTTTTGCATATAAAAACAATCACATGGTAATCAAAACATGGTAAACACTAAATCTTACAAAAAATGCAAATAATATATAAAGTCACATTTCATTCATTCTTGCTTAAAAAAAAAAAATCAAACAGACCATTCTTTTTTAAAATTCAATAATCATAATGTAATACTGTCAAAAGAATCTGAAGGCGGAAATAGGCATTAATCATATGTAAATCACACTTGTGTCAGATTTAAGTCCTCAGAATTTTTTACAGAGAGAACATCTACAACATGGGTTGAGCTTTTGCTCACAGCTTAGAGTTTACATACGTTTTTGGCAGTTGCCAATAAATGCTCCACTACTGCAGGTGGTGCTATTAAAAATTTTATGACAATTCCCGTGACCTACAGGAAGAAGACCGCCTACTGCTAAGTAATGCATCAACTATTGTAAGCAGTTGTTGAAAGTACATGAATAAATAATAGAATGAAAGAAAGAACTACTAATTTAGTTCAGCGTGTACAAAGAGAAAAGGAACAGAAAAAGTGAGATCATTAAACAAATTGAGGGTTGAGGTTGACATGTTGAACATGCTAGTGAAGCCAGGATAATTGCCTCATTTGCAGGGATCAATCACAGGCTTGGTTGCCTAGCATGTTCGTCCATAGTGTTTGCCCAGCTGCAATGTTTAAGCTTTTTTTTTTTTTGAGCTTCCAGTTATACAGGGCATACAAAAGTCAACACTTCTCAGTGGAAAACAAAAAAAACAACAACTCAGAGTTCAACATAAAGTCACATACATCTAAACGCTTTTCGGGTCCAGGGACCAACCAACGAAGCATGCTATGGAGCACAGGTGAAAAAAATAAAGATTAATATTCTGCAGAACAAAGTATTTTGATTTAGGGTATGGTACCTTTCTCACACAGACGGCCGGTGTAATGGAGAGGGCAATTACAGAAGAACGATGCAGCACCACTTGGCATGGACAGAGGATGACACATGCCACCATTGAGACATGGCTCATCGGCGCATGCCAGTGAGGGCACAGTTGGCAGAAGATTGATGCTGCCTGCTCCAGTGGGAGAACTGAACGCATCAGCGGATACAGCAGCATGCACAAGGCTGTCTTGATGCCAGGAATTCCTGAAAAATACATAATGTCTTTTATATTAAAAAGAATAAAAAAAATTGTATGGCTTAGATTTTCAATTTGTTTAACACAATTTCTACAGAAGATAAAACACAAGCATTTAAGTGAGGATTTCTGCAGGACCTGTGTTGTATTGCTGTACTCAGGGGTGGACGGAATTAAAAAAAAAATTAACAGACAAAAGAAAATACAGATAAGACAGATACATACAGTGCACAGTGATATTTTACATCTATCATATAAGCCTCTTGACCAAAAAAAAAAGAAAATTCTTCTCTTTTTTTATACACAGAAAAATCATACTGTAATGATACAGTACCTGTGGTGATGTATTTCTAACATATAAATTTTTAATTATACTTTTTTTTAAATATATATTTTTTAAATATATACTGTACATACACACTCCCTGCCTTATGTCAACACTTGCACATTCATGCAATTATCCAATTATGCAATTATGCAAGTGTCCAATTATTCACTGAGATACTTTTCTGCTCACTACGGTTGTAATGACTAGTCATTTGAGTAACCAAACCTGTCTCCGTAATTTTCCCATAAACACAAGTGATGCTTTTCACTTATATAAACATTTCACCATTTGTAAGAAACTTTAAAGCTCTTTTAACATTAGACAAAAATTGTACAACATGGGCAATCAGGCACACAGTCAGAGGTACGCTTTCTGACATTCGAAATTTTAGCACAGGGCTTTGCAGTTTCTGACACATACTGTACTGTACTGTGTATGTACCCACTACCTGGTTTTAACTGCGCGAATAGATAAGAGCCTTCCATTGGAAAGTTACTGCAGTAATTAATATGGACCAGCTGCCATAACAATTTATTTAACCCTAACTGATGCAGGGAATAAATTCTGATCAGCCATGTCAGAAGATGTATCATGTGGTTGTTGCAAATGTGTTTGTCATGCACACTCAATCTGCGCCCGGCACTAGGACCCGGAAGTAAGCCGGGCGCCAAACCAGGAAGTATAAAAGAGGTAAACAAACGATGGCTCACCGCTCAGTCATTGAGTTCGGCCCATGTCAGTTCCAGTTGTCGTTTCAGCAAACCGTGAGTTGGTTCAGTTGTCTTTTGCTATTGTGTGTGTATCTATAGGGTTAAATTTGTGTTTTTCCCTTGCTCCGTTTTTGTGAGAGTTCTTAGACTAAATCGCGTGGCTATCCTGCCTACTCGCTTCTTTCCGCGTTTGGGTTTATCCTCCACACTACATTGGGCTAACCGCTAAAGCTACGTCTTCTGGTCACCTCAGGTTAGTCCACCTTTGACAGAATGACTGAGCCCTCCGCGGTGAACCCAGCGGATTATGCGAGTCTTTGCGACGTTGTGGATCAGCATGCCGCGCTAATCAATCAGCTAACCGGGGATCTCGCTTCTCTCCGCCGCGAGGTCGCTGAGCTCCGGCGGGAGAATGCGGATCTCCGCGCGGCTGTTGATGGCGTCACTGCTCGATCGCACTGCTGCATCACCCCTCCCCCCCCCTTTCTGATGTTTTTCTTTCTCTACCAGAGAAGTGGAACGGCACGGATGGGAAGTGCAGTGTATTTCTGACAGCTCTCGATCTGGTGTTTGAGTTCAATGCCACCAAGTACTCCACCGATCGCCTCCGCATTGCTCTTCTCGTCTCGTTGCTTAAAGGGCAGGCAGCTGAGTGGGCCACGGCAGTTCTCCAAGCAGATACGGACACCGCCCACTCATACAATGAGTTCACCCACCAACTCCGACTCACCTTCGAGCACCCAGCGGGCGAGGTGGAGACCGACACCAGACTCTACCACCTGAGGCAGGGAGGATCCCCCGTGAGCCGCTACACAGCGGAGTTTCGTACCCTCGCCGTACAGACCACGTGGGGCGATGCAGCGCTCCGGACATCCTACTATGAGGGCCTGGCGTCTCGAATTAAGGATGAACTAGCCGGGCAAGAGCTTCCCACGACCTTGGAGGGCCTGATACAACTCGCTCTCCGGATCGATCAGCGCCTTCTCTCTCGCCCGAGGCCAGCCCCTCGCACCCTGCCGCCTGCACCCACCTTCACCGTCACCACCCCACGACCCGCAGACTCTGTCATCTACTCCACCCCTGGACATGTCGGTTCTCCACCTCCTGCCGTGGGTGACACAGGAGCCGGGGAACCCATGCAATTAGGACGCGCCTCCTTGACCGCTGCAGAACGGGAGAGACGCTTCCGCGAAGGACTCTGCGCCTATTGCGGGTCAGCCACACATCACCGGGCAGCCTGTCCTCTCAGACCAGGAAACGCACAGGCCCGGTGAGAAGGGAGAGACACTCGCCGGGTCACCTCCGTCTCTCCGCCATCACCACCAACTCCTCCCGTCTCACGGTTCAGGTACACCTCCAGGTTGGCCACAAACGAGTCCGAAGTGCTGCGTTCATCGACTCCGGGGCAGCAGGTAACTTCATTGACTCCTCATACGCCAAAAAACTGGGGGTAAAACTCGAGGCGTTATCCCAGCCCGTTCGTATCACATCTGTCGACGGTCGCCCCCTTTCCACCAGCCCAATCAGCACCCGAACCGAACCCGTCACTATCTCCATCGACCAGCACCATGAACAATTAAGATTTTTCGTCACCCCCATCTCGTCACCTCCCATCATCCTTGGTCATCCCTGGCTGCTCCAACATGACCCTCTAATCTCCTGGACCCAAAATCGGATCCTCCAGTGGGGCGCGACCTGCAACGAACTATGCCTATGGGCAGCGGCTGGGACGTGCTCTAGGGAGTCCGAGGCCCCCGACGTCGACACCAACGCTGTCCCCGAACCATATCGGGACCTGGCGGAGGTCTTCTGTAAACGGTGAGCCACCCATCTTCCTCCTCATCGTCCCTACGACCTCGCCATTGACCTCCAACCTGGTATGGCCCCACCCCGCGGCCACCTCTATTCGCTCACCTCCACCGAGACTAAGGTGATGGAGGAATACGTAACCAACGCCCTGCGCCAAGGCACCATCAGACCATCCTCCTCACCTGCCGCCGCGGGGTTCTTCTTCGTGAAGAAAAAAGGCGGTGAACTTCGCCCCTGTGTCGACTATCGGGGGCTCAACAACATCACCATCAAAAACCGACATCCCCTGCCTCTTACCAACTCAGCCCTGGACGCTCTCTCTGGCGCCACCATCTTCACGAAGTTGGACCTCCGGAGCGCCTACAACTTGGTGCGCATCAGAGAGGGCGATGAGTGGAAGACGGCCTTCATCACACCCACCGGACACTACGAAACCCTCGTCATGCCGTTCGGACTGTGCAATGCCCCCGCCGCATTTCAACACCTGATCAACAATGTCCTTCGTGACATGCTCGGCCGGTGAGCATTCGCTTACCTGGATGACATCTTAATCTATTCACGTACTATGGAAGAACACACCCAGCACGTCAGAACGGTTCTCAAGAGATTACTCGCCCACCAACTGTACTGTAAGTTGGAAAAGTGCGCTTTTCACAAGCGCTCCACCACGTTCCTGGGTTTTGTCATCTCGCCCCAGGGTGTGGCCATGGACCCGCAGAAACTAGAGGTTGTGCGTCATTGGCCCCTACCCAAGACCCTCAAGCAGCTTCAACGGTTTCTCGGGTTTGCGAACTTCTATCGTCGCTTTATCCGGGGCTACAGTACAGTTGCCGCCCCCCTAACCGCTCTGACCCGTCCTTCACCCCTTCCTTTTCACCTCAACCCGGCCGCCATATCTGCCTTCTGGTCACTGTGTCACCGTTTCACCACTGCACCGATTCTCCACCATCCAGATGCCAGTAAACCATTCGTTGTAGAGGTGGATGCTTCAGATGTGGGCGCTGGGGCTATCCTCTCACAACGAGGTCCAGATCAAAAGCTACACCCATGTAGCTTTTTCTCCAGAAAATGTAATCCCACTCAGCAGCGATACGGGGTAGGGGACCGCGAACTGCTGGCCATAAAGTGGGCTCTGGAGGAATGGCGTCACTGGCTCCAGGGCGTCAGCGAGTCATTCATAATCTGGACAGACCATCAAAACCTCATCACCATTAAAACCATCAGGCAGCTAAACCCACGACAGGCGCAGTGGGCTCTCTTTTTCGAAAGCTACAACTTTCACCTCTCATACCGCCCGGGGTCCAAGAACACCAAAGTGGACGCCCTCTCACGACAGCTAGAGGTGGACCTTCCCCAGGCGGACCCCGCGTCTGTCCTTCCATCTTCCAGGATCATCGCCCCCCTCCAACTGGACCTGGAAACGAGAGTCCGCCAGGCACAAGGTACAGAGACCGAACCGGCAGGTGTGCCACCTGGACGACTCTTCGTGCCCGAGGTGATAAGACCAGAGGTCCTCCAATGGGGACACTCATCACCCATCTCAGGACATCCGGGCACCCGACGATCCCTCCAATTCCTTCAGCGCTATTTCTGGTGGCCATCCATGACGAGGGATGTCCGAGAGTTCGTTCAGGCATGCCCAGTGTGCGCCAGGGCCAAAAGCACCAACCAACCAGCCCCAGGAGAACTGCAACCACTCCCAGTTCCTCGACGGCCCTGGACGCACATCGCCGTCGACTTCATCACGGGCCTGCCGGCCTCCGAAGGAAAGGACACCATCCTCACAATCGTGGATCGGTTCTCTAAAACCGTGCATTTGGTGGCTCTCGCCGGACTCCCGTCAGCAAAGGAGACAGCAGACAGCAGAATTGATATTAGAGCACATAGTCCGTCTGCATGGGTTCCCCAAGGACATCGTCTCGGACAGAGGGCCCCAGTTCACAGCCCGGTTCTGGAAGGCCTTCTGCCGTCTGATCGACTCCACCTGCAGCCTGTCCTCCGGATACCACCCACAGACTAACGGTCAGACGGAGCGGACCAACCAACAACTGGAGCGCTATCTGAGATGTTTCGTAGCAGACCGTCAGCGCTCCTGGGCCCGCTACCTCATCTGGGCTGAGTTGTCACATAACCTTCACATCTCCTCAGCCACCAACCTAAGCCCATTTGAGGTATGTCACGGTTTCCAACCTTCCGTGTTCAACCACCCAGAACCGGAGGTTGATGTACCGTCGGCCCAACAGTTGGTCCGCAGATGTCGGTGGCTCTGGATCACGACCAACCGGGCCATTCAACGTGCCAACACCCGCTACACTCACCAACACCGCTGTCCACATCCCCCGGGACGACTACCATGTAGGTGACAAGGTATGGCTTTCCTCGGAAAAACCTCCACCTCCACACCGAGTCAAAAAAGCTCTCCCCCAGGTTCATCGGACCATACCGCATCACCCACAGAATCAATCCTGTCACCTCCAGCTCCAGCTGCCTGCAACGCTCCGGATCCACCCAGTATTTCACCTATCCCAGTTCAAACCCTTCATCACCTCACCCATGATTACACCCACCCCCCCAGCTCCTCCTCCCCGGATCATTGACGGCGGTCCCGCCTACACCGTGCGCCGAATCCTCGACTCGCGCCCTCGGGGCAAAGGTACTCAATACCTGGTGGACTGGGAGGGCTATGGCCCCGAGGAGCGATCTTGGATCCCGGCCCGGTTCATTCTCGACCCCAACCTAATTCGGGACTACCGTCACAGGGTATCCTCCACCCCAGGACCGTCAGGAGCCAGTCCTGGACAGGGGGGTACTGTCATGCACACTCAATCTGCGCCCGGCACTAGGACCCGGAAGTAAGCCGGGCGCCAAACTAGGAAGTATAAAAGAGGTAAACAAACGATGGCTCACCGCTCAGTCATTGAGTTCGGCCCATGTCAGTTCCAGTTGTCGTTTCAGCAAACCGTGAGTACTCACCAGTTGGTTCAGTTGTCTTTTGCTATTGTGTGTATCTATAGGACGCAGGTTAAATTTGTGTTTTTCCCTTGCTCCGTTTTTGTGAGAGTCCTTAGACTAAATCGCGTGGCTATCCTGCCTACTCGCTTCTTTCTGCGTTTGGGTTTATCCTCCACGCTACATTGGGCTAACCGCTAAAGCTACGTCTTCTGGTCACCTCAGGTTAGTCCACCTTTGACAGTGTTACTCTGTTTTGGATCAATTATTGGCATGCATCACTAAAGAAAACTACTGAAGAGATTGCTGAAACTACTTCAATTTTGTAAAGAATTTGGTAAAGCGCATTATTACAACTTGGAAGGATAGTGGTGAACCATCATTTATGAGGAAAAAAATGTGGTCAGAAAAACATCTACAGTAATTGAGCGTGATGGGAGATCATTTAGTGAAATAAAATTGTAAAAAAACAAAAAAAACACAACAGTAGAACTTCCACACATACAGTAGTGTTAAGAGAACATAAGAGACTGGGACTAAACAGCTGTGTATGCTTGAGAGCATAAAAAAGTAGAGCATCGGAAGAAGGTCACATACTGTATGGTTTGATGAGTGCAGATGTTCCAAAGTGATGGGCGCATCAGGGTACAAAAGAGGTCATGTACCCATAACGCTTAGTGCCAACTGTACAAGCCTGTGGAGGCAGTGTTATGATCTGGGGTTGTTTCTGATGGATTAGCATCTTCTGTACCGCTTTATCCTCTATTCAGGGTCGCGGGGGACCTGGAGCCTATCCCAGGAGACTTCGGGCACAAGGCAGGGTACACCCTGGACAGGGTGCCAATCCATCGCAGGGCACACACTCATACGCACATTCACACACTCATTCACACACTACGGTCAATTTGGGAACGCCAATTAGCCTAACCTGCATATCTTTGGACTGTGGGAGGAAACCGGAGTACCCGGAGGAAACCCACCAAGCACGGGGAGAACATGCAAACTCCATGCACACAGAGACGGGAATCGAGCCTGGCCGGGGAATCGAACCCAGACCCTGGAGGTGCAAGGCGACGGTGCTAACCACTACACCGATGGATTAGCAATGTTATATAATGTTATAACATGTTGTTAGCTGACTATCTGAATATACTGAAATACCAGTGGATTTTGTCTTCTTTGGCACAGGCATATTCCAAGATGTCAATGCCAGGATTCACCTGTCTCAGATGGTGAAAGAGAGCATGAGATATCATTTTGACACATGGATTGTCCAGACCTTAACCTCATTAAGAAATGTTCATACATTATGTGCTGGAGAAGATTTTACACAGGGATCTGACTCTCCCGTTATCAATACAAGCTCTTTTAGTAAAAATAAATAATAAATAAATGCCACGGCTGTAATCAATGCAAAAGGCGGCCGTATGAAATGTTAGGGTGTGCATAAAAAAAAAAGAATATGACAGGCTACTGAGGAAACCATTATTTATAGCTGGTAAAATGAAGAAATCATTTTGTGAATCTTTCAAAAGATGAGACAGAAACCAGGTGTCATTCTTTAACTAATTGAAATTCTGACACCACCTTACTGTAAATGCCAGATTACATTAACATGCCAGATTACATTCTATTCCTCAGCTTTCTATGCCTTAGCTACTGTATTTCATGCTGCTCTAGATTTAAAGCATTAATGATGAGAACGTTATATAAAATCGTTGCACGAACAAACTTGCATAATTAATTAAGCCAACTTCATCAGTATGCGTTTGGTTTTAGTTGCCAGTGTCATGTACACATAGATCTTTAACACTAGTGTTATTACCAACTGTAGCTATATAAATGCTTTAGAAACACTTTAAAATGTATGTATTATAGCTTACACCTGTGTATCTTGCTCCTGCACTATCTTTACCCTGAACACATCTCACATCACCTACATTCTTTCCTGAAAGCCCATTAGAGAGGAAAAAGAAAGTAGACCAGAGTGTAAGTCTGCAGTCTGATTAAATGGGCCATTATACAATAATGTGGTCATATCTGTGGATCTGTGGAACGACACAAACATCCTGGAGTGCAGGAAAGAAACCTGCTAGGAACTCGTTTTTATTTATGCGAGAACTTTCTAATGTAACTCCTTTAACTATAAAGGAGACATTTTTATTACAGATGACTTAAAGGTCCTTAAGTGTTTTAGGCTATTTCTTTTTTTAAGACATGTTAGGTTCGGTTTTCTGCACCAACTATGTTTTAAAGAGACTACAATGGGAAAATCCAGGCATATTAAAGATGTGGTATAAATATGTAAGCTGTTTAACACATCATTCAATTTACGTTAAGGAGTTTCCTATTCCTGTGCTGTCATAATTAGACAACATTACACAAGTGACAGTGCTGTTGTACTGAATAATGGCACATATGATGGGCAGGCCAGTGATAGGCACGAGTTCTACAAACATTATTTATTATCAATAGATAATAGATTACCATTTGTTTGTTTATTTAACCAATTATGTATTTTGCTCCACTAACACGACTGGTGGAAGTAGTGTTGAGCTGGTAACTCACAGTTAACAACCGACAATTAGCATAATTAGCGGGTATAAGTAGTTTTAAACTGTTACCAGAACAACCATGCACGCAGTGGACAGTCCTGTAATTCTTTAGATTTCCACTTATCCCACTTTAGAATATCAGTTAAACGGGTTGAATCCCAAATAGCATAAAATACAAAGCTAGTGCACTATGTGAGATGTACAATCCCTTGTTCCACACACCAAGTAATGCTGTTGATCAGGGTTATGAGACGGATTTGGAATTCAGTTCGATGCTAGTTAGCTTAGCAGCTCACATTAGCTGTGAACAAAACAAAACAACATGGGCAGTTAAGACAAAATGCAGACCAACTTAAAATGAGATTTTTTCTTATCAGATATAGATTTAACATTATCTGTAATATCAGTATTTTAACATTATCAAATGTATTTACTTGCTTAAAGTGCTTCCGTAACTGTTTTTGAATGTGGTTTTAGCAGGTAGCTGCTCTTCCCTCTTTCCTCCTTTCAGTACTATGGACAGTTCCAAGCTACTTTCCCCCATGATTTGCTCGACAGCTGCTTGTTAGCATAAATGTGATGCAAAGCTATACATACTGTATACAGCAATTAAATTGGCAAGTGTTGTTAAGCTCTATATTGCCACTTGTGGAATCCCTCTTGTCCAATCCGATTACTCCAACAGGATATAACGTCGCAATATCAGGATCTCGCAACAAAATGTAGCGGACATGGATATAGCTTTAAAAATTTTTGTTAGTCAAATCATAAAACAAATACATACTAAATGAGGTCTCATAAGAAGTGCATTTGATATCAGGTTTTCTAATCCCCTCCACACAAGACCAAAATGACAATTATCCATTTGTAAAATGAAAATAATACAATTTCAATGCTTAGCATCACCAGGTACAAACCAGATTATGAATCTATTCACCCTAAATTATCTGGAGTAAAGATTTATACCAGGCAGCAAACTCAGAATTGATCACTTGCTCACAGCATGAAACCCTGTTTACTTTTGTGGGTTTCTTGTCCTTGAGCGCTTAAGCAATATGAATCCATAAAACGTAGAACTCTATTCCATTAATGTGTCTTATACTCCTAATGCTCTTAGACATTTGCCCTACAAAGTTAAGAAATATAACCATGTCCAGGACAAATGATAAGGTTTTTACATTATGATCTTTATATTTTTTGGGCAAAGAACCTTTGGAAATGGGTTTAGTATTGCTAAAAAGCTAAATGCCTCAAAAATATCTTACTGTTAACACCTGCTTATCTCACAAAGATTGTAAAAGTGATGGAATAATCAGGGACATACCAGTCATTTCACACCTCATGGTTTCAACTTGGCTATAAGCTATAAGACACCTGAGGTAAAATAATTTATCAACCTGTTTCACCCTTCGAGCTGTTAGCTGTAGTCTGAGTGTTCTAGAAATATAACACTAGAGGTTTATGAGGCATGATGGCTTGCATTCTACCAAGTACTCCCTTTCAGACTTGATGTATAATGTCAGCTTTTCTTAATGTGAGATACAGTATAACCAAAACACACTAGTATGATCTGTGCTACAGTAAATATGAGAACCAAGAAGTACAATCTAATCAGCATAAATATTCATATAAGCCTTTTTAGAGAGAATCTAATTGTATCTACTTAAACTGCGAGAAAATGGAGAACAAATTGGATGAGAAATTAAGACAAAAAGAACACTTTTCTGAGCAGAAGGATTAATATGCATGATACAAATTGAACCACAAAGACTTTAAACATGACATTGGCCTGCCCTCGTCCCTCGGTTCTACTGTAGCCTCGGGTTCTTGCTTTTTAGCAGAGGCCCGTAAGGAACTGTTTTTGTTTTTTCTACTTGAGACTTCCTTTCAGCTCAAACCAGTATTGCCATTCTTCTCTGCCCTCTCTCATCAACATGTGTTTCTGCCCACTGAACTGACGCTCGCCGTTTTCTTTTTCTCTCACTCCATTCTGTGTAAACTCTACAGACTACAGTGAGTGAAAGTCCCAAGAGATCAGTCGTTTCTGAAATACTCAAACCAGACTGTCTGGCAGTAGCTACCGTTAGAAGGTCAAAGGCACTAATACCATATTTTTCTTTGTTCTGATTCCTTAAACTGTGCCTGAATTATTTACGCATTAGGCTACTGTCATCTGAATAACTGACTAGATGATTGCATAATGTTTCTAATAAATTGGTGAGTGAGTCGATATGTAAGGAATAAAACAGAATAGGGCGCACCAGAATTATGGGTCAGAATTATGACCCATTATGACATGAATTATTTCTTTTCCTGGGTTTTAATTGTTTTTTAAGATTAAATATATCATTTCATTGAGACGAATTCATTTCTGCCATTGCTTACATTGTACACATTGTAGGGAAAAAGTTGGCAGTCAGTTTAATAGTTAGTTAGACCTTCAGCTTTGATTATGGTGCACACTGTGGTGGTCAGTTCAAAAATTGAACGACTGAATATTTAAAATAATTCTTCATAAAGGAAAAACTCCATAGATGTGATAGTTAGATCATTCAGCACATTCAGGTCGTCAGCTGATTTCATTTTATTGCCACATAACATTATTGCGACTAGACCTGACCAACTGAAGCAACCCCAGGTCCATTATGCATGATGGCTGCATCGCTTCATAAACTTCCCTTAATTTCCTGATTTGTTTATCACTCTGAAATATTGTAAATCTTGACTTGTTACACCTTACCTTTTTCACTGCTTTCCATATCAACTTTAAATCTTTTTCTAATGAGTCTCACTAACAAGTGGTTTTCTTATGCCCACACAGCTGTTTAGTCCCAATCCTGTGAGTTCTCATTACACTATGTGTGGAAATGCTCTTTCTTTCAATATTACACACATTTGTGATTCCTAATTATTAATTAGAATTTCACAATACAGCTTTTCTGCATTTAATCAAACAGAGCAAGATAAAAACTTGACTGGGATCTTGTAACGCCTTGCGTGACCGTGTGTATTTTCACCAAGCTCAGCAAAAACAAAGACCACAGCCCGGACTAAACTGATGGGTTTCAAGTACAGTAATTTTTGTTAGTCCATTAACTAATCATGTGGAAACATTAACATTTTCCACCAGCGCACAATCTGTCTGTTAGAACATGCAACTGTTTTGAAATACGTCAGTGGCACTGTCACAAACATGGGCAATCTGATCTGATTAGTTTCCATAGCACCCAGTATATATACTGTAATATGCATGAGTTGAGGGGAACGCATGTACAGGAGGCATAAAAAGGGCTAGGAAGAGGGAAAAATTAATACACACATTTATTTTTTTCATGATTTTTTATATATTATCTTTTATATACTTTTACTGTATTTCCCCGCTCCCTGGCCTACTTTATATTATATATAATATCACTCTCAATCACACACACAGACGCATACATTGTATAGAGAGAAAGGGAGGCAACAGAGAGAAGAGAAATCTAAGCTCTTAATTAAATGTATCCTTACTTGCAGTTTTCAATGTTGTTCCCAGCAATGGCATTGGAAGTGTGAAATCCTCTGAGCTTATTAATTTCAATTATTTCAATACAGCCAGTGTAGTTGTACCAATGCTCAGCTCCCTAAGGGAACAACAGAAAGAAGACAGCTTTTTTCCCTTTTTCTACAAGAAAGCAACAACACAAGCACATGCCTGAAGTGATTTAAACAATAATTCAGTGATTGTGTGACACTGGGACAATGTTAAGCAAGTTGCACATGATATAATCTGTATACTGTAGAAACCAATCAAATGTTTGAAATCGCTTATTATTTACAAGTGTATACATGTTACATCTCATGCATTCACAAGTAAAGCAAATGTTTTTGAGTAAGACAAAAGCCAGATAGTTCAGAATATACCCATATGCTTTGAAAAATATAGTGATATTTAAGCTTAAGATTTAATTACTTGAGAAGATTTTTCTCATATCTCAGTTAAGAAGCTTGGGTCAGAGTACAGGGTCAGCCAGGATATAGCGGCCCTGGAGTAGATAGGGCTAAGAGACTTGCTCAAAGGCTCAAGAGGGGCAGCTTGGCAGTACTTGGGCTTGAACCCCGACCTTCAGGTCAGTATCCCTGAGCCTAAACTAACTGAGCCACCACTGTCCCCAAAGAGCATGGCAAAAGGCAACGTTGGCATAATAAATGTACAGTGAATACAAATCAATGATAAATTGCTGAAGGCCTTCTCAGTGCTCTTATTTTTCCAAATTTATCCATTGAATCTGAAATGGTATGTGACTGCATACACATTAATCTACAGCCCTTTTGTTTAATTAACCCCGGATTTATCCTATGTATCATGCAACCCTGTGCATATAAACCTTGCAAAATATACAGCAACAATCCCACATTGTGGCCCAAAGGTTCGAGTTCTGTCATTCTCTATCACATATCCAGGAATACCCAGATAATACCAACCCTTCTCACAAGCTGCATTCAGAGGCAGGAGAACGCTAAACCATGTCTATAGAGGTAGTCCCCAACTTACAAACGAGTTCCGTTCTGGGAGCACGTTTGTAAGTCAGGTTTGTTCTTAAGTCTGACAAAGTAAGTCTTATACACCTTTGACATGAATATACAATGTAAAGCGTACCAATCCACTTGACTAAATCTCCGCCCCCTTTCTCCACAATGCCATCATGTGCCGAAAAAACCGTGCCTAAGGAAATGAATCTCACAGTGAAATGTGAAACATAACAGCGTTGTTTCTGAGCCTTTAAATCGACAAGGGAATCCCGGATGCCATTTTGTCTCAGACCTGTTTTCCACTGTATTGGACTGTGAACTCTGTTTTCTTAAGGATTTTCCAAAATTCGGATTATTCACCATCAGAACAGTTTTACAAGATAGCGATCGTGCTTTGATCGTGATTAATTGAAACCAGTGAGTCCGACTAATTTCTCCCTCACCCTCACACGCACTAACATACAACATGTCTTTGGACATTTTATACATTCACTTACACACTGATAATATTATATATAATTGTAAATATTGGTAGGCGGCATGGTGGTGTAGCACTGTCGCCTTGCACCTACAGGGTCCGGGTTTTCCCACAGTCCAAAAACATGTAGATTAGACTAATTGGCATTCACAAATTGCCTTGGGCTATAGTGTGTGAATGAGTGTGTGAGTGTACAGTATGTGTGGGTGCCCTGCGATGGATTGGCACCCTGTCCAGGGTGTACCCTACCTCATGCCCTAAGCCGCCTGGGTTAGACTCCAGGTCCCTGCGACCCTGAAAATTCATAGCGCAAATCTGAAAAGATGGGAACTATCTGTATAGAATATTTACATATAATACAACGCCTTTATTTGGTTAACTTTGGAAGGCCCTTGAATAAATGTACCCTTTATCCTACACATCCCTTAATACAGTGTGTCAGAGCAAGAAGTCCAGCACCTTAGGTACAGAAAACGTCTGTTTTATTTTCCCAGTGGACATTTGGGGCCAAAATCGTGTGATATAAGCTGCTTTTGAAGCATGGCACAAAGCTACCCATGGATCAAGGCGGCTGCCTTTTATTTCAGACTCTGACTAATACCCAGGAGAACTCTAGGGGTTATCGCCCCCTCACAGTTCAATGAAACAGCACCATCCAAAGTTTTGAAGAGTACTGCCCTGCCTTTGCTAGTACAGTAGCACAGCCATCGTTCAGGATAGAAAAAGGTACACTATACAACCAAAAGTACAGAATGTGAACACCTCCCCATCCCACACACCTCGCGTGTGTCTTCCCCACACTATTGCCATGCAGTTATAACCACCGATTTGTCTCTGTACTGTATGTACAGTAACTCCTCATGACTTCCCAACTGATTTCTCACCAGCTCCAGGATACTTAATTCTGGGGAATTATTAAGCTCCATACACCCTTACACGCCTAAACGCAGATCCCTGATCCAATTAATATGATCAGGTTGTTTGCCTAATGCAATGTGGTTTGTATTTAACAGTAATCATTGCATGAACAAATAGCCGAAAAGAAAATACTGTTGCATATTTGATTTATTTCATTAAATAGCTTTTTGGGTCAGCGTTTAGTTAATGTGCTGCATACAATTTAAACGATTTTTAATTTCTTTTGTGTGTCAAGTTGTGCAGAAATTATGTTTCATGCTACTTGCTCCCTGCAGCCAGAGCGAGGAGTTTGTTTCTATGGTAACCATTAATGACTCCAGTCAACTTACATAAATCTCACGAGATTCAGCAGTGCAGGGTTACATTCTATACCGACGGTGTGAAACTGCATTTCTCCAACGCCTGTATGATGTTTGTGATTCATTTTCTTTATATTACTCGAAACAGTTTCAATCTGCATATTGATACCCGTGCACTAATACACTTGCATTCTACTACAGTACCTCTGTCTTTACCGGCATTGCAGCATACATAAAAACACAGGCTGCGTCTTATGCAGAACACACTGAAGTATATTTAATAGAAGCTGTCTATAACTGCTGCATGGATTAATGTGTGAAAGATTTGAAGCTGTCATGCATTAACACAGAAAAAAGCCATTGCAACTGGAATAATCTTACCTTATATGGAGAGTAACTGATAGGAAGACCTCCTACAAAAACATGGCCAGTTTGTAAAGTTACTCGTGGCCAGTAATTGCTCGGGTTGCTTTGAGCACGTTGAAAGCCAGAAACAGCAACCTCTGCTTCACAAGGAGCGAGATGCTGTCTGTGGAGGGAAAGCGTTTTATTAAAATAACGACTCTCACAGTAGTCAAGAATACGGATGGAGATAAGAACTACAGTACATACAGTAACTGCATGCAGGCAATAAAATCATATTTGGATATTTAAAGCTAACCTTAGAACCATGTTTATCTCTCTGCTCAGTGGTAGTAAATATACTGAATTAATGATCTCGGGTTTACTTTGCAGCAAAGCTATAACACTCCGCTGTTTATGTTGAGAATATTTCTTTGTTGCCTTAGGAAACAATTTTTTTTATTATTTTTTATAAAAGCCAAGCAATCTAATTTGCATTTTATGGCTATGTTTTACCTCTTTTTAATATTCAGACCAAAAACTGTTTGTGGAGAATATGATAAGCATTGTTTCCATGGATACAGAAGAGAAAGGAGTGCTTAAAAAGTAAAGCAGGATACACAATGAATTCGGTATTCATTATTTTCTATTAGACATGGCATGTCAAATTTTACCACAGAGTTATGACTTTAAAGTTCTCGCATTTTCCCTCTACACTTGATTTATCCTGCTGCTCTTTCTATGACTTGATGCTGAAAATATAGAGCAGTAAATGACATAGAGAAAAAAATAAAATCTGCACGCTACTAAGCAATCAAGTCAGGAACCACGGCTATGTGAATTATAAATAGTATTGAATAAGAATGATTTTATTGGTCTTTGTATAAGTGCAATGAAATTAAGATATGCAGCATTAAAATTTTTTTGAAAACTAGAGTCCACACCAGAATGATTAGCACCCACGATGAAGTAAAGCAAAAAGGTTATAAAGGTAAAACGTCTTTATGGTTAATTAGCTTCATCTCTCACAAAAATAAGAAGAATGTAACCTTTAATGGAAATAAATTTATTATACATACACCTACACACATTATGCTATTTTACTTTTACTTAAAGTGTACCCTAATGGTTCATGTTTCAGTCAAGTAAAAGTTAAAGTTAAACAGAGTACAGAGACGCCATCACGTCGAGTTGTCTGGGAATTTGCACATCAGCTTCTGCTTCAAACTCGAAAAAAGCCATTAGCCATTAACTTCTCAAAAAAGAGAAAGAAATTGAGAACAGGCCAGAACCTTCTTGAAGGCGAAGTGAAACTGAAAACGCCTAACCCATTGACCAGGAGACAGCTACTAAACCAGGTTGCTGAGCTCTATGACCCAATTGGTCTTGTTATGCCTGCCAAGCAAAAAGGTGCAATTCTTGTCAGGAAGGCATTCCAAGAGACGGGAAATGGGAGTTTAACTCGACAAACATGGGACAAACCACTTTCTGGAAGTCTCAGAAATAAGGCCATCAAACTCTTCGAGAAGAATTGGCGGATGAAAGTTGGTTTCACCTACAGTAGTAGACAGTCAGATTGTACTGGGGGCCATTCAGTGTGATACATGTAGCTATGGGTTCCAGACATTCTTCGCAAACAGAGTTGGGGAAATCCAAAAGGCTGAGCCAGCGAGTGACTGGTGGTGGATCCTAGGAAATGGCCCTGGAAAATCGAAAGTTCTCGTTACAGGAATGGGGCAGCAGAGACCACTGTTCACATTGTACAGTGAGCGTCACAAACAAGACAGAGAAAGCCATGAAGAAATTGAACATCAAGATTCCTGCGACCATCTTTCATAGAGATGTTAGACGGTTAGTCGTCTTGGTTCCTGCAGAAGAACACGCGGAATAAAAGAAAGTGTGAACTACTTGGTTTCAAGAACCAGTAGTTCAAGTGGGAGGTGTAAAGCTAAAAAAGTGAAATGATGGAGCTGAAGTCATTCAACAACAACTGTGACACGAACAGAGTGTGACATCACAGTATGCATCACCTCACAGTCACTAATGGAGCAAAGGTACAGACTCAACATACAGTACAACCATCTGTCACAGAGAATCGCCACCTCACAGTCTCTACTATGATGTAACTATGATGTAACAGTATAGGGTCTGTGTATAAAAACCAAGAGACTGCAGTCAGTAACATGTGAGACAGGGAAGCGCATCAGCTGCTCGTCATCTCAGGAACACTGATGGAATTTTGCAGAAAGTTAAAAAGTTTTATGCGTACAAAAATTCTAATTCTATATTCATACAACAAACAAATTTTCTTGTATCTAACCACATAAATGACACTAAGCAGACCTACAGTGCAGGGAATGACATTACCTTTTTTGCTCACTGGCCAATGTGGCTAGTGGATTTCCAGAGTCACTTGCCATTCAGCCTTTTTACTAGCCACATTTTCGTTACCAGAAAATCGCAGTTTTTCCATGATACGTTAATACAGTATTTTTTATATCTAGATTTACTAATAAATGACAGCATACACTGTATCACTATAGTAGTAGTCAAGTATTCAGTACTGTTAAGATAGCTCCCAATATAAAAACATGAACAGGGAAGCGCATAAGCTGCTCGTCATCTCAGGGATACTGATGGTGGTATGATAATACCATTCTTTACCATGCGGAAGGCCCGGGTTCGATTCCCAGCCAGTGCCCAAACCCCAGTCACTGGATGCAGTGCCGGTCCCAAGCCCGGATAAAATGGGAGGGTTGCGTCAGGAAGGGCATCCGGCATAAAACCTGTGCCAAGTTGTAGTGCGGACTGGCTACTCCGCTGTGGCGACCCCTTGTCAACAACAGTATATTCTGTTTACTGAATTTAAATTCAAGCCTCTTATGACATGAATTGAAAACTCAGAACATTTATCATTTTAGTGTTATTATGTGTACTATTACCAGGTATTATTATTCATTATCCCCTCCTTGAACCAACACCATTTTGTGGTGGAGGGGTTTGCGTGTCCCAATGATCCTGGGAGCTATGTTGTCGGGGGCTTCATGCCCCTGGTAGGGTCACCCATGGCAATCTGGACCTAGGTGAGGGAACAGACAAAGAGTGGTTCAGAAGACCTCTTATGATGAGTAAAATCTTTGATAAACGTTTTCCCTCGCCCGGACGTGGGTCACCGGGGCCTCCCTCTGGATCCAGGCCCGGAGGTGGGGCCCGATGGCGAGCGCCTGGTGGTCGGGCCTGCATCCATGGGGCCCGGCCGAGCACAGCCCGAAGAGGCTAACCCTATTTTAGTTAATGATTTTTTTTTTTTATTAGAGGTTCGATTTCACTCATATTTTACACATGATGTTAAATTATTATAATTTTTTATTTAACCTGCTTATATTTAATATTATATATAAAACCTGCTATTTTAACTACGGTACAGATCCAAAACTTGATCTTCTGAATGATTTATAACTTGTTTTAAAGGAGACATACAGTCTCAATTTTGCATAGGTTAATATGATTCTTTAGGGTCCTAATGAAAAGTTTGTAATATACTTAAATAAAAATTCTCAATTGTTGTGTAAAAAAAACATTACTTTTACCTGGTAAAAAGTAGCTCTGTTCTCAGCAACCTGTTTCAGTACATGCTCCTTTAAATGTTAATGACCTCTACTGAACCCGTCCCCCAGTTCTGTGGGGCGTGTCGTCACAATACAAGTGGGGTATAGCTTTGACAACAGTTAAAAATATTTAAAAAACAGTTAAAAATAATTTTACATGATGTTAGAATTATTTTATATATAAAGGAGTTATTTCTACTCTCTTGCTCTCTTCCTCATAGATCTGATATTAACATGTTAAATCTTCCCTGCTGCTATCTTCCTGTCTCCTCTTGCATCTGTTCATTCATGCTCACCTTCCCATACTCTGTCTCTCTCTCTCTGTCTCTCTCTCTCTCCCTCTCCCCCTCTGTCTCCTTCCACCTATCTATCTTCCTCTCCTTTGATTCAAATTCAAATTTTATTTGTCACATACACAGTCATACACAGTATGATATGCAGTGAAATGCTTATACGACAGCCAGTGACCTTAAAAAGAAAATAAAAGCTTATACGCAAGGAATAAATATCAATAAAAAGAAATACTAAAGAAAATAAATGTAACTAGTAAAATAGTTGTACAAATATACAATGTACAAATGAGGGCATAATAATAATCTTACAAAAATTAGGGGATATATATATATATATATATATATATATATATATTTTTTTTTTTAATTATAAATATATATATATATATTTCCCCTATATTTTGTAAGATTTTTATTATGCCCTCATATTTATATATATATATATATATATATATATATATATATAGTTATATATGTATATAAAATTTTTCATGTGAATCTGGTTGTAAAACTTTTTTGACTTCCCAGACCAGGAATCGAACTCAAGTTGCTGCGCTGAGAGCGCCGTATCCTAACCACTAGACCACGAAGGATTAATGGCTACCATCTTGGAAATGCCGGCTATTCAACCCGCGACCTTATACACGCGAAGCATTGTTTTTTCGGGATCTCACCAGGACATTTACAATGGTTAATTTGTAGTAACATAGGTCTATAGCACAGGCGTTTAGTCAAACATATTTATACCGATCTTTTGCTGTTAATAAACAGAGACCTTTCTGACAGACAACGTGTGTGTGTGTGTGTGTGTGTGACTGAGTCATATAGATGTCGGGAATAGGCCATCATACACGCGAAGCATTGTGTGTGTGTGTGTGTGTTTGACTGAGTCTCTCCTGGTGTCAGAAAAGCTTACTGAAGAATAGCGCACTTGCCTCGTTACTAAACGAACTTTAGAAAAACTTTATAAATATGTAGTGCAAAAAAAGCATGTACCTTAAGCAGGAATCGAACCCGGGTCTCCCACATGAAAGTGCCAAATCCTAACCACTAGACCATCGCACTACTGCAACAAACAGCACACCACACTCATGTAGGCACCATTTTGCTCCCGTGTAGAATAACAGTGGCCGAGGGCTCTTTTTTCACTCGGGGCGGGTCTTTGCTAAAACACCAGTGTCAATCAACTATAGTGGGAGCGGCCTCTGTCGGTGTGACTTCACACCGACAGGCTTTTGAAAACGGCCTGATTTCAGAAGGGGCATCTTATATTATTAAATTAAAAGAAAATCGCTGGGCGGCTCTTTATCACTGTAGAGTGGTTGTGTACACACTCTCCTAACACACAATGCAGTCCAAACAGCTTGAAAAAGTCCATGTAGCACCGTAGGTGCCCTTTAAGAAGCTCCATCTGGGTTATGAACATAGCAAACTTGGCAGATTCAAGGGAAAAGAAAAAGAAAATTTGTGGTAATCAGAATTGTTCATTGTCTGGTTTGGTTATGTTTAACTACACAATTGTTTAAAACAATAAATTCACTTTAGGACTAAGTGAAAAGTCATTTTTGTATGCACGATGGTGTTCAATATGTATGTGCCCTGCGATAGATTGGGAAGTACCTGCCTCGTGCCCTAAGTCTCCTGGTATAGGCTCCAGGTAAAACACGCCCCAATATACTGGATAAAGGAGGAGTGATATATAGCAGAAGAGCTAAATTGATGAAAAGCTTTGCACTCTTATTTGGAGTGCTGTACTTTAACATGGCACTTTAGCTACTAGTATGGCACAGAAGAGCAGTTACTGTACAGTATAAGCTTTTAACAATATTTCCTCTAACATCAAATAAATAAATAAACACACACACACACACACACACATGTGTGTGTGTGTATATATATATATATATATATATATATATATATATATATATATATATATATATATATATATTGTAGCGTTTTTCACCGCCGGAAAGGATGTTGGAGAGACGAGTGAGCTTGCTTGCTGCCCAATGCAATGGCTGGGAGTATTTTATTACCACACAGCACTGTATAGCATAAGCAGCACATTCACTGTCACAGCACACACAGCAAAAGCACACACGCATACGCACACAGGTCAAGCACACACACATTAACACCCTAACATCGGCCGAAGCCGCCAACCCAAACAAACGTCCCTAAAAGGGTGAATACAGCGAACCTCCCGCAAAGCATGAAGGTTGTCAGCCGCCACCCCGCCTACGCCACAATATATAAGTGCCTTCCTTACATGATTCCAAACATTTTTTACAAATAAATAACTGAAAAGTGGGGTGTGCGTAATTATTCAGCCCCCTGAGTCAATACTTTGTAGAACCACCTTTTGCTGCAATTACAGCTGCCAGTCTTTTAGGGTATGTCTCTACCAGCTTTGCACATCTAGAGACTGAAATCCTTGCCCATTCTTCTTTGCAAAACAGCTCCAGCTCAGTCAGATTAGATGAACAGCAGTTTTCAGATCTTGCCACAGATTCTCGATTGGATTTAGATCTGGACTTTGACTGAGCCATTCTAACACATGGATATGTTTTGTTTTAAACCATTCCATTGTTGCCCTGGCTTTATGTTTAGGGTCGTTGTCCTGCTGGAAGGTGAACCTCCGCCCCAGTCTCAAGTCTTTTGCAGACTCCAAGAGGTTTTCTTCCAAGATTGCCCTGTATTTGGCTCCATCCATCTTCCCATCAACTCTGACCAGCTTCCCTGTCCCTGCTGAAGAGAAGCACCCCCAGAGCATGATGCTGCCACCACCAGATTTGACAGTGGGGATGGTGTGTTCAGAGTGATGTGCAGTGTTAGTTTTCCGCCACACATAGCGTTTTGCATTTTGGCCAAAAAGTTCCATCTGACTAGAGCACCTTCTCCCACATGTTTGCTGTGCAAACGGGACTTCTTATGGTTTTCTGTTAACAATGGCTTTCTTCTTGCCACTCTTCCATAAAGGCCAACTTTGTGCAGTGCACGACTAATAGTTGTCCTATGGACAGATTCCCCCACCTGAGCTGTAGATCTCTGCAGCTCATCCAGAGTCACGATGGGCCTCTTGGCTGCATTTCTGATCAGCGCTCTCCTTGTTCGGCCTGTGAGTTTAGGTGGACGGCCTTGTCTTGGTAGGTTTACAGTTGTGCCATAATCCTTCCATTTCTGAATGATCGCTTGATAACTTTCTCAGTAACTTTATCCCTATCCTGTCTGGTGTGTTCTTTGGACTTCATGGTGTTGTTGCTCCCAATATTCTCTTAGAGAACCTCTGAGGCCGTCACAGAGCAGCTGCATTTGTACTGACATTAGATTACACACAGGTGCACTCTATTTAGTCATTAGCACTCATCAGGAAATGTCTATGGGTAACTGACTGCACTCAGACCAAAGGGGGCTGAATAATTACGCACACCACACTTTTTTATTTTTAAAAACGTTTGGAATCATGTATGATTTTCGTTCCACTTCTCACGTGTACACCACTTTGTATTGGTCTTTCACGTGGAATTCCAATAAAATTGATTCATGTTTAGGCTGTAATGTGACAAAATGTGGAAAAGTTCAAGGGGGCCGAATACTTTTGCGAGTATAGAGGAAACTAATAATTTACCTAAATTATAATGGTAATGTTTAAAAATTGCACAAAAAGATAAAAAAATAAATAATATCTAGAATATGTTGCATAGAGAACTTTAGGTGGTACAGTATATATTGTGTAAGCTAAAAGTCTAATAAAGCCAGATATGTTTAATGAATCATTTCCTGGGCAATGGGCCATGTTATTGGTGGTGCATAGACACTGGTAAGAAATTCAAACATCCAGTAACCTAAAGGTGCAAAAGGACATGAGGAAACGAACTTATTTGGACCATTGGCTTTTAACACTGAACTAAAATTGATGGATAGCTTTTTTTTTTTTTTTTTTACCACATACTGTGTTGGTGTAGATGGGTTCTTTTAGACAACTGAACAGCAATCAAGACAGCAAAGCTAAAATATTCAATATGTTTCAACTTTGATATTTAAGGCAAGACACAACATTTCCACCCTCCTCTTGGGAGCAAAACTGGCGACACTTAAATAGTGGTATTGAAATGTCAAAACTCTGCCCTTAAAGTGTTTATTTCGCTGTTTTTCACCATGAGCATTTTTCGGCTTTAGGTCCGGTCACTGAGCAAAATTGTGCCACATTATGAATGTTTACAAGACTTGTTTCATGATATAAATATCAATTTATGTGGTTTTTTCATATGCATATCAGTTAATTTGAGGTGTAATATTTAAATCAGTCATGCAATTTAATCGCGTTTTAGTTATTATAATTATGTTTAATTGAATGGAGGGGACGGTTTTCATTTCAGAATTGACTCACACCTTTAAAATTATTTAAAATATTTATTAACTTATTAATATTAAAGTGTAATGTAAAAAAAGAACCTTCGAATAATCTCATTCTCAAAACAGGTGCTTGTTCTTGTTTTAAGTTTATTCGCAATTAGGACAATGCCATCATCTACTGACCTAGAACAAATTACTGATGGGGAAAAAAGATTATCACATGGCATTTGAACAAATAGTCCAAATATCCCAGCATTCTAATTTTAATCAAATATTTTTATATTTCACTATTAATGAACATTAATATTTAATATGAATATTTTTGTGAATCATACATTATGAACTGCACTCGGCGGTAAGGTGGCTAATGTTTAGCGCTGTCGCGTCACACCTCCAGGGTCTGAGTTTCGATTCCTACAAGTTTTGCCCGTGCTTGGTGGGTTTCCTCTGGGTAATCCGGTTTCCTCTGACAGTCCAAAGACATGCAAGTTACCTTAATTTAGTGTTCCAAAATTTCCGCATGGTGTATGTGTGTGTACTGTATGTGGATCAACACCACGCCTCATACACTAATTTCCCTTGGGATAGGCTCCAGGCCCCACCCCACTACCTTGTATACAGGATAAGGTGGTAAAGACGATGAGTGAGATAAACTGCACTTATTAATGTGGTCATACATAATTTCTTTTACACATTTAAAAAGATTTACAAAAGAAGAATTTCTCGATATTTCTGACAGATTCTATACAAAGTGGTATAAAACATTATTATAGCAGTTAATCATATTTACACTAACTTTTCTGTGAATGTCTTTCTCAGACGAGTATAAACCACAAAACCTTATTCTACCAATAAATGCAATTATATATCTGGCGTTTCAATAAAATACACTATTCACCTGGAATGTCTTACATGTTTAATCTTAAATTGATTTCCAGAACGACTTAACTATCAATGTGTTAAGGAAATTTACTTGACAGTGTGGCACAGTCCAATTAAATATTTCAGTTTTTTGAACCTGTTTCTATTGAATCACTACATAAAACCAACAAATTAGATTTTTCGCCCAGTGCCAGCAGAGTGAAAATCTAATTAAAGACATACAGTAGTTTCATCTTTTTAATTATGGCTATTGTACTATGTACTTAGACAGATTGGGTGAGCCAAACGTTTGCACTGGAATCTTGCCTGCACTTACGCCTGATAGCATGTATGAAGATGGAAGCGTGTGAACGTTAGAAAGGAATAGCTGACTTTCAATTACATCCCACCAATGGGGAAAAAAAATGTGCGCGAATGCATGCACGAGCCTTTCATTCCAAAAAGCTGACACCAATGTTTCACATACGGTTCTCCCATAGGGCACTCCGGTATCGTACATGGAACACGGTTATAGGACACACCAAATAAATTGTGTTATAACAGCCATATCAAATAATGTCTGATAGTGTCAGGGCAGTGACAGGTTATTAACAGCACGTAATGAAACAAAGACGGCAGAAAACTGATGTCATCTCTCCTCAGCCTCATTGTTCCTTCCTTTCTTTCTTCCTTCTTTTTTTTACTCCCTTCAGTTATAGAAACCTGGGAGATTCCCAAAGCTAATTCTGCCCTTCCAACAACAGGGGAAAAAAGATAATTATCTTAGAGCAGATTCTGAGCTTAACATGTGCAGCAGGAGTCTACCTGCTCGCAGATGCTTTGGACCCACAAGTCTGTGTCTCATGATAGCCCAGTCACGGAAAAAAAAAAAAGAGAGAGAGAGAGAGAGAGAGAGAGAGAGAGAGTGAGGGGTTTAAAAAAAGGTACCAGCATGACTTGCTAAGCCTGTAACTGTGTTCTGCTCGACATTGGCGACTTGGCACCTTGCCAGAGGGCAGCAGGCCTTGCTAGTCCTTGAGCCTGTCAGTCCCTGTAGACCTTTGTTACATATAAAAAGAATTGTTCCTGGCGGAGTGATATATTAAAAAAGGCCAACGACAAAGAGGACCTTGGTGCTCTAGAGGGCCGGTCCAAGGTGTCGACAGCTCAGACGAGCCCTTAGTGGGTCAATTCTTCTGGGATGGATACATGCCTCAAATATTTAGCTTTTTCCCTCCATGCTTTTTTCCTTTTTTTCCCTTCTTCCTTCTCCTTTTGTACAGATCCCTTTAAAAGCGAGCAATTTGAAATTTGCACAGCTATTTGGAGCGTCCACAAGGTGTCTTGGTGAAATCTGACAGCGAAAATAGACAGAGATGATTAGATTAATGCTTTAAAAAAAAAAACAACAACAGCTGGGCAGGCATCAAAGTGAATTATGTTTAAATGATAAACTAATAAACGGAAATTGCGATTTTCCTACACCTTTAGAGTCTGATTGTAATTGGAAAAGATAAAGACATGTCGCAATTTGTCAGAACTATTTTATGAATAAACACGTCTATGCAAAACAAGATCGCAAAAATACAATGCTGACAAATCAACTATTGGCATAGCCTGTCCAAGTCACTTTTTTTTCTAAAATATGACTGCTAATTAATGAAGCCACTCCGCCCCATTTCTCTCGCTACACATGAGCTGATCTTTTCTGCTCTCCAGACCTGTCTGATCGTTCCTGATATATATATTAAAATATTTATTCAAGTTTTTCTTTTCCTGAAATGTGTATACATTATATATTATATAATATGAAAAAATGCTGTAAACAAAGAATGCTTTTAAAAATGGAAGTGTTTGAAAATGCAGTGAATGAACAAAAAACAGCAGCAATTCTTCTAGGTACACTTGCACACAAGGAACTCGGCTGGTTGTTTCAAACATCTTGGAGAACTAACCACAGATCTTCTGTGGATGTAGACTTACTCACATTCTTCTGTCTCTTCATGTAATTCGAGACACACTCAATGATATTGAGATCAGGGCTCTGTGGGAGCCATGCCATTACTTTCAGTACTTGTTTCTTTTCTTTACGTTGAAGATTACGTTGAAGATCACCTTTGGCTAGGTGTCTGGGGTTGTTGTCCTGCTGCAGAATAAATTTGGGTCCAATCATACGCCTCCCTGATGGTATTGCATGATGGATAAATATCTGCCTGTATTAATCCTGACCAAATCTCCAACTCCATTTGCAGAAATGCAGCCCCAAACGTTCAAGGAACCTCCACCATGCTTCACTGTTGCCTGCAGACACAGTGAACAAACTGCCTTCTGCTACAGCCAAATATTTCAAATTTTGACTTTTCAGTTTAGACCACCTGCTGAAATTTTTCGTGTTTTCGTGCATACTTGAGTCGCTTGGCCTTGTTCCTATGTCGGAGGAATGGCTTTTAGGCTGCAACTCTTTCCTGAAGACCACTCCTGGCCAGACTTCTCCACAGTAGATGGGAGTACCTGGGTCCCACTGGTTTCTACCAGTTCTGAGCTGATGGCACTGCTGGATATCTTCCGATTTCGAAGGATAATAAGCTTGATATGTCTTTTATCTGTTGCACTAAGTTTCCTTGGCCAACCACTGCATCTACGATCCTCAATGTTGCCCGTTTCTTTGTGCTTCTTTAAAAGAGCTTGAACAGCACATCTTGAAACCCCAGTCTGCTTTGAAATCTTTGTCTGGGAGAGACCTTGTTGACGCAGTATAACTACCTTGTGTCTTATTGCTGTGCTCAATCTTGCCATGACACAAAACTGTCATTCACAACCTCACCTTGGTAGCAGAGTTTGATTGTTCCTCACCCAGTTTTAAGCCTTCGACACAGCTGTTTCTGTTTCAGTTCATGACTGGGTTTCAACCTACATGTGACATTGACGATCATTAGCACCTGTTTGGTATAATTGGTTGGTCATACACATGACTATAATTTACAAAATTCTCTGACTTTGTGCAAGTTTACCTATAAGAATTGAAGCTAGTTTAAAGGCAAAAGGCTATAACAGCAAATATTGATTTGATATTAGATATTAGATTTTTCTTTTGTTCACTCACTTTGCATTTTGTAAATTGACAAAAATAAACAATCATTATTATAATTCATTATTTCTGAAAGCACTCCTTGTTTACAGCATTTTTCACACCTGCCTAAAACTTTTGCACAGTGTGTGTGTATATATATATATATATATATAGAGAGATACAGTATATAGTAAAAGTTTAGGCACCCCTTGATTGATAAATAACAGGTTTGGTGATTTTTTAATTGAAAAGATGTTAACACAGTCCTTCTTGGAAACATTTCAGCAAACATTGATGCATAGTTACTTTTTATTTTATTTAAACATTACTGTGGCACTATGCAAATGTTTGGGCACCCTACACATAATCAGTACTTACAGTAGTACTGTAACACCTCCTCTGGCAGAAATCACAGCTTGCCTACGCTTTTTACTGTATAGCCAGCTAAAAGTCTTTCAGTTCTGGTACTTGGGATTTTCTGCCATCCTTCCTTGCAAAAGGCTTCTACTTCTAAAATATTATTAGGTCATCTTGCATGCACAGCTCTTTTAAGATCTACCCACAAATTTTCAATGATGTTTAAATCAGGGGACTGTGATGGCCATTCCAAAACCTTCATCTTGCATCTCTTGAGGTGGATAGTGGATTTCGAGGTATGTTTAGGATCATTGTCCTGTTGTAGAAGTCATCCTCTTTTCAGCTTCAGCTTTTTAACAGATGTGATGTTTGCTGGTATTAAGTGGAATCCATTCTTGCCTTGCTTAATAGTTGGCAAGGTGTTCTTTTCATGAAATGCTGCTCCTTTTTTTCTCCAAACATACCTTTGCTGATTGTGGTCAAAGAGTTCTAAGTTCTAAGTTCTTAAAATAACTAACTGTTGTTTTTGTTGTTGTTATGCAATTACCTAATTCCATATGTGTTATTGTATAGTTTTGAAATCCCCAGTATTGTTGTAGAATGTAGAAAATAAATCACTAAACAAAAACAAAGAAATTTGCAAGTGATCTAAAACTTTTGAACGGTAGTGTGTATATACACTACTGTTCAAAAGTTTAGGGTCACTTGCAAATGTCTTATTTGCAAGTGAATGTAGAAAATAAAAAAGTTAAAACACCATAATGAAACTGTCTCTCATGAAGGCCGTCCCAGGAGGACGAGACCAAAACCTACCTCTGCCGCTGACGAGAAGTTCATTTAGAGTTATCAGCCTGAAAAATGACCAATTACAGTAACAGTACCTCAGATTAAAGGCGTTATGAAGCCTTTACAGAGCAGAAGTAGCAGAAACATCTCAATATCAACTGTTCAAAGGAGATTCATGCATTTTTTGGACGCCTTCAGCAAAACTTTACAATGTAGAAAGAAAGAAAAATCAGGAACCATCATGGAGATAGAAAGTGATCTAAAACTTTTGAACGGTAGTGTGTATATATACTGTATACTACTGTATATATTTGTGTTGATTTATTTTCTTAAAACCTTCTTTATGACAACGTCCACTGTTAAATGCTATCTAAATTTGAAATGAAATGAAAATGCTCTGCTGAGCCTGAAGAGCTACTTCAAGAGAGTTTCAAACTGACGTGCAGTAAAATAATCAGCTCGATACATTATAAATGAAAGCATCTCCCATCATTTACACACCACCATTTAGAAAGATTTATGACGCGCCATTTTAAAATATTCAGTACGGCATTGTTAAGTCCATTTTGCATTAACTACGAATTATAGGGTACTTTCTAAATGACCTAAATGCCAGTTGTAAATCAGCATACAGTTGACTTTATAGCTTCTTGCTGTGAAATGCAGAGTCTATTTAATTTCCAGGATAATTGTAATACACGACCAATATAAGGACATTTAAATGGATATACCACGACTCCTTTGAATGACGCCTGTATCTAAACCAGTATTTCATAAAAGTATTACATACAAAAGTCCTGGGCCACCCCTTAAGTGGTAGTTGAGTCATGTCAACTGGACTTCTTTATGTTAGGTAGGTTAGCTTTATCAGTCTGAATAAAAAATTAAATTAAGTTATATAAATTAAAGAAATTTAAACAATTTGTTTTTACTGCAACAGGCTGCAAAATGCCTAAAGGTACAATTTAACAACTGGTTGTTCATGTAACAATCTCAGCAGCAACCTCATTTCCCCTCTCATCTGTTCCAACTATTCAGCATTCAGCATCACCAGTGTACTAATCACCGGGCTGATCTTCTGTCACCTTCTGCACCTTTTCTCACTGGTTCATTAGATGGGTTTTATGCTTGAATGATTCATGGGTCACTATGTGGCCTAACAAACAAAACAAAAACATTTATCTGAAAATGTTCTTCAGGGACTGCTCAGGTACAGGAACTAGACTGAAAATGAGAGTCAAAAGGTTTTTCTGGAAGCCTGGAGATGTATTCTCCAAAACTACATAAAAAATACAAGAAAGTCTGGGTCTTAAAAAGAAAAATATGAAGTAATGAGGGGTGGCCTATTAAACCCTGCCAGATATCACTGTGAAGAATTGAAACTTTTGGACTAAAGTTTAAATTCATGAATGTACTGTAAGAAATGAATCATTAGTGACACTGTGAACCCTGTGGGTTTGTACACTTGAAGCATTTTGTCAACCAGCTGGATATAGTTTTGTGCTCTGTACCGACAACATTTTTGAGTGCTGTCTCTGCAATTATTTCTTTCCCCACTAGAAGTTCTTCAAACTGTCTGTCACTGATGACCTGTCTGATTTGTGGGCTAACACTTCATCTTAGTTATTATTGGAAAGCATCTGTCTCAAGTATTGAAATTCTTCACCTTCCTTGTTCATCACTATTATATATGAATAAATAAATAAATAAAAGATCTGGTCCAATTACCTTGAACCCAAATTATTATAGTATGGCCAGTGCTTCTTAAAGTAATACGACTCTTTAGCACAAGAAACAATAGCACTTGGTGTATCTGAGCTACTGTACATTCTTAGGAGTAGAACAACTACCTGTATTTTCAGATGACCACAGATGTTCCTCTTGCAGGTGCTGGTGTACTCTATGTGTTCCAATAAGCTTTCTATTTCAATGTGTGTCCTGCATAGCAAATTGGTACTACATGATAGACACTATGATTGTGTAAAGGCACTAGTGTCAGGTCGGTCATGTTCTGTACAGAAATAAATATTGTCAAGCAGACCAAAGACATCTGTCAAATCTCCAGATAGCAAATCCCTGACCAATATGGCTCTTGCTGCATGTAAGTAGCTTAAAATCTGAATAAGTGGCTATTTTGAATTTAGTCATGTGGTATCTTCATCCACTTGCTCTATGCTTCATGTCTCTAGTGGCCTTGGGACTGGCAGACTGTCATCATACAACACTGGCATCGTGGTTGGAGGCAGACTGGGACAGTCAATAGATTCCTTGTTTTTAGTAGACAAGCCAGAGACATTGGTCAGACTGGAGTAGCAGTCTGTTTACAAGATCCCTCTGCTCCAGCCATGTCATACGATTAACAAGTGGCATCGACTTCTGAGTAACACTGAGTCTAAACTTAACAGTGCAGGTTGCGCGACTAATGTGAGTCCAGGCTTTGTCGCGATCACGAAATTCACAAGCGGTATAAAGCTTATAGGGTTAACCGTAGACAAGAGCCATTTTGGAGATATAAGTGTACTGTTCTGTTTACCTTTATACACTGTTAAATACCTGTACTGTCAGTGTCTAATTTGTCCAGGTATGGTCATATATGTCCAAGCATTTTTTATTTTGATGTTTTTGAAATGTCTGGACACAGCTTAAAAAAAAAAAACCTTGCCATTGTTTGTGGGCAGCACTGAAATTAGGCAGATAATGTTACCTTATGTGCACCATGTACTCTTTTCCATCATTGACCGGTACTTTGGTATTTATGCTTTGAGTCCCATCTTCTTGGCTGCAGGAAAAATCATACTGAAAACAAAACAAAAAGAGACTTTTAGCCCATCATTTCACAACAGTATTTTAAAAATTAAAGCCCGGCTCGGACAGCACGTACAGTAAAACATGATACTGCTACCAGTATACACTATATGACATACAGCACATTTACCTGTAAAAGTCCATTGTTAAGGTAGAGTTTGAGAAAAAAGCAGCCAGCACCTTGGTCGACATACAGGAGTATTCCATTCACTGAGCGAGTCTGAAACCTCGCTGTGATATTATTCACATCACTGAGATTAATGCCCTCAAACTCTAGGAAAGAAGTGCCAGAATATCTCGCATAGGTGATATCTAAAGAGAGAGAGAGAGAGAGAGAGAGAGTCAGAAAAGATCTGTGCATTTGTACAGCAATCCAAACCTCAATAAAATCTCATATGAATATTTATTTATTTATTTACACTCCATGATACAATTTTCCTGTTTCCAGTAACAGGACTGAAAACTGGAGTACAATATGAAACATCCCTGAAACACAATATTAAAAAAACAATAAAGACAAAAAGGTTGGAAATCTGGAGAACTGGTGCCAGAGACACAATCTCCTCCTGAACGTGAGCAAAACAAAAGAGTTGATAGTGGACTTTAGCACAAAGCAGGAGAGGAACTACCAGACCCCCATCATCAACAGGAGCCTAGTGGAGAGAGTGGACAGCTTCCAATACCTCGGTGTTCACATCACGCAGGACCTGTCATGGTCCTGTCACATCAACACCGTGGTGAAAAAGGCCCAGCAGCGTCTCTACCACCTCAGACGCTTGAGAGACTTCAGACTGCCCTCCAAGGTGCTCACGAACTTTTACTCCTACATCATAGAGAGCATCCTGACGGGAAACATCTCAACCTGGTTCGGGAACAGCACCATGCAGGACAGACGAGCTCTACAGAGGGTGGTGCGTTCGGCTGAGCGTATCATCTGCACCGAGCTCTCTGACCTGCACTCGATCTACAGCAAGCGGTGCTGGACCAAAGCCAGGAAGATCGTGAAGGACCTCAGCCACCCCAACAATGGACTGTTCTCTCTGTTGCGATCACGAAAGCGCTTCCGCTCCCTGAAGGCCAACACAGAGAGACTGTGGAGGAGCTTCTTCCTGCAGGCGATACGGTCTCTCAACCAGGATAACACATACTGTAGGACTAATCATCTCCGTGTTTTTGCAACATTATACAGAAATGGTCACTCATGGTCATTATTTATCTGTGCACACACCCCACACGTAGACTGGACAACCATGGACATTGCGCATTTGCACACACATTGCAACATTTGCACAATATTGCATATTGCACACTTGCATTCACGATGCTCATTTGCACACTTCTGGAAATTTTTCATTCATTCCACTTTTTATTTGCATTGACAAAAACATATTTTGTCTTGAACAGAAAAGTTTTATATTTCTATATATTTCGAAAACTCGAGAAAAAAAATTGGTCTAACTTCTTATAGTTAATCTATTTATTTATTTCTTGCTTCTTTTTCCATTTCTCTCTTATTTCTTGTCAATTGTTTTCAAAAATTTTTAGGTCACAGGTGGTCGTATAAGCATTTCAGTACATATCGTACTGTGTATGACTGTGTATGTGACAAATAAAATTTGAATTTTTATTTGAAAAGGAAACGTAAAAAAAAGAAAGAAAGAAAGAAAGTCATATCAGAGCATTTGATTTAAATCATTGGATGCTACAATGGAGTTCAAATGTCCGAAATTGCAGGTGAAATTTAAAAAATTTGTTTTTAATTTAATACAACAATATCCATTACACATTACAGTATATAATTTACAACCACTTAAGTGAAATGTGGAATTTCAAATGTATTTCATCATTTCAGCTTTTCTTAGTACAAACCGGATTCCAAAAAAGTTGGGACACTAAACAAATTGTGAATAAAAACTGAATGCAATGATGTGGAGATAGCTAATGTCAATATTTTATCCAGAATAGAACATAAATGACAGATCAAAGGTTTAATCCGAGAAAATGTATAATTTTAAAGGAAAAATATGTTGATTACAAATTTCACGGTGTCAACAAATCCCAAAAAAGTTGGGACAAGTAGCAATAAGAGGCTGGAAAAAGTGAATTTGAGCATAACGAAGAACTGGAAGACCAATTAACAGTAATTACTGTAGGTTAATTGGCAACATGATTGGGTATAAAAAGAGCTTCTCAGAGTGGCAGTGTCTCTCAGAAGCCAAGATGGGTAGAGGATCACCAATTCCCACAATGTTGCGCAGAAAGATAGTGGAGCAATATCAGAAAGGTGTTACCCAGCGAAAAATTGCAAAGACTTCGCAGTTATCATCATCAACTATGCATAATATCATCCGAAGATTCAGAGAATCTGGAACAATCTCTGTGCGTAAGGGTCAAGGGCGTAAAACCATACTGGATGCCCGTGATCTCCGGGTCCTTAAACGACACTGCACCACAAACAGGAATGCTACAGTAAAGGAAATCACAGAATGGGCTCAGGAATACTTCCAGAAACCATCGTCAGTGAACACAATCCACCGTGCCATCCGCCGTCGCCAGCTGAAACTCTACGGTGCAAAGAAGAAGCCATTTCTAAGCAAGATCCACAAGCACAGGCGTTTTCATTGGGCCAGGGATCATTTAAAATTGAGTGTGGCAAAATGGAAGACTGTTCTGTGGTCAGACGAGTCACGATTCGACGTTCTTGTTGGAAATGTGGGACGCCATGTCATCCGGACCAAAGAGGACAAGGACAACCCAAGTTGTTATCAACACTCAGTTCAGAAGCCTGCATCTCTGATGGTATGGGGTTGCATGAGTGCGTGTGGCATGGGCAGCTTGCATGTCTGGAAAGGCACCATCAATGCAGAAAAATATATTCAGGTTCTAGAACAACATCTAGTCATCTCTTTCAGGGAAGACCCTGCATTTTTCAACAAGATAATGCCAGACCACATTCTGCATCAATCACAACATCATGGCTGCGTAGGAGAAGGATCCGGGTACTGAAATGGCCAGTCTGCAGTCCAGATCTTTCCCCTATAGAGAACATTTGGCGCATCATAAAGAGGAAGGTGCGACAAAGAAGGGCCGAGACGATTGAACAGTTAGAGGCCTGTATTAGACAAGAATGGGAGAGCATTCCTATTTCTAAACTTGAGAAACTGGTCTCCTCGGTCCCCAGACATCTGTTGAGTGTTGTAAGAAGAAGGGGAGATGCCACACAGTGGTGAAAATGGCCTTGTCCCAACTTTTTTGGGATTTGTTGACACCATGACATTTTGATTCACCATATTTTTCCCTTAAAATGATACATTTTCTCAGTTTAAACTTTTGTTCCGTGATTTATGTTCTATTCTGAATAAAATATTGACATTTGCCATCTCCACATCATTGCATTCAGTTTTTATTCACAATTTGTTTAGTGTTCCAACTTTTTTGGAATCCGGTTTGTATTTAGAATTTCTTTTTTTAGTCTTTTTTTCTGCACTCAAGCTGGCATGGACTCGACAAGTTTGGACAAAACCTTGTTACTTATTTACATTTTAGACCAACTCCATCAAAGTGTCATCTGAACACATCCTTTGACAGAAGAGAATTGATGTAAGTAATAATATTTGGTACAAAAAACATATTTTAGTACTTAACATGGTTAACATTGTCTATTTGTTTAAAATATATAAATATTGGACACTCTACTTTTTATTTCACTTTTTCAGTTTTATATGAAAAGAAAAGGATTTGCAACATGGTCTCATACTTTTCGACACCACTGTACATGTTAATTATGTAAAACCAATTCTGCCATTTAGTTCATGAAAGCCCATTCCCAACCTGAAAATTACTCAATATGTTTCCTTCCTCACTCACACCATCAGTGAGGTTGGAATGATGAGGTAGCTTGTATTCTTAAGACCTTCCAGTGGAATTATAGAGTATACAATTGAGACTCACAAGCTGAAAGTTTGACCAAAGTACTTCACAGTAGGCTTTACCCTAGTGGTGGTCTGATGACTAGTTTTTCACTTGACACTAAATGTGCTTTTAAAATCCGCCACAGCGGTATATCCAGTCCGCACAACAACTTGGCACAGGTTTTACGCCGGATGCCCTTCCTGATGCAACCCTCCCATTTTATCCGTGCTTGGGACCGGCACTGCATCCAGTGGCTGGGGGTTTTGGGCACTGGCCGGGAATCGAACTCGGGCCTTCCGCATGGCAGGCGAAACACCTACCACTGAGCCACCAGTGCCCTGAGAATTTAAAGACACTGATATTATCAATAATGTCCATTTGAATACACAACACAAAAGAACTGAACACAAAATTTCAAACTACACACATTTTTAGAGCAGTAAATTTACTACATGGTGCATTAGCTGCAAAATAGGACTGGTTAAACCTAAAGTCCAAAGACCAAAGTGCTATTTGAGTGGTTGTAGCTCAGGGGGTTGGGGCTCTGGGTTGCTGATCAGAGGGTCGAGGGATCAAGAAACACCCACTACTGGGTTACCACTATCGGGCCCTTGGGCCTAAATGTCCTTAACCCTATGCCACCTAAAATGCCTGCAGGACGTAAACCTGGAGAATTGCGTGGGTTTCGGTAGGAAGGGCAGCTTATGTAAAACCAGTGCCAGTAACTTGTAACAGTAAAATGATCCAATGTGGCAACTCAGAGAAAGCCCAAGGAAAAAAACAAAAACAAAAAAACAAAACGTGGATATACTGTACTAGATTCCATGGTATTTTGTTCTCTAATGTCAAGAACAAAAATTTTTCCCACATTATAAAAGGTATCCAAATCAGAAAGATTTTAACTAACTCTAGCACTTTAATCACTGGATTAGAGGAGCTTCTGTGTCAAAACAGCTTGCTTTCAGTCTCCGGCTTTTTCCCAAAAAAGATTAACAGACCAAGGCAGATTAAAACTTAATCAAAATGTAGCTTTAAATCGATACAATATAGACATCACTTAATCACCAACTTTAAGCTGAAGGCAATAAAACATCAGTCAGGTAAATTCTAAATTCTTTCTTTTCTCAAATCAGACCTCAGGGTCCCCTAGAGACAATCCAGACTTTTGCACATATCAACAAGATAATACTTTTCTTGTTAAAAGCATACATGAGCTAGTATTCCGTCAACTAGCAAACCCTATTTGGCTAGCACGTTTTGAGTGGTTTACATTTTACAAACTGATGAATTTTATCAAATCACTCATAAATTCATACACACTTATATCATAGATGTACTGTATCAGATATTAGCCAATGAAGAACTTAAAATCTGGTAGCATTTAACCTTATGAAAATTGAACATAAGAGATAATTATGTCTATGGACAAACCTAAAGGGTCCTCTCCTCAGTTTCTCTGTGGAGTCCCAATCAGTCTGGGGAAAGAAGTCACGACCTCATAACCTCAAAGCTAGTTTTGGCCATTGTTAAGAGATAGCTAAAACAAAAACCATATGAGACTGGCTTGGAGAAACCACAGGTAAAATCTAGTGTGCCAACCAAAAGTACATGTAATTTCCAGCTTGAAAATCTTGGAATTAATAAGGGTAAAAAAAAATAAATAAATAAAAAATGGGAGGGTTGCGTCAGGAAGGGCATCCGGCGTAAAACCTGTGCCAAGTTGTAGTGCGGATTGGATATTCCGCTGTGGCGACCCCTTGTCGGGAGCAGCCGAAGGACCAACAACAACAAAATAACTATACAGACAAATTGCCTATTCAATCCTTTCTCCGCTGACTTGCAATCTGGCTATAACATCAACGATTATGGAAAATTTCCCCTTGGAGATCATTAATTCGAGATTCCTTATTTGGACTGTGTAGTTGAAATGTAAGCTTTGAAGCAGTCCACATCAACTGGCAGCAGGCACAGGCATGCCTCATTAGCATGGGGAAGCCTCTCCCCAGACTCCACTTTTGTCAATAAGTTGTATTGAGAAGGTCAGTTTAACAGCTTTTTCAGGTGTACTTTAGCTCTGAAACTTGCCCCTGAATAGCTGTTTGAAAATGGTCAGTATAGACAGATGATGTCTTACAGTGGGGGTTTTCTTATGACTTATACTGCTACCTGTGGAACCTCACTCACTCATCTTCTATACCGCTTTATCCTGTATTCAGGGTCGAGGGGAGGCTTAGGGCACGAGGCAGGGTACACCCTGTACAAGGTGCCAATCCATCGCAGGGCATACACACACTCACACACTCTCATTCTCACACTATGGGCAATTTGGAAACGCCAAATAGCCTAACCTGCATGTCTTTGGACTGTGGGAGGAAACCGGAGTACCCGTAGGAAACCCACCCAGCACGGGGAGAACATGCAAACTCCATGCACACAGAGACGGAATCGAGCCTGGCCAGGACTCGAACCCGGACCCTGGAAGTGCAAGGCGACAGTGCTAACCACTACACCACCGTGCCGCTCCCTGTGGAACCTAAGATGTTAAATAAGATCATGTGAAAATAGAAATATGAAAAAAAGAGGAATATAATCCAACTGAAGAGCTGTCAAATTTTTAAATGACAACAGACAGTTTGATTATTCTCTACCCTGGAATAGGAACTGTCGTTATATTATAACAAACTACAAAATCCTATTTCCTACACCTCTGGACTTCTTTTTTGCTGCTTCATCTTGGGGGTTTTCAGATGTGGTCATGCCCTCCTTTGGTTAAAACCAAAGCTTAAAAGAATAAATGAGTTCTCATCATGCATCACTGCCTTTCTTTGAAATCAACAAATGTATTTGTAAAAAGTGTGAAGGAAAACAATCCAGACTATGCCTTAAATCACTGAAAGACTAAAAGAGGTAAAAATCTGTATATCTAAATTTTAACTGTATATTGGAAAAAAAACCATCCAAAAACAGCCTACACACACCTTTGATGTCAAGACATTCAGGATACTGTACGTGAGTAACATTAAATTAACAGACAGGGAACAGGCAGACATAACATTAAAGTTTCAGCATTGAAGCCCCATAATTCACTGGAATGGGATACAGATTGAGCTGGTTGAAATCCTGATGAATAATTTAATGATAGTTATGGTATTAAAGTAATGAATATATTGTAACATGTCAATCACACTTATTACAAGTTATAAACTTACATTAGTATTATGGGGACACATTTGAAAAATAACTATTAGCATAATTACCTATTATACAATTAGCACAATAATAATCATAGTATCCCTGGCTAAACTTTAAGCTGTTGGCTGGAAGTCATATTGTTAAATATGGTATGGTTATATTGGTTTGATAACTGCTAATTTAAAAGATTTTGGTACATACCCAATGCTGAGTGAGGAAATAATTATTCTCAACAGTGGTTCTGTTATTACTGGTACTATCTGTTTAAGAAAATGTGTCGGTATAGGATCTAATATACAGGTTGATGAATTTGCAGAAGTGAAATTAGTTCGTTCTCTTCAAGGGGAGTAAAGTATTCTAGGTTCCGATCTGACATGGCTAGGTTAACATCTGTATCAATTACATTGTTCAGTTTCAAAGCCTCAATTTTATGCCTAATATGTACAATTTTATTATTTAAAAAGTTCATGAAGTCCTCACTATTGTTAAAATGTTAACATTTACATGAAACGTTAATGCCACCAACCAAAAAACCTAAATGGAGGTCATGCTTTCTAAAACTATGCCTTTTTCCATACAGTCTTTGCCTGAACAAGCAACTTGCAACAGGTTACAGAAATAAGGTCACTTTTGACAGATAGCAATATTGCTAACAATAGTACTGTGAAAAAAAAGTCTTCAGCTACCCATTAATTTTCATATTAAATTCAATTTAATTAAATCTAATTTAATTATATAGTGTAAATTATAGAAACAGGAACAGATGCTTTATTGTGTCTGACAAATAACCCCTGCCACATGTTGCCCCCCCAACATACATAATCTCTATCAAATATTATATATTTAATTATTAGATTTATATTATATAAAAAATTATAATTTTTTATATAATATAAATCTATATAAAAAAGACTTTTATTTTTTATAATACATTATATTACTATCATAATGAACCCTATGCATGACAGCCATCGAAACCATTAATTCAAATTCTCATATAATGTTTATTTTGTGGCACATTTATTTTGCAGGAGTTTGTCATGTAATACGAACATTTTTACACTAATCAAATTTTGTTTATAATGGAAACATTTCACGAAATGATTTTTATTATAAAATAAGCAATCTAAAAATATACATGTACTGTATATGAAAAAAACACAATTTGTACAAAATAATTTTTTCATATACAACATATTTTTATATTGTTTATTTTATAATCAAATACGTTTGCTGTAATATGTAATTCATACACCTAGAAATTTATGTTCTAATATAATATTTGATAGAGATTATGAAGGGTGAAATCCGTGGCAGGTTTAGTGCATTAAACCCACTTTGGTGTGGTCATGTGACTACATGTGGTTAATGTTATTGCGGCAGATTGGTCAAGCAGAGTCATGTGATTATTGTTGAGGCACCTGATTGGTGAAAGTGTCAAGTGCTAAATCTACTGGCAGCATGTGTAGAATAAATGGTTAGAAAAGTAACGAGTCGAGTGTAGCCGGATGTAGTGGAGTAAGAGTAACGTTTCCTCTTCACAAATCTACTTAAGTAAAAGTAAGAAGTACTGTATGGTGCAGTAAAACTACTGATAGAAGTAGTAATAAAAAAAAAAAGTTACTTAAGTAAATGTAACAGAGTAAATGCAACTCGTTACAACCCACCTCTGCTTAAGATACTATTAAAAAAATTGGTTATTCATGTAACAACTTCAGCAGCAACTTCCTTTCCCCTCTCATCTGTTCCAACCACTCAGCATTCAGTGGACTCATCACCGGCCTCATAACCTGCACCTGTTTCTCACTGTTCCAGGCCTTAAGTTTGATGTTTTTTATGCTTGAATGATTCATAGGTCACTGTACACCTTAACAAATAAACTAACAAAACAAATACAGTAAGTCTTTCTGGATCTCTGGATCTCTGGAAGCAAAATAAAAAGAAATGGAGAGGGGTCACCTTATAAAAAACATAAAAAAAAAAAACACTCATCATGTGGCTCTATATTAAGGTCTATTGGACTGAATTGTATTTTTACTTTAGATACTTTCTTTAATAAACGAGCAGAAAATGCTCACGGCTTGACAATTATTGGATTGTCCTACAACGCTAACACCTTTAGAAGCCTGAAAAGAAGCACCTGACACACTGAGGCGATGCAACACCCTCGGGATGCAGATTCACAGCCAAGATATACCTCATTAATACCGCCCATGAATATGCATCAGTTCTGGTGACCTTAGCATGACTCTGGATTTCATGAATCGAGGGCCATGAAATGATGCACCTCAAGGCGATTAAAGCTCCAAAACAATTAGGCAGCAACAGCACAAACGTACACAAACCATAAACCTTGCTTATTACACAGTGTAATCTAATTATCAATATTTTATCCTGTCCAGACGTGAACACAAAAGAAGGCTCGGGTAAGCTTTGCCTCAATGCTAACTGGAATGGCTTGAGAATTGTGAAGTAAAGCATCATGTCTGTATACGGTAAAAGTCTCAAAACAGAACAATCTCCAAGCTGATTGGTTGTGTCATTTAATCTCCACACCTCATTGGTTGCAGGTGATTAGTAAGTTGTGTATGTCCTGTGGCGATCCCATCAAATAAGCTTATCTTTATGCCTTTTTGAGTGTCTTCAGGCTTAAAATTTTTTTTATTATTTTGAATATTGTATAAGGATTTTTGCTTGTGTGTGTGTGTGTGTTTTTTTTTTTTTTTTTTAATAAAGCTTCTTACAGAATACTTTTCAATCCATTCACCCTCCATAGAACCACTTTTCCTCGCTTCAAAATTACCTCCTGCCTCCCAAGCATGAATTGTGACATGGCCACCCTGGCCTCAATGCCTTCAACAACCTGTATTTCAGCAGGGTGTGATTTGAAAGATGAAGACGTGAGCTATCTATCTTTTCTCACTCGTTGAAATGGCTTTAGTGCCTGGCATGCTGAATTGGAGCTGAAGGCGATAGCACAAAGAGAGAATGACGGTTTTAACAGAGTGCCTCGTGAAACTATTCTTAGCCGCATCTAGGGCTCTGGGTGTTTTTAGAGAGTGACCTAGATAGACACTTTTAAGAGCCCTTGTTAGTTGTTCGGCAGTGGTATTGACATTTATCCCATGGTGAGGTTGCCATTAACGGGAGATGTACGGGCATTCACTGCTGTTGTTATTAATTACGGCAAACTAACTGACAAAAGTGCAAGATTAAAGGCATAGAGAGCAGGCTGACCTCAGGGCTAATGAACTGAAAAGAATTGGGATAATAATCAGCCCGAAACATTTAACAGTCCCTTGTCCACTTGTTAGTGGCTGGACGATATGCTGTCCTAATTAAAGGAGACACAACGTGTACTGACCATAAGGCTGGTGCTGCATTTCATACTAATCCTGTTCCTGCAGTAGAGACTCAGCTGTGCCGCAATGGGTATGCGGGGTGAGAAAGGATGAAAGGAACACTCAGAGACAATAGCATGTAGCAGGTGCAGCAAGAAGAATCTCATTACAGATATACATCTTTAGGGTACACAGTGCTAGTCCATGACAGCCTTGGCTGCATTAAAAAAAAAAAAAAAGACAAGGGAAAGAGAACATAGGTCACTGCCTGCGAAAGTGGAGAAAGCTGCTGTGAGAAGTGCTGTCTTCTGTCCTTCAAAAAGCAGCCGCATTTAAAAGGACATGTTCATTTCAGAATCCATTATTGATGCTTGCCTCACATTTCTGTCAATAAACTTCCTTGAGCTTTATCAGGGACAGAATCGTGACCTCAATATCATGCAGTCCATTCGAATGGAACTGCCATGGATGTCTGCTGGCAGAGAATGTGTGTGGACAGCTCAGTGTCCTCTGCATATTGACTTTTTCACATCCGTCAAGCATTGATTTCTATAGAGAGCATATTCGGATAATGAAGCGCTCTCTTCCTCTGGGCACGGACTTCATTCTAATGCATGTTTATCTTTTGCTGTTTGATGACATTTCATTTTAGAAATAATTTAAAAACATTATTATTAACATTATAATTTTTTTCTTTCCTCTTCAATTCATGCAGGCTATTTGGATGAAAAGGACTCATACAAACAGGAGACTAAGCCTTAGCAAAAGCATAAACATATTTACAGCACATCTTCATATTATCCATAATTATCTTCATATTTCTTTGCAATCTCTGACTTTAAGGCTAAAGGTTGATTTGAATAAATGCCAGAACCCAATTAGCACATTTAAAAATAAACTTTAAAATACATCGACAGTCCCCATGAATATGCCCTCTAGATTACAGACATGCATCTCACAGTTTTTTATTTTTGGTTTAGTTTACAGGTCAGGTGTATAGATTGGTCACACAAAAACAGGCTTCGAAATGACACACAGGATAAGATAAAGAATTACTTTTCCGTCTATCTTAAATACCTACAGTACACAGGAAATAAATACGATTTGAAATATTTAATATATAAAGTCGATTTTTTGTTATCCAAAAGAGTCTTAAATGATACACAATTTTACTCCTATCCCGTTCCCAAACACATTCAAAGGACACAGAATACCCGAGAAAAGTACTTGAAAGGACAAAAATGTGGTGATTTGCTATATTAATGGGCACATATACTGTATGTGCAAATTCATATTTATTAGTTGTTTTATAGGCTGTTAAATGGATGTCAAAGTGAGGAGTGTTGCACAGTCACAGCCTCCAGTGTGTCTAGTTTAATCCTGAACTCAGACTACAGGTTATAATAAATATAGAGTGCAATCAGAACGCTCCAATTTCCATTAACCCAATGATGATTCTTTAAGCTATAATGCTCCATTAGCTTTTAAAGATACCTAGACAACAACTGGTTGAGCGCAGAGCAACTCATGAAAAAAAGGCACTTCAGACACATGACACTTTAAAGAAGGGGGGAAACACCACTGGAACCAATTAATCAAAAACAATTAATTGAAAGGATTAAAGGATTTCCTCTCTCAGAAGACGGCTGAATACACAGACCATCAACTGTTGCGAAAACCCCAACTAGAAACTCACCATAATCAAAGACATGAACAAATAATACGACTTAACAATGGCTCTTTGCCTGCATAGTCTGAGGAATCTCTTTGATTCAGCTCATGTCAGCACGGGAACATTATTTCTGTACTTGAAAAAAATCATTGTAACATAGCCAATGAAATGCTATATAATAATATAGTGTATAATAATAATATAATAAATAGTACAGTGCAAGTGTGGATGTCAGTGGAAACCCATCAAAAGAAGTCACACACACACACACACACACACACACACACACACACACACACACACACACACACATGATTATTTCCACATGCACAATTTAAAGATAATGCAAGTGTTTTGGACTAAACAGCTGTGTAGCCTTAAAGGGCACCTACAGTGCTACATGGACTTTTTCAAGCTGTTTGGACTGCATTGTGTGTTAGGAGAGGGTGTACACAACCACTCTACAGTGATAAAGAGCCGCCCAGCGATTTTCTTTTAATTTAATAATATAAGATGCCCCTTCTGAAATCAGCCCGTTTTCAAAAGCCTGTCGGTGTGAACTCACACCGACAGAGGCCGCTCCTACTACAGTTGATTGACACTGGTGTTTTAGCAAAGACCCGCCCCGAGTGAAAAAAAGAGCCGTCGGCCATTGTTATTCTACACGGGAGCAAAATGGCACCTACATGAGTGTGGTGTGCTGTTTGTTGCAGTAGCCTTGCAGTATTGTGGTGGTCTAGTGGTTAGGATTTGGCGCTTTCACGTGGGCGACCCGGATTCGATTCCTGCTTAAGGTACATGCTTTTTTTGCACTACATATTTATAAAGTTTTTCTAATGTTCGTTTAGTAACGAGGCGAGTGCGCTATGCTTCGATAAGCTTTTCTGACATAAGGAGAGACTCAGTCACACACACACACACACACACACACACACACAATGCTTCGCGTGTATGTTGTCCTATTCCCGACATCTATATGCCTCATTCACACACACACACACACACACACACACACACACACACACACACACACACACACATTGTTTGTCAGAATGGTCTCTGTTTATTAACAGCAAAAGATCGGTATAAATATGTTTGACTAAACGCCTGTGCTATAGACATATGTTACTACAAATGAACCATTGTAAATGTCCTGGTGAGATCCCGAAAAAAAAACAATGCTTCGCGTGTATAAGGTCGCGGGTTGAATAGCCGGCATGTCAGCAGTGGTAACTGTTAATCCTTTCGTGGTGTAGTGGCTAGGATGCCGCGCTCTAACGCGGTAGCCCCGGGTTCGATTGCCCCTCAAGGCACATGCTTTTTGCACTACATATTTATAAAGTTTTTCTAAAAGTTCGTTTAGTAACGAGGCGAGTGCGCTATGCTTCGGTAAGCTTTTCTGACATAAGGAGAGACTCACACACACACACACACACAATGCTTCGCGTGTATGATGTCCTATTCCCGGCATCTATATGACAGTCAGAGACACACACACACACACACACACACACACACACGTTGTCTGTCAGAAAGGTCTCTGTTTATTAACAGCAAAAGATCGGTATAAATATGTTTGACTAAACGCCTGTGCTATAGACATACAATACATTGTACTACAAATTAACCATTGTAAATGTCCTGGTGAGATCCCGAAAAAACAATGCTTCGCGTGTATAAGGTCGCGGGTTGAATAGCCGGCATTTCCAAGCGGCAGCCATTAATCCTCCGTGGTCTCGTGGTTAGGATACGGCGCTCTCATCGCAGCGGCCCGAGTTTGATTCCCGGTCTGGGAAGTCAAAAAAGTTTTACAACCAGATTCACATGTAAAATTTTATATACATATATAACTATATATATATATATATAAATATGAGTGCATAATAAAAATCTGACAATATATATATATATATATATATATATATATATATATATATTTATAATAAAAATAATAATAATAATAATAATAATAATTATATATCCCCTATATTTTGTAAGATTTTTATTATGCCCTCATTTGTACATTGTATATTTGTACAACTATTTTACTAGTTAAATTTATTTTCTTTAGTATTTCTTTTTTATTGATATTTATTCCTTACTCATTTATTTAATTTTTAAGGTCACTGACTGTCGTATAAGCATTTCACTGCATATCATACTGTGTATGACTGTGTATGTGACAAATAAAATTAGAATTTGAATCAAAGGAGAGGAAGAGAGACAGAGAGAGAGGGAGAGAGAGAGAGAGACAGAGTATGGGAAGGTGAGCATGAATGAACAGATGCAAGAGGAGACAGGAAGATAGCAGCAGGGAAGATTTAACACGTTAATATCAGATCTATGAGGAAGAGAGCAAGAGAGTAGAAATAACTCCTTTATATATAAAATAATTCTAACATCATGTAAAATTATTCTTAACTGTTTTTTAAATATTTTTAACTGTTGTCAAAGCTATACCCCACTTGTATTGTGAAGACACGCCCCACAGAACTGGGGGACGGGTTCAGTAGAGGTCATTAACATTTAAAGGAGCATGTACTGAAACAGGTTGCTGAGAACAGAGCTACTTTTTACCAGGTAAAAGTCATGTTTTTTTTACACAACAATTGAGATTTTTTAATTAAAGTATATTACAAACTTTTCATTAGGACCCTAAAGAATCATATTAACCTATGCAAAAATTGAGACTGTATGTCCACTTTAAGAAAACCACTTATTAGTGATGCTAATAATACAGTATGAGAAATTAATGCAACTATGGAGAAAATAGAAAAGTTGTGACATTGCAAGAGGTTAACAAAATGCATGTCATTTAAGAAAAAAGTCGTCCAATTAAATATTAAATAAAATTTTTTTGGCTGATCAGGTGTAACACTCCAAAAAAAATAAATTTGTATGGTGTATATAATATTAATAGAATAATAATATTATCATATTATTATCATCATAATAATCAATATATTAATATATACCTTTATTTATAATGTTTTTATTTTCCTGAAATGTGTATCTTTTTGTTTTTTGTCTGACTCTGTGTGTAATATGTAATAAGAGTCAGCCAAAAAGTGTATACAAACTTGAGGAAAAGAAAAACTTGTGTTCCCTTTCAAAGGCTACACTCGATGCTGTGTGAAAACGCTATGGGAACATCTTTTCATGTTGCCGGTTGTGAAGCATGTGTGTATCAAACACGCCAAGTTTTGGCTTATTTAACCTCGGTTGGGTGACGTCATTTGATGAGATGCAACTGCATGTTATAAATAGGAGTGAACCGGAAACATTCCTCAGATATTTTGTCTTCACTGACAAGCCTAGTTGTGTTAAGCGTGTCTGTGTTTAAACCAGCAAAATAAGAAACTGTTTAAGTCACCGACATGGCAGAGTTTTAAACAAGATGTCCCTTCGTGTGTGATAAATCCATATCGGAGGGCGATCTCTACACTTTACTGCTTCGATTGAAGTGCTCGCATGCTTAAAACGCGTGTATCTGGCAGAGCTGTGAGAGACGGTTTTAAAACTCCTATTGCTCACGCCTTGCGGGGTCAGAAAATTCCTCTGTCCGCTCTCCCCCTTTCTTAGCAATCTCCATATGAGTTAACCCTTTCATGGAGTAAACTGTATTAATCCCATGTTTTCCTGCCATCGACTTTGTTTAAATATAGTTGATGGGGAAGCGCGGGGTTATATGATGACGCCAAGATAGAAGAGACGCTTCCAGGCTATCTCTCTCCTGGGACATCATCCTTCCTGAAAAGCTAATACGTCCTTTCAAGCTGTGTAGACTTTCATCTTCCCTGGAGGGAAAAGCTTTTCAGGCAGCAGGTCAGCTTCGTGCTCCTTTGCACACCATGGCGGTTTTGCAGGCCTACCAGGCTGACCTGCTGAGAGACTTGGGCACTGGCGGGGCTCTTCAAGATAGAGCGTATTGGAATTATGCCGGGCTACAGACTTGTCTCTTCGTGCAACAAAGCAGACGGCTCGTGCTATGGGCCGTTTTATGGCTGCGATGGTTTTCGCGGAGAGGCACTTGTGGCTGAATCTCAGGCGCCTCAATGATAAGGATCATGCATTCCTCCTTGATGTCCCTATCTCGCCTTCTGGCCTGTTTGGTGATGTCGTTAACTCGGTCGCCACTAGGTTCATGAGGCGAAGTTATATGAACAAGCCTTCTGGAAATTTCTTCCCCGCCGTGCTCAAGAGTCGGGACTGTCGGTCATCTAGTCTCGACCGGGTCTGACTCTTGCGAGGCGTGAAACACATGGAGAGTGAGCCGGGCACCCCCTCGTAAAGATTGGGGTGCGCCATGCTTCGCAATCCGCCTCAAAAGAGGTCAGACTGGCATATTGTCTTCTTCACAAAGAAGCCCTGAGTTTCCATGGGGGTGGCCCCCCAATGGGGAGAGGCACGCATAATTCCTTTAAAGAATGAAGTGTTCTCCCTGGCACCCCCAGGAGGTGTTAGTTCTTCGTTTTTTTCCTGCCATGTTTCAGGATGCCGAACATCCCCCCCGTTTAACCAAGCCGCCGAGACGTTCTGAGAAACTGGCAGCGTGGAAGCTACTGCCAAGTATATCTCCTTGTGTACTAAGCACTGTAGAGAGAAACTGCAGGATTCAGTTCTCACATCACCCTCCGCGTTTCAATGGTGTGGCGTTTCAAACGCGTTTCGCGTTTCATGTCACTTCCATGAAACCGGAAAAGTGCGCATCTGCTGACAGAAGTTGCTGGGGAATGGGGCCATGGAACATGTTCCCCTACCAGACAGAGAGTCAGGCTACTACAGTCGGTATTTCTTGGTTCCCAAGAGGAACGGGGGGCTGCATCCAATTTTTAGATTTCACGGGCTATACCGCTATCTAAAAATAATAATAATAAATACAGCTTCAAAATGTTGACTGTCTAAGTGATTGCCAAGCGATTGATTTGTGACAATTGATTGTAGGACGCTAACTTTCATATAGAAATATTGCCACAACACAGGAGGTTCCTGATGTCCGCTTTCGGGGGCGAAGCTTACCAGTATCGGGTCCCTCCATTTGGTCTAGCTCTCTCACCCGCACATATACAAAATAGTATATTTTTGGCTCTTTTGATTCCAGGGCATCCATATTTGAATTGCATAGATGACTGGCTGGCCCAGTCTCAGTAGCTAGCGCTTCGGCATCAGCATGTCGTCCTAGCTCATCCTTGTTTCTTAGGATTGAGACCCAACGCCACGAAAAGCGTGCTCTTTCCTGTTCAGAGGACAACATACAGTGGTGTGAAAAACTATTTGCCCCCCTCCTGATTTCTTATTCTTTTGCATGTTTGTCACACAAAATGTTTCTGATCATCAAACACATTTAACTATTAGTCAAAGATGACACAAGTAAACACAAAATGCAGTTTTTAAATGAGGGGTTTTATTATTTAGGGAGAAAAAAAATCCAAACCTACATGGCCCTGTGTGAAAAAGTAATTGCCCCCTGAACCTAATAACTGGTTGGGCCACCCTTAGCAGCAATAACTGCAATCAAGCGTTTGCGATAACTTGCAACGAGTCTTTTACAGCGCTCTGGAGGAATTTTGGCCCACTCATCTTTGCAGAATTGTTGTAATTCAGCTTTATTTGAGGATTTTCTAGCATGAACCGCCTTTTTAAGGTCATGCCACAACATCTCAATAGGATAGAGGTCAGGACTTTGACTAGGCCACTCCAAAGTCTTCATTTTGTTTTTCTTCAGCCATTCAGAGGTGGATTTGCTGGTGTGTTTTGGGTCATTGACCTGCTGCAGCACCCAAGATCGCTTCAGCTTGAGTTGACGAACAGATGGCCAGACATTCTCCTTCAGGATTTTTTGGTAGACAGTAGAATTCATAGTTCCATCTATCACAGCAAGCCTTCCAGGTCCTGAAGCAGCAAAACAACCCCAGACCATCACACTACCACCACCATATTTTACTGTTGGTATGATGTTCTTTTTCTGAAATGCTGTGTTACTTTTACACCAGATGTAACGGGACACGCACCTTCCAAAAAGTTCAACTTTTGTCTCGTCGGTCCACAAGGTATTTTCCCAAAAGTCTTGGCAATCATTGAGATGTTTTTTTAGCAAAATTGAGACGAGCCTTAATGTCCTTTTTGCTTAAAAGTGGTTTGCGCCTTGGAAATCTGCCATGCAGGCCGTTTTTGCCCAGTCTCTTTCTTATGGTGGAGTCGTGAACACTGACCTTAATTGAGGCAAGTGAGGCCTGCAGTTCTTTAGATGTTGTCCTGGGGTCTTTTGTGGCCTCTCGGATGAGTTGTCTCTGCGCTCTTGGGGTAATTTTGGTCGGCCGGCCACTCCTGGGAAGGTTCACCACTGTTCCATGTTTTTGCCATTTGTGGATAATGGCTCTCACTGCGGTTCGCTGGAGTCCCAAAGCTTTAGAAATGGCTTTATAACCTTTACCAGACTGATAGATCTCAATTACTTTTGTTCTCATGTGTTCCTGAATTTCTTTGGATCTTGGCATGATGTCTAGGTTTTGAGGTGCTTTTGGTCTACTTCTCTGTGTCAGGTAGCTCCTATTTAAGTGATTTCTTGATTGAAACAGGTGTGGCAGTAATCAGGCCTGGGGGTGACTACAGAAATTGAACTCAGGTGTGATAAACCACAGTTAAGTTATTTTTTAACAAGGGGGGCAATCACTTTTTCACACAGGGCCATGTAGATTTGGAGTTTTTCTTCTCCCTTAATAACGTAAACCTTCATTTAAAAACTGCATTTTCTGTTCAATTATGTTATCTTTGACTAATAATTAACGGTTTTTGATGAGCAGAAACATTTAAGTGTGACAGACATGCAAAAGAATAAGAAATCAGGAGGGGGGCAAATAGTTTTTCACACCACTGTATTTGTGTGTCACATAGGATTCGATCGTATGCGGGCACAGCTGTCTCCCGCTCGTGTCGAATGCATTCTCAACACCCTCAAGGAAATCAAGCTAGACCAGAAAGTGACTGTTCATCACTTTCAGAGATCTTAGCTCTCATGGCAGCTGTATGCACGGTGACACCTTTGTGCCTTCTGTACATGAGAGCATTTCTGTTGTGGCTAAGAACCAGGGGATTTCACTCAAAGGCCAATCCCCAATAAGGGTTATGTGCCAGGTGCTTCGTACCTATGTGGTTCAGACCCCGGTTTCTGACTCTGGGTCCCACTCTAAGTTCGTCTTGTCATCGCAAATGCTAAACGAGAGATGATTCCCTCACGGGCTAAGGTGCGGTCTTAGATGACTGTCCAGCCCAAGGGAGCTGGAGAGGCCATCTTCTCACGCGGCACATTAATTGCCTCGAAATGATGGCTCTATTTCTGGACCTAAAGCACTTCCTCCAGCAGTTGAGAAGCTACCATGTCCTTGTGTGGGTGGACAACACTATTGCAGTTTCATATATTAAACGCCAGGGTGGACTGTGCACGCGCCACTAAATAGCTAGCGAACCAGGTTCCTGTCCCTCAGGGCGATTTACATTCCAGGGCATATGAAGGTGGGAGCAGTTGTACTGTCCAGTCAATCTCTGAAATGGGAATGGAAAGCCCACCCCGAAGTAGTCAGTCAATCTGGGAGAGATTTCATGTAGCAGAAGTGGACCTCTTTGCCTCGCAAGATCAGCAAATGTCCCCTTTACTACTCTCTGACTCTTCCAGCTGCCCTGGGTCTGGACGCCAGCTGCCCTGGGTCTGGACGCCAGCTGCCCTGGGTCTGGACGCCTTGGCCCGTACGTGGCCCAGGTTACGCCTTTATGCGTTTTTTCCTGAAAGCTCTGCTCCCGGGAGTCTTGGCGAGGGTCCATCAACAGCGTTTGCGCCTCTTATTGATAGCGCCCTGTTGGCCAACCAGAGTGTGGTTCTCGGATCCAGTATCTCTCCTCGACGGCTCACCATGTGATTCCAGTGAGGAGGGATCTTCTGTCTCAGGCGCAGCGGACAATATTTCATCCCCGGCCCGAGCTTTGGAACCTTCACGTTTGGCCACTGAACGGAACCAACTAAGTCAAGCTGGTTTTCCAGCCAGCATAATTGAGACTATTGTAGCTGCAAGGGCTCCCTCCACTAGAAGAGCTTATGCCCTCAAATGGAATGTATTTGAAAGTTGGTGCATGGCAAAGCAGGTAGACCCAGTCCACTGCCGAATTGTTTCAGTGTTGGAGTTTCTGCAGGCAAAGTTGTCCTCGGGCTTGTGCCCTAATAAAACCCTCAGGACATACGTAGCTGCTAGTTCAGCCTGTCACGTTCTAATTGATGGGGTTACTGTGGGAAAACACCCTTTAGTTGCCCGTTTCATTCGTGGAGCTAAACGGGTGAAGCCACCCACTAGAGCCACGGTCCCTTCGTGGGATCTATCTATCGTGCTCTAAGGTCTAATTGACACTCCTTTCGACCCACTAGAGTCAGCGCCTGTCACCACCTTAAGGTGGTTTTTCTGATGGTCGTTACATCTCTGAAGAGGATTGGAGATTTGCTCACCTTGTCAGTCTCCCCATCCTGCCTAGACTTGCCCCTGGCTAGTCAAGGCCATTTTGCATCCTCACCGAACTATCTTCCGAAAGTTCAATTCTCAACTATGCACACTGTTGTTCTTGAAGCCTTCTGTCCTCCGCCTATCACAGCTTCGGAGCAGGAGAAACTTCACCTACTGTGTCCAGTATATGCTCTTCAGATCTACGTCCACTGCACCAGCCAGTGGCGTAAGTCAGAGCAGCTTTTTATGTGCTATGGAGGCCGTAACTGAGGGGCGGCTGCCACTACACAGACCTTGTCACACTGGGTGAGAGATGCTATTGCTTTCTCCTATGAGGCGCGTGGGCTCACTTCGCCTCTAGGAATCAGGGCTCATTCAACCAGGGGGATCGCCTCATCTACTGCACTAGCAAGAGGTATTCCCCTGCAAGTGTGCGACGCGGCGGGTTGGTCCGCTCCACACACATTTGTTAGATTTTATATTCTGGATGTTCATGCCACTCCGGGCTCACAGGTCCTCGAGTCAGCTTCCCAGACATAGTTCTGAGACCTTCTTGGCCTTGTGCGCACACGCTATACAACCTTGGGGTCCAGACACTTGCAGTGCAGCGTTGGTACTCCCATTCCCATAACGTTTTCACGCAGCATCGAGTGTAGCCTTAGAAAGGGAATGTCCCGGGTTACTTTGCTGTAACCCTGTTCCCTGAAAAGGCGGGAACGAGATTCTGTGTCCCAATGCCGCACTGCCTACGTGACCTTTTGTCCGTTCAGACAAAATCAATCCGAGGAATGTTTCCGGTTCACTTATATTTATAACCTGCAGGTGCGTCTCATCAGATGACGTCACCCGACCGAGGTTATATAAGTCAAAATTTGGCGTGTTTGGTACACACATGCTTCACAACCGGCAGCACGAAAAGATGTTCCCATAGCGTTTTCACGCAGCATCTCGTTCCCGCCTTTTCAGGGAACAAGGTTACAGCAAAGTAACCTGGTACGTTCCTGAATAAAATCTTAATACATTCCAAGTATTCACATTTCACACTGGTGGATCATAACCAGGTTGTAAGAACTGCAGGAACTAACAGAAAGTGGCACTTTATTGAAAATTGCATTTAACCTCAAACAGGCCGCTCATCAGTTGATCAAAAGTTTAAGACCATAGCCCCAAAACACCCACAACAGAGCTAATAGTGTCAAAAAAGTACTCAGTAGTGAGTAGTGCCACCGTTCTTGTTGATAACTTCAAACACTTGTTTCGAATGTGACTATTTCCAGGAGGCTAGTCGGAACATTGCTCCATGTGGAGACTGAGGATGGTTTCATGAAGGTCATCCACAGTCTGGAACTGACGTCCATTTTTGTAAACTTCCCTTGCCATCCATGCCCAAACATTCTCAAGGGGATTTATATCAAGGAACATGCAGGATGGTCTAGAAATGCAACCTTATTGTTCTTGAAAAAGTCCTTCGTCAGGCAAGCGTTGTGAACTGCAGTACTGTCCTGTTGAAACTCCAGTCATTACTGTACCACACAGACGAGGGTCCACAGTTAAGATGGATGCCTGCTGCAACGCGTTCACACAGCCAGCGGTCGTTTGATGCCCCTGCACAACCTGAAGCTCCATTTTTCCATTAAAGAAAAAAGCACCACAGATCATGACTGAGCCTTCTCCACTGTGCTGCATAAAAAAAACAACTGAAACAACTTCATCTGGCCAAGGACGATGCCTACAGATGTGGGGACAGTGCTCTGTATAAGCACTGGTGAAGGAAATCAGAGTGACTAAAAGAAGCTATCAAAAAGGAAAACAGCTGAAAAGCTGGAAAACAAGTTTTCAGCTAATAATCCTACATCGGTGTGAAGAGGCCTACAAGACATTACAAACTACATGAGACCACTCCTTCCCATTCATTCAAACAAATACTTGGCCCATGACCTCAATACTTCATACTCCAGGTTTGTAAAGAACATCTTCACACCTCTAACCCACCTCAGTCCACTGACTTCCCCATTACACCCCGGGTAACCCCTAACAATTTTCTCCAGCATTCGAGATGCACTCTCAATTCTTGAAGATGATGTGAAATGGCCAAGATTGTCTCTCCTCCTCCTGTCTCAAAGCATGTGGTGACTAATTGGCTTTAATCATTACCCATATCTTTAACACTTTACTAGAGCTCCTTTTTCAAATACTCCACCATCATCCCTGTCCCAAAAAGTAACTCTTTAGGCTTTGATATCTGCGGTCATGAAGTCCTTTTCGACACTGGCCCACCTAAAGAACATTACAGAACTGCTGGATCTCCTGCAGTTTTCCTACCAAACAAACAGTTCTGTGGATGATGCAGTCAACCTGCTGCGCTACATTCTGAAACACCTTGACTAACCTTATGTATGAATTTCATTTTTTAACTTCAGTTCAACTTTAAATCTTTTCCCAGAAATATAATCCCAATAATCCCAGAAATACTCTCCTCAAAACTCCTACTGCTTACGATGCCCCCTGCCATTGGTCAGTGAATCTCAGCTTCCTAAAATGTAGGAACAGCAGGTGAGGCTAGGCATTACTTTGAGTATACAAACTGTCAGGATACAGTATGTCCTCTCCCAACTGCTATTCTCCCTCTATATTTATAATGGCATGTCCAAGGACCCAGCTCTTAAACTCCAGAAGTTTGCAGATGACACCGCTATCAGTGGACTCATCCAAGATGGCGATGAGTCTGCAAATTGGCAGGAGGTTAATAGCAGATATTATGGTGTAGTCAGAACAACCTGGAGCCGAACACGTTCAGAACTGAGATACAGTAATAGTGGACTTTAGAATACACCCCTCAACATGACTCCTCCTTACAATATCCACCAGTCTTATGTCATCTATGGAGACCTTCAAGTTTCGGGGAGCTACCATTTCCCCTGACCTGAAATCGGAGTGCAACTCCATCCTTTAAAAGGCCATGCAGAGGATGTGTACCTTCTGCGACACCTGAGAAAGGCATCACAGGAGATGTTGAATATAATTCTTCCTACGCACATCCATCACTGTCTGGTTTGAAGCAGCCATAAAACAGAAAAAAAAACTTTATCATATGTGATATACTGTACACAACTGTTACTGTATGTGCACTACCATGCACACTCACACTTTATGTACATTGCTGTCATGTTATATATTTGTCTATATAGTTATTGCATGTTGTGTACTTCCCATAGACAGTGTCTTGTCAATAAACAAAATATACAGTGTTGTAATGTATTTCTCTATGTTTGAGTCAACAACAGCCAGAATCAAAGTCCTTGTGAATATCAAAAGACTTGGCCAGTAAGCCTGATTCTGATTCTCTCTGCATTGAGATTGTGGAAATGCTTTTATTCTCACTATTAAACACAATCATAAGTCATGCTGTTGCTTTTTTATGGTTTAATTTCACCAAGTGTTTAAGTGTTTTCCCTTCATGCTTATTTAGGATACCTTTCTGACCATGTTTCTTCCTCAAAGATAATGATTCACCACTATACCCCAGGTTTAAAAAATGTGTAGTTTTAATCTTCATAGTTGTTTTCTCTTTTGATGCAGGCCAATATTTTGAATCCTTTGAAACAGAGTAAATGAGATACTTTTTTTTTTTTTAACTGTGCCAATATTCATTTAATAAAAAAAATATAGCCACAAAGAAAACAATCCTGTGGGCCGTACTAAGTGCCCTATAATGCAATAGATTGTAGATCTACCTTCAGCAGCAATAACTTGAAGCAATCAGTTCCCCTATGAATCTCATCATTATAAAGGAATATATGCCCATTCTACTTAAAAAAAAACTGCTACAGTTCATTAAGGGTTTTGGGCATTCGCTTATGCACAGCTCTGGTCCCACCACAGCATTTCAAATCAGTTGAGGTCACTTTGGCTGAGGCCATTCCAAAACCTTGATTGTTTTATATATTTTTTATCCATTTTGATTTTCTGGTGTGCTTAAGATTATTGCCCGTTTGCATGATGCAAATTTCCACCAAGCTTTAGCTGTTAGACAAATGGCTCTACATGTAATACTCATTGATAAAGAATTCATTATCAATAACATAAGAAATGTGGTGTTTCTGCTGAAATGCTGTATGGTTTTCACCAAATATGGAACTAGTCATTAAAGCCAAACAACTGGACCTTGATCTCATCTGACCATATCACATTGTTCCAGTAGTCATGTGATTTGTTCAGATGCAGTTTTGCAAATCTTTAGTCATGCATTTCTAAACAGAAAAGGTGATCAACGAGAGCCCAGTGGAGAGAGACTGGACAACTTCTGATACCTCGGTGTTATCAAGCAGGACCTGTCATGGTCCTGTCACATCAACACCATGGTGAAAAAGACCAGGCAGCATCTCTACCACCACAGACACTTGAGACTTTAGACTGTCCACTAAGGTGCTTAGAAACTTTTACTCCTGCTCCATAGAGAGGATCCTGATGGGAAACATTGCAACCTGGTTCCAGAACAGCACCATGTAGGTTAGGGTTAGAGCTCTACAGAGGGTGGTGCAATCAGTTGAGCGCATCATCTGTACCAAGCTCATTGACCTGCACTCAATCTACAACAAGCGCTGCTGGACCAAGGCCAAATATGTACAAACACTACAAACAATGTTGATGTTACTATGATTTCTTGTTCCATGGTTCTTGTTATCGGATTTGAAAGGAAGATTTCACTAGGGAAAAAAAACAAACTCTTAACTAAACCATCACCAAGGCCGGGAAAATCATGAAGGATCGTGGCCACCTTGACCACCCTGTACTGCTGCTGTCTGCACATTGTACATTCCACATACTTTATATAGTTTATTTGTACAGTATATATTTTTTTGTATTCTTACATTTTTACATTCTTTACATATGTACACTTTCTACTTTATTTTATTGTAACAAAATTGTAGATTTTATATTTGATTCTTTTCTATTAGCATTTTACCTCCTTACTTCCGTTTTCCTTTTCAAGGTCACAAACAGTCATGTAAGCATTTCACTGCATACCATACTGTGTACAGTCATGTATGTGACAAATAAAACTTTTAATTTGAATTGTTCAGTCTTCTTCCAATTGTGCTGTCATGAACTTAAACATGCTCGGTGGGGCCTGCAGGATTTGAGATGTAGCTCTTGATTATTTTATATTTCATACACCTGAATGCTCCAAACAAGCAAACTGGCTGATAACAATTAACCAAGAACTAATGATAAGCATTTTTAAAATAAAAAAGTGAAAAAAAAAATGGCACGGTGAAAAATGTTTGAGCTCATAGTTAATATTAGGTGTGATGGGCATGCGCCTAAACTTGTTATTGCTCCTCGCTCACTCCGTAGGCTCCCTATGTAGGCACCCCCCCCCCCCCCTTCTGTAGGTGAGCCACCAGGTCTGGCTGGCTGGCAATGATCATCGTTAATGGACCTCAGCCTTCATCTGCATTATAAAAGCGAACAAAGTTAAGTCCGGGGTTTGGTTTGAGAATGGCACGCGAGCGAGGCCATGTTATGCGCCGCTGAGACTTTAAAGGCGAGACCAAAATGCCACCCCTATTGATCTCCGTGATGAGGACAGTGCAGGAAAGAACTGCCGGAGCTCCCACTGCACCTTTACTTCCGCACAGAGCACGCCTTCCGATCCCCGCCGCCTCCTCTGGTCTGATCTGGGAAATCACTTTTTTTTTTACATTATGTGGATGGCTGGATGAGTGTGTGTCGCTTATCTTGGGAAAAGATGGCATCAGGATGCACTATGGGAAAAAGGCAAACCGGTGTAAGCAGTGTGATGGTCTAGGCCAGTGGTTCTCTAACTTTTTCTGTCATTCCCCACTTAAGGGGGTGAGCGAATTTTCAAACCCCACTTGTCAACAAAATAATAACGAAATCTGCCATGTTTACTGTTTATTGAAATAACAATTTCTAAACCAATAAGATCAAACAACACCAAGTTAAAAACAGATAAAATAGACGTGCAATTGTAATAAAAGGCTTACGTTGTCACTTATCTTTGCATAATTGACCCCATGTTTACTAGCTGCTTACTACAACTACGTTTGTAGTTTTTTTGCACTGGCCAATTCTGTATGCAACTTTGAATGAAGCCATTTGTGCTTTGCTGTCCACTGATTCAGATGTTACCATGCGATTATCCTGCTGTCTGTATTCTGCCAGCTTTCTTTGAAAGAAGTCGAGTGGCTTATTAACGTGTGTTGTCTCTAATGGTGCTTTTCCACTGCATAGTATGGCACGACACTGTTCTACTCACTTTTGGGGGGTTTTCCACTGGGAACAGTACATGGTACCTGGTCCTTTTTTAGTACCACCTCAGCCGAGGTTCCAAGCGCGCCGAACCGTTACCAAAACATGACGTGTAAACTCTGCTGGTCACTGATTAGCTGGAGAAAATCGTCATTACTGCGTCACCGAACACGAGACACAACAGAACCGCTATATTTAGAAACAGCCAGAGAAGTATCGCATGCACCTTTTTGTATTAACCGTCGGCCTCTTTTGAAACAAACTCCTTCGTCTCGCTGTTAAAAACTTCCACATGCCGAGAATGAAGAACACCATGCCGTCGATATGCTCCATTGTTGTGTGTTTGTTTGTGGCGCGTTTACGATGACGTCACGGCAGTAGTGGCGCCGTGACTAAACGACACGTGAGTAATCCCGCCCACTCTAAAGCGTTACTACACTGCAGTGGAAGCGCAAACCGAACCAAACTGCGCCGAACCGATGTGAGTTGAACTGAACCGTGTCGTGCCGTTCTATGCAGTGGAAAAGAGGCATAAGTGTCTTCCTAATTTGTTGGGTCTCATGCTGTCTGCTACCAGCGGTATAAGACACAAAACACACACGGGTCTCTCCTCTGCCCCACCATCACTACCACGAAGCAAGTTAGGCATCATTAGGGGTGGGCGATATAACCAAAATCTTCTATCACGGTAGAAGCTATTTTCTACCTCGATAACGATATATATCACAATATAGCAATTTGTATCTGAAAATGCATAAATAAAAATTAAAACACAAAGAAACTGTTTTACATAATGTAATTTTATATAAACTGTGAATTGCTGAGGTTTGCCGCATTTTTTTTACTTTGGCCATATTCGTTTGGATGCTTGGATTTCAGATGATAGAAGAGGTTTGACGTGTTTCCACCACTTGTTAAAACCTTGCAAATCAAATTAAAAAAATCTAATTCAAATTTTATTTGTCACATACACAGTCATACACAGTACGATATGCAGTGAAACGCTTAGACAACTGCTCGTGACCTTAAAATAAAAGACTATGAATAGGAAATAAATATGAAATATAAAATAGGGGGTAAATTTAACTAGGAAAGAATAAAATAAAATATAAAAATTAAAGTTAAAATAAAATAACTGTACAACAATACACAATATAGAAAATATATGAAGAATATGTGAACAATAAGAGCAGCTGTACGAGTAGGAAAAGAATGGCAATGTCCAGGGTTGTGCCATCCACATATTTAAAGTTGATCACGTTCATCTCATTCGTATCACTTTTCTTATACCCAAACTAATTCCACACCACAGACGATGCACCTTTTTTCTTCACAATCTCCTCGTTCTTGGTTTCGTCACATGTAAGCAAACTCACTGCTGCTGCACCGTCTTCTTCCATTGTCGAAGTGTATGTGAAGCCAAACACATCAAAAGTGGGACGAAACCGTGGCACTCGATTGAACCAAATATCTGCGCAAATACAGCGCAGCGTGATCCCAGAAAATGTAATTTGATGGTCGGCGCGGTCTATTTCTGTCAGAGTCGCGCAGTGCTGCCCAGTGGGTCGCGCAGGTTTGTGATTCGAGCAGCGCTGCTCAAGTTGGTCCAACGTTAAACTGTTATTGTTCCACTATGGTTCCACTTTTTCTCCCGGCCCACAACTGATGTTATTTTAAATTTACTTGTATTAATGATCCATTTATTTGTGTGTGATTGTTTAGTTTTGAGCGTGCGCTCTTCATTATCAATAAAGAAAAGCATGAATTAGAATAGGTACTTTCCTGTTATTTTCCACTAATTTCCTCCCGTTCATTGCGCCCCACCTGTCATGTCTGTATTCCCCACTAGTGGGGCGCGCCCCACACTTTGAGAACCACTGGTCTAGGCAATCTAGCTGGGAAACGTTGAGTCCTGCCATTCATTCAGTTGTTACTTTAACACGAACCACCTACCTAAACATTGTTTCTGACCAAGTATTCCCTGATGGCAGTGGCCTCTTTCAGCAGGATAATGTGCCCTGCCACACTCCAAAAACGGCTAAGGATGGTTATGAAGAGTTAAAGTTTCTGACTCGCTTCCCGAATTCTCCAGATCTCATTTCAACCGGCATCCATGGGATGTGCTAGAAATACAAGTCCAAGTCACGAAGTCCCATTCCATCTCATCTCGCAACTTCCTGGACTTAAAGAACTTGAAGGCGATGCCTTTGGTGCCAGATACCACAGCACACCTTTAGGCTGAATCTCAATTCTATTTTTTACCCCTTCCCCTACCCCTCGCCCCTTCCCCTTGTCCCTTGAAACGAAGTGGAAAGGGGAAGGGTTTAAATATTTCCCCTAAGAAATGGGACACCACTACAACACTGTTATACGTCATCATACGTTGTCGCTAGTTCCTAATGTTACGTCAGAGGACATGCGCCGATGTTTATCACACATTCCAATAAGAGAGAGATTACTCACTCCCAAAGTTTTTTTGCGCCGTATTTCGATTTTTAAAAAAGTTGCTCATTTTCACCACGAACACGGATGAGCCTTCAGGTTTCCTCAGCCGTCCCTATACAGAATATAAATGACAAAACTGTGGTCACGTTGCAATAAGTAAGAATAGTGTAAGCACCGTTCATTTACATGTACACATATGGCCGTAAGCAAAACAAACAATGCGTTATCAAATGCTCGGCAAACTGCCGTGCTACTGAACTTTCATATGTGTTTGTAGCATGCAGTAAAGTGTATGTGACATAAAAATATATATTTGTAATATTGTGCATTCTGTGCTATCCGCTAGCAAACTTTAGCGATTTTTTTGCAAACACAAACACAAGACTAAGGTAATATACATATAATGAAAACTTGTCATAAAAATCTTTATTAATGGCAAAAATGACTTAACATTTATGGGTCTGCTTGCTCGAGTGAGCAGCCATGTTGAAATTTTCGCTTAGCCCTTCGTTTGAAGTGAGGTCCTGAAAAATCTTCGTTTGGAGAGCTATCTGGCCCTTCCCCTTCCCCCTACCCCTCCAACCAAAAGAGAAATGAGACATCCCTACCCCTTCACGTGAAGGCGCCAAACGGAGGGGTAGGGCTATGTGTAGGGGTAAGGGGTAGAATTGGGATTCAGCCTTAGAGTCTCAATGACTTGACAGGGCACTGCTGTTTTGGTGGCTGACTTACAGTACAGTATAGCACAGTCTACTGACTTATGCTGTAAATAACTGTCACGACAAATAAATATGTACAAACACTACAAACGATGTTGATGCTACTATGATTTCTTGTTCCATGGTTCTTGTTATCGGATTTGAAAGGAAGATTTCACTAGGGTAAAAAAACTAACTCTTAACTAAACCATCACCTAGTGGTAGAACAACACTTACTGGGCGTGTTCTTAAACCCAGCAAGCTTGGCTAAAGCATTGCTAAGCTACAATCTCAATTCACGTTTGGAGTCATGACAATCATCTTCCATCAACAACTATTACTGGTAATATTGTATCAAAAAAGGCACAATAACACACTAACTGTCTGCCTACCTGCCACTTGTTCAGCATGAGTGAGGAAAACAGCAGGTGCTGAGGTCACATTGGTCTCCACGGCAACACAGCTCACACTGTTGACGCCGTCCACGCAGGTGAAGCCATCGGGACATGACCAGAGCAAGCAGTCATCATAATTATACTCACAGTTTCTGCCCTGTAGGGGGAAAAATGGCTATGTCACAGTGCAGAAAGGGTGGGGGGGGGGGGTGATGCTGGAGGAGAAATGTAGTCTGTGGTTCAAATAAGAGAACTTTTAACAGCAACAGTGTTTTATTAAAATCATATTATACCATGTGCCAGTGGCTTTTTTCTGAGCAGGTACTCAACTTTACCGTACTATTGGCGGAGCAAGTACTCAACACTGATATTTAAATAAGTATCCCACATAGTCATTATGGGACATTTTACTTTCTCTGTTGGCCATGTGGTGTGTGAATGCCTCTTGCTGAGTTTTATGTTTCAGATGCATCAACAAGTGAGGGCATTAAAATTAACCACAAGGTGCCATCAACTGTGTCATCACTCGCAAACAGTACAGTAGTGAACATGTGTGTCTAAGCACTCAGTGCTCTGCTTTGGGATCTGAATGCTCACGTCACTGCTCCATGTTCATCCACACCTTTGTGTGAGTGCAATCCTTGGCCCCATGCACAGATTTTTAATGATCACACTGACTAATACTACATTGTGTGCTCAGGTTGGTTCCCCAAGCACCTTTCTACAGTATTAATGGTCCTGTTCAAAATATTTTATAAGGTAACTTGTATTGTGGCGGCACGGTGGTGTAGTGGTTAGCACTGTCGCCTTGCACCTCCAGGGTCTGGGTTCGATTCCCGTCTCTGTGTGCATGGAGTTTGCATGTTCTCCCCGTGCTTGGTGGGTTTCCTCCGGGTACTCCGGTTTCCTCCCACAGTCCAAAGATATGCAGGTTAGGCTAATTGGCGTTCTTAAATTGCCCGTAGTGTGTGATTGGGTGTGTGAATGTGTGTATGTGTGTGTGCCCTGCGATGGATTGGCACCCTGTCCAGGGTGTACCCCGCCTAGTGCCCGAAGTCTCCTGGGATAGGCTCCAGGTCCCCCGCGACCCTGAACACAGGATTAAGCGGTATAGAAAATGAATGAATGAACTTGTATTGTAGGAGTATACAGTAAAGTTGCTCCTCTTAATACTTCCAATATAGTGTATATACAGTATACTATAAACTATTACAATTGAGGGTCATTGAGGGTTATTGAGGGTTTAATTACTGCCTTTGCAAAGATACTTATCATACAGTAAAAAGACCCATGTGTCTTGGCGCCTGTGTATATGGAATTAGCACCAATTACTGCTGATTTGGTGTAAAATGGAAACAGTCACTGAAATACTGCAGAGCCCACCCCTCCATATAAAAAAATTAAAATGTGGAACACAAAGAGTGCTGCTTCTCTAGTGGCTCGATGCATGAAGGAGGAACAAAGAGGCGGAGAATAAGGAGGATGAGAAAGAGGATGAAGAGGCAACCCACCACAAATCTAGGCTGACAAAAACAGGCGTAGCCGTGGCCTGGTTCATTTCGGATGCACATCCCCTGGTTGCATGGCTGCGGCAGGCACTCATTAATGTCATCCTCACAGCGAAGGCCTGTCCAACCTGCCAGGAATGAGCACAAAAAAAAACACACATATTGCAGATGGTAAGACTGCACCAGTCAACTTCCCCCTCCCTCACCCTAGCCTTCTTTTTAAAACTCAGAAGCGAATATCAATCGTGTTCTTCCACATTGATTTGCTTTAGCTCCTTTCACTGGTTTCGCACACATCCACATCTCTGGGAGAGAGATAGAGAGGGGGGTTGAATGTTTCAGTATTCGCGCCGGCTTGCGCGACATGCTTGAATAGGAAATCAAGTAAGGAGCTCACCGGGTCGGCAGTGGCACCGGTATCCATTGATGAGGTCTTGGCAGATGCCGCCGTGGAAGCATGGCTTTGAGCAGCACTCGTTTACGTCGAGCTCGCAGAAATCCCCAGCAAAACCTGCTGGACATCTAAACCATAAAGAGCTACTACTATTAAAGCTGAAAAAAGAGACCTCTTTTTGAAGGAAGAGAAAACCGGGTTCTAGATCACGCCATGGCCTTGAGCCTGGCAGGAAAGGCAAACACACACAAAAAGGAGGGGGTGGGGGTATATTATAAACATATGGCCATGCTATCATGTGGATAATGTATCTCCCAGATGGCATGAAAGCTGAGAAACACCTTATTAGTGACAAGTTTGTCAGATAACATTTGAATGTTCAAATATATCACGAGATTAAGCTCAGTCTCAGTTATATAACTGTGAGTAGAGAATGTGTGGGTGACTCCATTATCATATAACAGCTTAATGAACCAAGTTTGTTCAAATTCTTTACAAAAATATATAATTAACCTGGTATAGCAGTTGCTCGTGAACATATTAAAACTGTTCTGAGTCATGATCTAGTGATATGCCAACCACTTTTTCATTTTTTGCCACTGAGATGCCCTGCTATTTATGATCTATGATATCTACGAGGGTCAAACCCAAACAAATGAAAACAATACTACTGTAAGCATGCTTAATGAATCATTAATTAACTTTGCTTTGTAAACGCAACTTAAAATGGACAATTTACATTAATTCAAATGTTTTTAATTCATTATAAACCTTTAGTCTAGTAAATATGATTTATGGTTAAAAAATTGTGGTGAGTACATACTATAATGTTTATACCAATGTGAAATCAACAATTAAGAGTAACAAGGAAAATTGTTAATAAAATTCAGATCTTCGAGTGAAATTGGTAGTGTATGCTACATTTATTTTTGGATTTCTATACTGACTATACATACACATTAATTAAAATGTCCACTAATCCTTAATTTATCTGAGAACAGTGTTTAATACTTAGCACATTCACTGGGACATCTGGATGCATAGTGATCTTTAAAGTGACAGAAGGCAAGCATCAACAACATTCACTGTGCCAAGATGTAATTAATTTTCCTCCTCAAGACAAACTTAATCCCTTGGTAGAAAAAAAAAACCCTCACTATAACACTGAATCAAGTTTCTCAATGTCTGTAGCTGATAACAATAAAAGGTCCTGATTTTTGCAACCACATTAATAACAAAGTCAAGAAAATAATGACATCATCCGAGTGGCAAGTCATACTGTATATTACATCACAATATTTCCACTTGTTCAAGATGATAACCATGTGAAAAAATGTTTCAAGCCTGGCCAAACATCTCTAATATCATTCTACAATAAGTCATAAAATGTAATATAATTACTTAACTATACTGAGGGCTTTGGCTACATGTGGTACTGAAGGAAGTCACACCTTAATCAGGCAAATATGGTGTCAAAAGTACAGCATGCACAGAAAGTTGTGCAAGGACATAAAAAACCTACACTTGGACAACTTGGACTACTGATAACAGTTTGTGTAATGGTGATCCAACAAAAAAAAAAACCTGTGCATCACTTATCCATGCCTTCAAGCACAAGAATTTGATGAATACTCCTACATGAGCGCTTAGAAAGTGTCAAAGACAACATTTCACCAGACCGATAATGAAACGTCCAGTTTCAGGGTTTTCTACTTTTAGTCTAACCTGTTGCAGTTCCTGCGGTGTTGCATAAAACCATGATGCCCAATAAAAACTGATTGCTGTTCTATTATCTGATCCAACTTGCAGTGGCGACCAAATGATGGCTGTAATGCAATCAGAGCACAAGCCATTACCCTGCGTGCCATTACAAATGAAAGTAAATACCAAGAATGACAGAGAGTATTTGTTTCCAATTTAGGACAAATCAATCCACTGAGGCCTCATATGGACAGACAAGCAACCCCTTGTCTGCTGCCTGTTAGTGGATCTGCTTTCCTTATGAAGCAGAAATTGGAAAATAGGGTTTGGATAATTTGCAGGTCTGGACTCGGGGGTGCAGTATATCAATCCGTAAGGATATCGCGTTTTATATGTGTAAAACGTCATAATGAGCGAAAATGAGGTTTTACAGCATACACACAACACCACAGCCTTGTTTTACTCAGACAATAATATGGCAGCAGATGCTTCATGATCATCGCCCTGGCAACCCAGCAGACCTTTAATTGGAGAGAAAACAGACTGATATAGGCACTTCTCCATAAGGACCTGAATTACCGTGTGATTGAATATGATTGGGGCTGAAAAAGTATGTTACACGTGACTTTAGGTAAAGCAATTACGTTGTGTGACTCAGAGGTTTTACCTGCATGTAAAACTGTATCCTGGGCCATCCAGACAAGTTCCACCATTAAAACAGTGAGGGGAATTCAGAGGCATATCCAGGCATGCATCCAAGTCAACCTCACACTGAGTCCCGCTGTAGCCCGTGGTGCATATGCAGGCGTATTTGTCCAAGAGGTCGACGCACGAACCAGCATTCAAACATGGCTGAGACGCGCACTCCTGAAAACGTAGGGGTATATGAGAGAAGAATTAACACTATGGGTTTATAATGTCCTATTTCAGGGGTACTGAATTAAAATTTAAGAAGGTCCAGTGAATAAACGTTGTTAAATTTTGACAATTTAAATGTTGATGTCCTTCTATATTCCCTTGTGTGGGATACAAACAACATTCTTCAACCCATTTTTAGTTAGTGAATCTTAATTTGCACGCTACTGGGCTGTAAATGAATATAAAAGAACTCTGATGCTCTTTCATACTGTGCTTTCGGATACTGTGCATACTGTATTTTACTCGCCCTCACCTCGAATTCCTACAGATATGTTTGCTCTAATAATCCGTATTTTGTCTCTTAGTGGCACTTCATATTACTGCTTTTTATTAATACCATGGTTTTGGAACATATGAGACAAACGACTTTTAAACTTCATATATTGATCTGTCCATTCATCTTTAAAAGGTTCAGTTTTCATAGTCTACTTTCCTTTCCTTGGAGTAAGGCATGATGTGTAGCGCTTTTGCTTTTTAATTTTCTTCCACACACTCTGTAAACACATACATGGTAAACTCTCGCATTGACTGGCTCTGACTGATGTGTATACTGTAGTCACGCCCATCTTTTTAGAGCTGTCTTTAGCACTAATTGATGTTTTTCAGATCATATCTGAATCTCTCGAAGTGTGGTCTTACATCGGATACATTCCTTATACATGGTCATGAGCCTTGAATAAGAATGGTCAGATCAAAATTCATGTAACTTTGTAACTGACATCAAATCAAGGCAGCTGACTTTCTTCCTTCTTCTGGACCTCAACAAATACAGTCGTTTTTCTGCTTGCCATCCTCCAGAACAAGATCTTACTTGATCTAGCAAGATCTAGCATACTTTTGCTAAATTCACATATTGTTAAAATGAATGAGTGGCCAAACAATAGTTTTAACCTACTGTAGATGGTGCGAGCAAAGACGTATCGATGTACACATATGTGCTGCTTTAGAGGACATGCTGAGCATAAAAATGTAGGTAATCAAATTGCAATGCAGAAAAAAAGTCAAACATTTTTATTGCAAAGAGTTTTTATTGAGTTCATGTAATTCAACAGGCTAATTCAGCTTTGAGGAATTTGGCCACAGAAAATAATTAATGATACAGTGCTGGGATGAGATACCACCCTTCACCCAGGTTGATTCTTTTCTTATTAGTTGATGATTTAAGTCCGCTTTTATAACCGCGATATATGAACCAAAATGAAAATATATGATGGACATTTTATTTGTAACTGTTTGTAGAAAACCTTCAAGCCAGGTTGGTTCCTCCAGGTTGATCTGTGTCCTTTTCAGGGACTCTCACTTGATAGTACATGGCTTCCACGTCTGCCATGATGGCAACCTTCTCTTGTCTAAAGCGTGCGAGCACACCAATGAGTGAGTTTGTTAAGTCTGGTCCTTGTAGGAGCTCACTATTTAGTGACGCTCCTTGATAACTGGCAGCACAGTCAAAAACCACCCTCAGTTTATTCTTTTGAGGATGATAGACGCCATGCTGCGGTATCTGACTGTCTTGGCGGTTTGCGTGATGTGTAGGGACCCTGACTGCATGACCCTTTTTAAGCATGTCATTCATGAAGTTCGTGTACTCCTCGTGAAAGGAGCTGTTGCTGTTACGTTTTCGTTTAAGGTTTAATGTGCACTGCATAGCTGCACTTTGGTTATTTGGCATTTGAATGACTGCTTTTTTTTAGTGGAAGGCCGATGTGGTAGTGATTATTTATAAACTGCAGAGAGTTATTCACGGAGTCTAAAAACTGATAGTCTTCCTGTGACCACTCGGCCTTATCATCACAATTTCGTTCGGGAAAATCGTGGTTGAACTGCTGTATCAGCATTTGTTCTACACTTTCAATGGAGGTTCTGTTAACTGTAACGCTCGCTGGTTCGTCGGGTTCTCGGAGAGGCCCGTTCACAGTCCATCCAAGAGTGTTCTGCACTGCGTATGGCCCTTCATGCCTGCTATTAATTACTCGCCGTGGTTCTAGGAGTTTGTGCTCTTTATTTCCTATGAGAATTCCGGCGTTAATCTGGGGCAACTTTACATCGCTATGGTAGGACCACTGGTCGATGTCGTGCTGTTGTGGAATACTTTCCACTGTAACTGGGATATTCTTTTGCGTAAACACCTTGGGAAGTTCAATAAAGGTGTTTTCTTCCAGGCTACTAATCTCCAATTCATTGAGCACATGGCTTTCTACTCGTTTCGTGGAGTTCATGGTGTTTAGCATTATCTTGACTTTTCTGCCTTGTACATTTAATTGCCTTGCTAATGACTCTGTACAGAACATGGCAGAGCTACCTTGGTCCATAAATGCTTACACTTCTACTATTTTGTCGCTTTTCTTAGATTTTATTCTGACAGGCACTATGGGGAGAATACAGTTATCTCCAGCCCCAGTGAGAGCATTTGTTTCATGCCTCACTGAAGCAGGTGGTGTATTCTTTGTTTCACTTTCATTTTCGTTGGCGCTTGCGGCCGCTTGCGCTATGTCTTGAACTGCGATGTGTGGCTTTGAGCACGACGGGCACGTGACCTTTTTCGTGCAATCCTTACTTAAATGCCCCTTAACTAAACATCGAAAACAGAATCCATTCTTTTTTAAGAATTCTACTTTTTCTTTGTGTGCCTTATCATCGAATTGAGCGCACTCATCTAAGGTGTGTTTCCCTGTACAAAATGTGCATGGTTTAGTGAAAGCGCTGATTTTTAATGCACCGGCTTTCTTCGGAGTGATCGAGTCTTTATAATTTTTACTAACCTGTCTGACTAACCTTGTCAAAATGGATGCTTAACTAACAAGTGCAAAGCTTATGGCTTATGTAATGAACATAATGCTTAACTAATGAATAGAATAAGATAGAATAAAATAAAATAAATGAATACAACAACAAATTCATAACAAATACGATATGGCTCTTACAAGTAGCAAAACTATGGAACTTTTTAGTCACAGGACTACCATGATGCCAGTCATAACAATGGAAGCACTATTAATAAGCACTGTCGCCTTGCACCTCCAGTGTCTGGGTTCGATTCCCCGGCCAGGCTCGATTCCCGTCTCTGTGTGCATGGAGTTTGCATGTTCTCCCCGTGCTTGGTGGGTTTCCTCCGGGTACTCCGGTTTCCTCCCACAGTCCAAAGACATGCAGATTAGGCTAATTGGCGTTCCTAAATTGACCATAGTGTGTGAATGAGTGTGTGTGTGTGTGTGTGTGTGCTCTGCGATGGATTGGCACGCTGTCCAGGGTATACCCTGCCTTGTTCCCAGAGTCTCCTGGGATAGGCTCCAGGCCCCCCGCGACCGTAATACAGGATAAAGCGGTATAGAAGATGAATGAATGAATGAACATCAAGGTGATAAAAAAAAAACTATAAAAAAAACCTGTTGATTACCTGATGCTTTTTTGTCACACAGAATAAAAGTAGAATAAGCATGTTAAAATAAATGAACGAGGTAACAAGGATATTCATTTGAAGAAATTTGATTTATCATAGGTGATTTGGTGGAATTGGCTAGCGTTAGTTCATTCAGTACTTCTATTGCAGATGAGATGATGAGCTCTGTAAAATGACGGTTAAATACGGTTAACTAAGGCTAATAGTTAAGGGGTTGCCACGGCGGACCATTCAATCCACACACAACTTGGCAGAAGTTTGACACTGGATGCACTTTGGTGCGATCCTCCCATTTTATCCAGGCCTGGACCCGGCACTGAATCAGTGGTTGGGATTTGAGCATTGGGTGGGAATTGAACCTGGGTCTACTGGATGTCAGACGAGAAACCTACAGTACCACCAAGTGATTAAAAGATCTACAGCATATATATTGTGCATTTTCCAAAAAACATTGCATTGCTGGAAAACTGCATACTGGTAGTGTACTCACTGTTTACTAACAGCACATGAGTGCTACTGTAATTGTACTTATCACATATCACTTACTGTACAGTGATTTGATTACTTACTTACAGTAGTTCCGGAAAACCTTTCCATAACAATTCACGTTTCTGCAAATGACTTCATTACCTTGACAACTCCCTGTGATTTAAAGCAACTGGATTCAGTTGCAGCCTCGATTCTAATGAATTTCCCAATATACTAATGAATTAATGGGTTAAATTTAGGGCTTAGGGACAGCACAAACTATAGAAAGATTCATTAGAGGCAGAAGGCAATGACCAATTATTTATTCCACAAGAAGCTCCTACAGCCCTTTCAAGAAGCCCATTGTTTAACCTCAAGGGTATAGTTGAGCCTGTGGTTAGCTTTAAAATCAATTAAGCATTAGAGCGATCACTTTCTTTCTAATCAGCCATTTGTATTGTGCTTTCATGACGGCTTGCTTCCTTAGACTCTTTATGAAGGAAAGTTAGTCGGGTCGAAAGCCTGGGACAGGTCAAAGAAAATGCATCATAAAGGTTATGGATATTATATTTTGATGCACTATAAACTATCTCCAGATAATATAATAATAATAATGACAACAAATAACAATCATGATAATGAATAATTATGTTGTGCAATTACTGTAAAAAAAAAAAACTATCTTTTTGAAAAGAGTAACCAAGTTTGAACAAAACATGACAGGCATTACCTTGTTCGCAGTCTGTTACGTAGTAGATTCACTGCTAAATGACATCTTGCGCAAAAGGGCATGGGCCGATCTCTTTTTCTTGTCTCAAGAGGTAATGGTGTTCAGATTCTGTTAAGCCTGAGATATGTTTGACCTTCTCATCTTTTTTGTTATTGGGTGTCTAAATCAGAAATCTAGGGCAGATATAGGGCTCAGCATCCTTTTTCTTGCTGCCCAACCCCCTTCAGCCTCCCTTCCTCCTTTGCAATAAGTTGCACTTCTGTGAAACTTTTTGTGCCAATCCCTGTGAGTAGTGTAATTTCATAAAATTTGATATAATTCCCTATGATCATATACATTACCAAATTTAAGAAATGATGTGCAATGTTGAAATCAACAACAATCGTCATGGTATTACATTTCCTACTGGCTTTGAAAGGTGTTCGGTTGAATTGACCTGTCGCAACAGCAATTGGAATCTAATGGAATTGAACCTGTCTGGTTCCAGTGTTACACAGCTTTTCATTGACTACCCTGAGCGCTAATGCCTACCCAATGATTCTGGCTCCACTCTGTTGTTATACAGTCTGTTCTGAAAGTATTAGAAACTGGAAAAGGAGTTCTGTTTTTTTTCTGGCTATACACTACAGACATTTGGTTTTCAGATCCAAGGATGAATATGACAATATTTTACTTTAGCGGTATATATCATGCCCTGGTATTTACATCTAGATGAGTTAACGGATAGGAACAGACAATAGTCTAGTAAATTGTCTTACAATAAACTAGCATAAATAACAATTCATATTTGCATGCATATCCATATTGTCAAATCTGCCTCAAGTCCCAGTGATATCACCCAATTGTTGCATTATTTTTTGCTTTGCTTTTTCAGTCTTGTATTTCAGTTTCCTTCAGTTGTTGTTTGTTTCTGCCTCCAGTTTCCTCTTCAGCGCATGAAATACACACTCAGCTGGGTTAAGGTCAGGTTAATGACATGGCCAACCTGAAACCTCCCACTTCTTTCCTCTGATAAAGTGCTTTGTTGTATTGTATGCACAACACACAAGATGTTATATCATTTCTATCTGTTATCACCCAAATGAGGATGGGTTCCCTGTTGAGTCTGGTTCCTCTCAATGTTTCTTCCTAATGCCATCTCAGGGAGTTTTTCCTTGCCACCGTCGCCGTCACCCTTGGCTTGCTCATCAGAGACATTTCATTCATTCGTCTCATTATCTACACATTTTTCTCACACATACACACTTCCAATTCTAAAATTATTATTATTATTATTATTTATTTATTTATTTATTTATTTATTTTTTGTAAATTTTCTTTCATTTTTGTGAAGCTGCTTTGAGACAATGACCATTGTTAAAAGCGCTATATAAATAAAACTGAATTGAATTGAATTATTGGCGGTCTGTTTTGGGTCCAAGTTCCTCCCAATTAGAGTGGGTGCAATTATCTGTACTGTACATTACCAGTCAATATCTCTGTAGCCTTCTGAATTCATTGTACTGCTACCATCTTGAGTTATCAATCAAGAAAGATTAGTCAGCTCATTTCATAAGCAGGTGCAGACTCAAGTTTCCACCTTGCTTGAGTGATGATCTTGTATGTTTTGCACCATGAGCACATTGTTTCTGTCTCCAAACATTGTTTTTTCTATCACTGTTGTAGAGGCAATCTTGGTTCCGTTTGCAGCTCATCTTACTGTATATTTCTTTCCAAAAAAATGCCGTCTCACCTTTCAATTCTTACTACTTTTATTGGCCTTGATGTTTCTGCTTTTCAATTTTCACTCAATCTCACTCATCATCTACACCGCGTTATCCTGTATTCAGGGTCACGGGGGGCTGGACCCTGGAGTTGCAAGGCGACAGTGCTAACCACTACACCACCGTGCCGCCATTTTCAATTTTCTATTTAATTTTAATTTTTTGTATTGTGTTTTTAAAAAGTTTCATTGTCGCAAAGGAGCTTTACACAATCAAAATAAATTTTGGAAGGTTGTATGAAATGTGAATGTGTATGAATCAAAATGATAAGATTGCCACTGATGAGCAAGCAGAGGATGACAGCGGCAAGAAATAACTCCCTGAGAGCAGGTAGGAAGAAACCTTGAGAGGAACCAGACTCAACAGGGAACCCATCCTCATTTGGGTGATAACGGATAGAAGGGATTGATCTGCAGTCCTACTGTGTGTTAGGAGGCTGGAAGTTCAGTATAACAGGAGATTAATTTCTAAGTTAATACTGTATGGAGTCCAGTTTGTTATTGAAGACTGTAGGAAACTTCAGTCCTGAACTATCGAGCGACTGCAGTCACAAGTCCTCCGACAACAGCTGTCAGCATCAGCCGAGACCAGGACCGTCTTCGCGGTAAAGTGTAACCGTCCCCAGTCACCACAGAAACACCCCAGAAAGACCACACTGGACATCCATGCGATGACATCTCCAAGCAAAAGGGGACACCAGAATGAGTCAGACAGGTCCAGAAGGCAGAGGGGGACTTCTTTTAAAGTCGTGTGGAGTTTGTTAGTGATGTCATCGACTGCTGTTTTGGGTATTGTATTTCTTCACATCTCTCCCAATATTTCTCTCCTGCTTTTCTTTGTCAGACTGTCTCACCAATGGTTTCCCCCTTTTCAGGCCATTCCGAATTGTTAAAGTAGCTTTACCTAGTCCCTGTGCATGGGCTCTGATCAATTTTTCATCTTTCCTTGCCTTCAAAATGGCTTGTTTCGGCCTTGCATGTTGGTTTATCCTTTTTAACCCTAATGCATTTTTCACAAGTGATTGTGATCTTTTATACAGATATATACTGTATATTTTTCATAACCATTCCATGTTAACAGAAGAACAGCAATAAGAAACCATTAACATGCGTGTTAAAAATCTTACAGCCACTTTCCTAAGATACGACAGGTGTATATACTTACGTCCATGTTAGTCTCGCATCTGGGGCCACTCCATCCTCTCTCACATTGACAGTCATATGCGTCAATGCCGTCTGAACAGCTGGCATGAAAAAAGGCTTAGTTAATGCTCTGTGACAACTGCAAACTCCATCTTTATGAGCCATGATTTATTAGGTGCTATCGCACACACTGATGAGACCACCCATCCAGTGCCAACACACTTTCACGAGCTTTACCTGCTAGCAGATGTGCACGCTTATATATATAGAATTTGATTAGATGTGAGCTATTCACAAACAAAGCAAACAAATCAAAATGACATGCATTGTTTACAATCCTACTGTATATTCATCCCATATATAAAGCATTACACAAGTCAGTCACACGGCAGCACTACAGTTTATGGGCCATATTCCGATTCGAGTTGAACTACAGATTCACGTATCCTCTTTATCTCCTTTTAAATTTGGGTACATTTGGATTTCTGGATTTAATGTGTTTTTATTATTTGATGTGGGTGCCTCTTCATTCTGAACATTGGCGAAAACAACAGAAATGTGACAGCATTAACAACCTTCACTTATTTTGTGTACACCTTTGAATTCACAAGCACATAGTGTTCTTATTTAAAATAATCCACGGACCATGGAGTTCAAACACTATAAAAAAAAATCTGAACTTAATCATATTTATGTTTAAAGTCAGTAAAGAGTTTCAGATACCCCCCACAACATCTGCTATAATTATATGCTAAATTATTTGACTATATACAAAATATATAAAAATATAAAATGTATGGTTTATGCAAGCATAACACTATAAAAATACAAAATCTTATTACAATTGCAATTAAACGATGTTCACCATGATTTTTATGGTTTAAGATGATTATTTGTCATGTTCTGTGGTATAGTGTATAAAACTTTGGCTATGTGAAATTTGCATGATTTGTAAAACAATTTTACACAAATTTTAATGAAAATTAAAAAAAAATGTTTCATTAAAGGTTTATTAAAGGTTTAATCATTAATGTTTTGGGGGAAAATGCATTGTCTTACACATACTGTACAGTACATATCTTGCACAAACCAAATGAATGAAATTTTAATTCGATGCATAGATGATTAAATTGATCAAACATATTGATCAAATGATTACATGACACATGATCAAATTCTTGACATTTGGTCTCTGTAGAGCACCACACTGAATTGGAAATAAAACGCTTAATGTACTGTATATAAGTGAAGTCAAGACTTTCAGGTTTAATTCAAAGGATTTGACAAAAGTTTGGTATTAACTATTAAGGAATTTTCATATTCATACACAGATGCCATTTTGTGGTTTATAAAAAATGAAACAAATAGTGGACAAGCAGTTGCATTACTGGGTATGGCCTGATCCCTTCTTATACCATTGCTAGTCAAGCTGATAAAAGGCCTGGAGATGAGTGTGTGTGTGTGTGCGCAACATTTACATTTGGTAGAAGAAGAAGTCTGAACACGAGACCAAATAAGTGTCTCTCTAAGTGAAGGTGGATATCATTTGGCTGAAAAAGTTAAATAAAATCAGCCAGATAGCAAAGCAGTGGGAGTGGCCAATGCATGGAACATTTTTAAAAAGAAGGAAGCTCAGCAAACAGCAAAAGGCATACTGTAAAGACCAAAAAAGACAACTAAATTGGATGACCACAGAATTCTGTCCATTGTGAAGAAGAACCCTTTCACATCTAGCCAAGTCAGGACCACTCTTGAGGAGGTAGGCATGTCAAAGTCTACAGTCAAGAGACGGCTTTGTGAAGTAAATCTATATACCTTACTACAAGGTGCAAACCGCTGGTAACGCTCAAGAACAGAAAGGCTAGATTAGACTCCTTTGGACAGATGAGATGAAAATTTACTTGGACCATAATCAAGGGAAGAGGAAAGGTTGGACAATGAAAGGGACAGTGCATGATCCAAAGCATCCCACATCATCTGGTGGATGCAATGTTATGACATAAGACTGTGTGATGCCAGTAGAACAGGTCACTGATTAAGGACCTGATTGATTACTCCCTGTTTGGCAAAACTGAGACAAAGGTGCGTCATATAGAAGATAAATAACGGCAAGAAATTGAATATTATTCACTGTCTACGTCAGTCAACTGTTCTCAATCCATTAGAGCATGGTTTTTACTTACTGAAGACAAGATTGAAGGCATAAAGACCGACAAACAAGAAGCAACTGAAGGCATCACATTAAAGACCTGGTCACAGTTACACAAGACACAGTATGACTGTAGATCAATCCCTGCTATCGTTATCACCCAAATGAGGATGGGTTCCCTGTTGGAGTCTGGTTCCTCTCAAGGTTTCTTCCTTTTGCCATCTCAGGGAGTTTTTCCTTACCTCCGTCGTCCTGGGCTTGCTCATCAGGGACAATCTGATCCTTTTGATTCATACACATTCAAATTTCATACAAACTTCCATCATTTCTTTTGATTGTGTAAAGCTGCTTTGCGACAATGATTCAATCGAATTGAATTGAATTAAAGATCTGGCAAAGCATCGTGAAAGAGGAAATACGGCATTTGTCCATGTCCATAGGTTCCAGACTTCAGGCAGCCATTGACATTAACAAGGCAATCCTTATGTATATTTGTAATCATGTTAACTTGTTCCAAAATGTGTGTGTGTGTGTGTGTGTGTATGTGTCTGAAAATGACAAAAATTATGAAAAATTATTTTATGCCAGACTTGTGTCAAATCCCTTGAAATTAAGTTGAAAGACTTGAATATGCTCACATTGAGTGTTTCATTCCAAATGTAATATGGTGGTCTTGGTACAGAGGCCAAATAGCATAAAATCTATTCTTTTCCAAAATTTATGGACCTGGCTGTACAAGCAGATGGACAAAGAGCTACAATGGACCGCAACGTACTTAAATCTTGAAAACTAAAGGTGCCATCACTTGCGGTGTTCCTGTGATGGCCAGTGACAAAGCACTTAATTGTTGAAACCTGACAACATCATTAGGGCTTACACACCTTCCATGAGCACAGGGGTCTGAGGCACATTCGTCAATGTTGTTCATGCAGTCAGAGCCGGTGAAGCCACTGGAACATAAACAGTAGTAGCCACCAGGACCGTCGACACAACTCCCACCATTTTGGCATTGGCACTCATCCATATTCAGCTCACACTGTGTGCCTTTGTGCAAACAATTAATTAATATAATTAATAAATAATTCAATCATGCATTTGTACATTAGTTCATTAATTCAAACAGCAATTTAGTATTTTATTCAGGTCTTTCTGCTTTTTATAAAACACCATTTTGCACTACAGTGAGCCTCAGAATAAAATTTACATTTATTTTAAACCGCTTTAAACCAAATTCACCCCATTTCGCGAGAAACTAAGTCAGACGAACAAATCCAGTCATAGTCATTATGTTGGGTGTTAAAAGTTAAATTTTTCTTCGCAATTACTCCAGTGAGCGAAATAAAACTTCCATGTATTTCCCACTGGGGTAAACAGGAATGAGCACACAATGTGACATATTGTATGTAATTAAAATTTTATAATTGCAAAGTTTCTCTGATTCCTTGTACACATAAGTTGTTAATGTTCTATCTAGTGACATACTACTTAATCCATAATTCATTTATTTATGCAGAGTTACCTTCCTACACAAAAAATGAGGGTGAGCAGCAATACTGATCAAGCACCAACTATGCCAGTATACTGAAAACAAGTGTTTCACCAATATACTGTAAAGTTTGCACTTCATTTTTATTAATGGTATTTACTAGAGATGTTCCGATACCATTTTTTCCCTCCCGATACCGATTCCGATACTCGGGCTCAGGGTATCGGCCGATACCAAGTACCGATCCGATACCTGGGTGTGTATCTGTACTGTGTGTGTGTGTGTGTGTGTGTGTGTGTGTGTGTGTGTATATATATATATATATATATATATACATACATAATAAATATATATATATAATTTCTTTTTTAAGTAAAATACTACTAGCCCTGTGTAACGAGTTCGACCCTAAGTGCACGGGCGACACCATGAAGCACGGACACGAGGCGAGGTCTTACAGGAAAAAGGGTCATTTATTTAGAAAAATGGGTAAGGAAAGGGTTAAAGGCTCTCTGCGGTCTTTTCCACTTCGGCGGCAGGGATGCGAAGGCGGGCTCTACGCGGAAGTGAAGGTGCCTCGGGAGCTCGTGCAGCTTGTTCACGCGCTCCTCTCGCGGAGATCAAAGGCACCCGCTTTTTAAAGTCTCTGGGGCGCATCACATCGCCCCGCTCTTGTGCCACTGTCTCTCATAAAACCCACCGCGTCGCAAAGTCCAGCTTCCCAACAGTCAGACCCCGAGCTACACTCCCCGCTGTGTTTTATAGCGCCGGGATCATTAGCGCCGATAGCTCATGGGCCGTTGCCTGATTCTGTGGCCCTGCTCCTTCACATACCTAAAGGGGGGGGGAGGCCGCCTAACTAGTGAGCGAGGAGCGATATCAATTTGGGCGCACGCCGTGACACTCTGTAAGTAAGCTAAGCTAGCAAAGCTAGCGGGCATAAATAGGTTATGTTTAGGAAAATGGTATCGGATCGGTACGTGGACTCAAGTACTCGCCGATTCCGATACCAGATTTTTTTGTGGTATCGGCAGCATTTCCGATACCAGTATCGGAATCGGAACAACCCTAGTATTTACATTAAATGTATTAATGGTATTTAAATTAAATTATCTATTTGTTGCAATTGTAGTGGCGTCTAGCTTGCATGAAGTGAGAGACAACCACAGTATTATAACACTCTAAATAAATAGTATTGTAATTAAGCATTATCACATGACAGGGAGTGCTGTTGTACTGAATATCAGCCGCACAACCTGCAGAATGATACTGTTTTTATATAACAGTTTTCCAAAAGGCATTTATTATCAACAGATTTTTATTAGTATTTTTCTTTAACCAGTTTTTAAGCAGTTTAAGCAGTTTTTTCCGCCGACACAAAAAAAAGGGGTGAAAGTAGTTTTAAATTCTTCCTGGTACTATTTAGCCACATGATGAGGAGAATAAGCCATAGAGGAGGTGGAGAGTCATGATTTAGAATATCACCTTCTTTCAGGCTTTGACCTACTTTCGCCTATGTTGTCTACTGTAAAGTGTAAATAATATTTGTTAGAACATTTATAACATGGATTGATGTAAATAGTTATACATAACAGTGCTGTTATGCTCTATATCAGCACTCGCAGAATCCCTCCAGTCAAATTAGATTCCTTGGTCTAACTGTTGTATAATAGTGATGGGTCGTTCATGAATGATTCGTTCTCTTTGAACGAGTCTTGAACATGACACTTAACATGAAGAACAAATAGTCTCAGAGAGTGATTCGTTTATTATTTCCTGGATGCGCATGCACATAGCATCGCAAGACCTTCATAGGTTATGTACAGGAAACAGAAATGAGTAGTTACCTTTGAGTCTTCGTTCGTTCTTTTGTCATGTGACCCCCATAGACACTATGCAGTGCATTACACAGGAAACAGAATTGAGCAGTTCTTCTCAATGAGTCTTTTAGTCCATATTTGCACAACCACTGACACTTTAAATTCTATATACATATACCCTATATTTCTATATTTTGCAATATTTTATTATGCCCTTATTGTACAGTTAATTTTACTAGTTAAATTAATTTCTTTAGTATTTCCTTTTTATTGATTATTTATTTTACGTACAAGCTTTTATTTTCTTTTTAAGGTCACTGGCGGTCGTGTAAGCATTTCACTGCATATGTGTATGACTGTGTATGTGACAAATAAAATTTGAATTTGAATTGAATTTGAATTTGAAGTCGTTCGTTCTTTTGTCACGTGAGTCCCATAGACACTACAGTGCAATAGTGTCAAAAGAACGAACGACTCGGACTAGAAGACTCATGAGAAGAACCGTTCAATTCTGTTTTCTGTGTAAGGCACTGCATAGCGTCTACATACAGTATGAGAATCACGTGACAAATAAACGAATGATTCAGACCAGAAGATATGAGAGATAGGTGAACTACTCATTCTCTTTATCATAATTTGTCCTTAGCTGCATTGTAAGACTTTCATTACTGGAACTATTGCCAAAATTTGTGTATGTGGATGTGCTGGGGGTCTGTTTATGGAAAATGTAACATTTGATTTTATTTCTGATCAAAATATCGAAATTAACTAAATGACTCAAAAAAATAATTTGTTCATTTTGATGAACAAGATTCAAAGAACCGATTCACTAAAATGATTCAAACTTCCCATCACTATTGTATGATGGTATTGAAACACTCTAGTTTTGGATAAAACAGATTAAAAGTTAAAGTATTTGAAGATTTTCTTTTATGTCACAACATGTCAGGGGATATATTAAGTACTTCTGTATAATGTAAATCCTAGCTTTTGTAAGGAACCTTGCTGAGAAAAAAAACTTGTCTGAAAAAGGGGGATCCCCCAGAGAGACCAACCGATAAAATCATATTGGTGCAGGATGAAACCTTTTTCGCTCACAGCACAGGAAAAACTATACATTCTCATTCTCATAGCCTCAATTATTTTGCTCCACAGGAACTACTTTAATCCATGTGGTATTATCAGATTTGTTGTCCCAGAGGGAGTGCATGTGAAAGAAAGAAAAAAAGAAAGTAAAGGATACACAGAGGTGCTGCATTTATACCATTGCAGAACCTTTGTATACAGGAAGTATTCATTTTCCACAATCCGAAGACCTCTCGCAGAGTACACATAGTGCATGAGTAGGAATATAGGATGCAATGTCAATCACATGCAGCGCAGATTGAGTCTGTTCTTTGAAGCATTGTTCTATTGCCCTCAGTGAAAACAAATCATCGACTAAAAACAGGCGTGTTGTGATATGAGAGGATATTGAGATTCGCTCACAACAGAGATGACAACATCTGTAATATTGCCACTGGTAACCCAAAAAGTGTTTCCTCCCATGAAGACACCATAAAAAAAAAAGCTTTTTCTCTGTGCTGACATTGGAGTCTCCATTCTCATAGAAATCCTCGCCATATCAACACTTACATATCTAAATCTGAATCTGTTTATTGCTATACTGTAGACTTTAGATCCCTATAAATGAGCTGTTACTATAGAAAATGTAACATAAGGGAATTCATATAAACCTGTCATTTGGTTTAGAGCAAACACTACTGCCGAAGAAATTTTATTAAAAAAAAAAAAAAAAAAAAACATTCTGATCAATACGATTTGAAAATTCAACATCGCTGCCTGGAGGAACAGAACTCAGCTGACACTAGCATATGACGCACAGTAAGTTTTGTCACATGAACCGTCTTTGTTCTTTTTCTTATCCTTCAGACAAAAAAAAATAATAAAAAAGTTGCGACAGCATTGCATGTCTTATTAGGGCAAATATTTCCTGTGAGTTCGAGTCAGATGAAGCAATCCAAAATATATCCTCTGGCCCGGCTCTCCGGGGACACATCTCTTTCCTCAGATGAGCCGAGAAAAGAGAAAAAGTAATGACTTGTACGAGGCTGAGAAGGTGCCTAATAATAAAAGCTGCTTCTTGGGGAATTGGAGCTTGCATGCCAGGTTGAACTCTCTCAGGAGCGCCTATACCTCTGAGATTTTTATTTTTTTTTTGCTTGTTCCTCCCTGCGTCTCCACCTGGAAAAGGATAAATTGATAATGCAACGTGGAAGACAAATGAAATTAATCTTGGGGCTGAGGCTGACAGGAATCACGACTATATGAACTGAACTCGGAAAAGCACAAACATTATTCTCTGATTATGATAAAAAAAAAAAAAAACATTTTAAAAGCAAAGTGATAAAAGCCTGGCTAATTGAGAGAAAACTGATTAAGTAAATGACAGGGGACTGTTAAATTAACTCAAAGAGTCTGAGTTTGCATATGCAGGAAATATAGCTATAAGCAAGAAGTAATTGAGGTATGCTTTGTGTGATTTGTTTCCATTAACAAATTAATCTGGAAAAAGTAAAGTGAGCTCCACACACCTTATGGATCAATATTTCCTATTGATTTGTCATCGCTTGGAGGTTAAAAAGGAACATACCCGTGTATCCAGGCTTGCACATGCATATAAAGCCCCTGGTCTTGTTGATACACACACCGTCATGGAGGCAGGATGAGGCTTCACATTCCTTCATGTCCATATCACACACAGGCCCATTGTATCCAGGCTGGCAGGAGCATTGGAAGCTACAGTAGATCATTTTTTTTAAGATTAAAAAAAAAAAATGTGCATGTGTGCTCGAAGCTAAACAAATAACTCTTCAAAACATTACCAACACCAGCGCATGATAAACATAAAAAAAACCCTGCAAAGTTAAGTACTGTATACTTATTTTGAATTAGCTCTGAGCAATACTAAATCTTTATACCAAAGCATACAGATGATCAATGTTTTACTGCACCTTTTATGTATTCAAGCTACATGAAGGTTTTTTTTTTTTTTTTTTTTGGTGTATTTGATGCTGCAGAAAATAAAATAAGTAAATCTGTAATAATAAGAAAGCAAGAGAAGCTGGCTGTTGCTTGCCCTTGAGCTGCTGTAATATCCAGAGATTTCACAGTTCAGGAAAGTAAAGAGCTGCTGAACAAACGGCTAACGTAACAAGCCTACTCGACAAACAAACACAGAACAAAGCAAAGCTCTTCACTTACAGAAGGCTCTACCTACGAAGCTAGACAAGCAGCTTAGAGGACTGCCTATCAAATGTTTACCTACAGTATGACCCATGCAGTATGTCTATGAAGCATCTTTTGGTGCTGTGGGTAGAACCATGGTGAATTCCATGGGTGCGCACTAGGATTGGGGTAGAGGGAGTCTGGAGGCAAGTGCACCTGCTGGGCCTCTCAGTGCAGCTGGGGGTTCTATCAACCTTTATTTTGACGATTTCTGCTGCCTTGGCTTTCCTGTGGGATTGCAACTGAAGAGCTGGCCTTTTGTCCCAGAGGAAATGGGTGCCCATGATCCTGTCACGAGTTGAAAGTTAGTTTAACACTGAAAAAATAAAGCAGTTTTCCAAACTGTCTAACTGCGCATTGTTGCCTCACATGCCGGTTCTTGGATCAGCTGGAAGTAGTCATTAAAAGGTGATGTGATTTATTATAAGGTGGGGATGAATATGGTTGGCAACACTAATCATTGTGTGCCAAGAAAACATTTTCCATACCAAGACACCACCTCCGATAGCCCTGACACAGGTCTAGTTAAGTCCATGGATTCATGTTGCTGATGCCCAATTCTGACACAACCATCTGCAGTAGAAACCAAAAATTATCAGGCTCAACTGTCTAACGTGAGCTCACTTTAGCCTCACAAAATCCTGGTCTTAGCTAAGACCAGTAATGTTTGCTGATGTTTTCCCGCAGCAACAGCTGGAGTTGCCAATCCAGCTAAGGTTTGACATCTTGTACACACGGACATGCTGGCCAAAACATCATGCAGAGCCTGGTGGATGTTGCGGACAGAAATCTGGTTTTGACCAAAATATCACTGAGAATGTTCTTTAATATCTCTACTTTGAGAAGATCAGTATATTTCATGAAAATGGCATGGACATTTTTTGGGACATACAGATATTTCCTTGGCTTTCTGCCTGGAAAGATCATGTTTTGTAAGGTACCATTTTAACACGCACAGCTGTTAATGCAGTCAAACTGCTTAAAATCTCTGAAACCTTGTCAGCCAAGCGTGATGTTTCATGATTAAAAGAAATTGTTGGATAGTGAAATGAATATGAGTGCAGATTGTAATAAGGTCAAAATGTCGGTTCTTCTCCTGTGTTGTCATATCACCAAAACAGAGAACAGTGCTCATACACTGGTACACACGACACTGAACAAAGTGGTAAAATATTAAAATGACCTCATTTACACACAAAAAAATGGTTTGAGGTTTGTGCAGATTTTACATAATAATATTATGTCTATCTTACCACAATGAATCTAGTTAGTAAATACTGTAGGTGCAATTCCATTTAATGAGTTTAACATAAACATACTATTATTTTTTCTTAGTGAAATTTTTATTTTCTTGCACATAAATTCTTTCCTTTATAGGTCACGCACAGTCATATACAGTAAGTATTTCACAGTGTATGGTCGTGTACATCACTGATTTTAATTTACCATAATTTATTCTTCTTAAACAATGCCTTTAACTTAAATATGTTGAGGCATTAATAAGGGATTTTTTATGAATATTAATAACATGAGATTTAGTCAACAAAACACTCACTCAGTGGGGGACTTGAGCCTATCCCAGCAGACAGGATAAGGTCTAATGGATGGGGTGCCAATCCATTGTAAGGCACACACGTACTGTATATGCTCATTCACACCATACAGGCAATTTAAAATGAGTCTAACTTGCATGTATTAGGACTGTGGAAGAAAACCGGATTACCCAGAAGAAACCCACCAAGCGCAGGGAGAACAATGCAAACTCCATGCACACGGACCCCGAGGCGGGAATCAATCCCTTGACCCTGAAGGTGCAAGGTGACAGTACTAAAACCACTAAGCCACCAAGCCGCTGTCAACAGAACAGAACTGACTGAATTAATTAAGGATGGTTTCTCTACTCGGGTAGAGACTAAAGTAGAGTAGACTCGAGTCGAGTAAAGCGAAAATTGTATGTAGTTTTTGAAATGTTGTGTTTATGTTGTACTATTATAAGCACATTATGTTAAAAAGCTAAGTCTTTATTTGTCACATATACATTACAGCACTGTGAAAGTCTTTCTTCACATATCCCAGTGTAACTGGAGTTAGAGCACAAAGTCAGTCATGATACAGTGCCCCTGAAGCAGACAGGGTTATGGGCCTTGCTCAAGGGCTCAATAATGGCAACCTGGAGGAACCTGGGATCGAACCCTCGATCTTCCTATCAGTAACTCAGTCCACTAAGCTACCACTGCCCTCTGTAGCTACCACTACCACTGCAAGTAGGTGCAAAAGTAGATTAGTTTATATACTGATTAGCCCTAACATTGACACCACATCACATTAACGCATTAACATTAATTATCAATTAAATGCCAATAAACTGATAAAACAGGATCATGAGCATCCAAGGCTCACCCATGCCTTTGAGGAACAAAGCCTGGCCAGTCTGATCCCGCAGAAAAGCCAATACAGCACAAATCGCCAAGGAAGGTCAATCGTGGGCACAACAGAAAGGCACCAGAACACCCAATGCATTACAACACAAAGCACATGAGGGCCCAGCAGGCAAAGAGCCGAAAGTCACTGACCCAGCCTCGAAACTCCTCTGATCCAACCAAATCCAACCAAGCACCCATAGAATGTGCTTGACAAACACGTTTGATCCACGGGGGCCCCACAGCACAACCCAAAGAACACCCACAGAGCTCTTGTGGAGTCATGTCCTGAGGGGCCAGAGCTGTCCTGGTTGATGTTATGGCTGGTCAGTGCATAAGTGGAGCAGTAACATTAATTCTGCCACCATCTCAACTTTGAATGAAGAGGACTCAGTTCAAATCTGACCCAAAATCTTAGATCCGGGCAAGCTTTTAACATATTTGCTACGGTTCTGTATATGCAACTCTTCACCTGGTTTCTACCAAAGGGAGAAGAGGTGAGGAGAAGAGGAGACATGAACTCTGTTTAATATAAACTCTCTTGGATCATGCCATCCAGGACACCATGTTGAAAAAAGAAATCCAGATGCACCCATCATATGGAAGTGTCTTTGCAGTGTGAGATAAAGCAAAGGAACTATTTAAGACCTAAATTGGCCCTGGGACTTGTCAACCTATCTGTTCAACAGAGATACAAGAGGCCCCAGGGTGCCTATTAAGCCTTATGAGGAGAAACTCCAGAAGGGAAAAAAAAATTATAACCATGATCTCATGGTGAATCCTGGTCTCTTATGTCATTAGAGAGAGGGAGAGAGTGTCTCCATGTGTGTGTGTGTGTGTGTGTGTGTGTGTGTGTGTGTGTGTGTGTGTGTGTGTGTGTGTGTGTGTGTGGATAGTCAGATCCTGTACTGTACAGCCATTTTCTTCTCTAAGTAGTTCAAAAAATTCTCACCCAAAGTGCACAACTGTGACCAACTATGAATAAACTTTCTAAAAAAAAAAACCTCCTGTAATTATCGTCATATTCTTTCACTCGTTAGATTTTCTTTTGCTACCAGTAAGCTGTCCTCCACGTTGATTAAAGGAAGAAACAAAGTAAGGCCCTGTCCCCATTTGCACTCTAGCCCCTGCAGTGCTCCTTCAAGTCCGTACGTGTCACAACCGTAAAGGTGTGGACCGCCTATGTGTGAGTGTGAGGGCATGAGGGTGTCAAAGAGAGCGGTCCTCAAGACTCCATCTCTTTTGTTCAGTGCAGCAACACACTTCTTCATTACTCCCTAGAAAAAAACAACAACTGTCGATTGTTTGTATGAGCTAGGAGAGGAAATAATTACAAATAATTGGATACACTGCAATGCACCATTAAAATTGAATTTTCCATTCAGACAAAATCGAATTGCATAACCATTTCGTCAATCATTAAACCTGGACCTAAATGGAACAAGTTCACGCAGTCAAATGATTGGCAAAATTACTTTGGCAAAATCATCTTTGTTGAAGCAGGCTGTAACTCTGTTTCAAGACTTTTTAGTTGGTTTGAAATGTTTCATTTTCTTCAAATCTGAGAAAGGTTGCTTAGGGACCTCGAATACATCTTCCAGGGCAGGTTCTCACCTGACATGAACAGGCTTGTTAGATAAGGTGAGAGTAAGAGAAGATAGTCGTTAGGATGTGTGGATCACTGAACTTTTGGTAAAATCTATTAATCAATCTATCAGTCTGTTTACAAATACACCCAGCCACCAGTACATGTAGATGTAAATGGGTGAGGTAGAGAGGATAGTATTTAGAAATGACGTTTGACAGTGCTACCACCATAATTCCAAATTGTTGTGATGTTCTGTGGACCAGTGCACTTAACTATGCATTTAACTACTATTTGAAAGAAATCCACGTCTTATTTGTTTGTGCTTTTTTCAAATATATCAAGCTATGTGGATATTCTTAGCCCATTTTAATATTATGAGATATTTTTGTTTTTACTCAAGTTGATAATAAACAGCACTTCAGTTGCTGTTTATTACCAAGAAAATGTGGCAAAGCTTAATGGCTTTGTTGGTTTGTTATGTATTTTTTGTTTTTCTTGTGAGAAGTTAGTGATGGTGGTACAGTGATGGTGGCCGCCTTGCACTTACAGGGTTGGGGTTCGATTCCCACTTTAGGTCTGTATGCATGGAATGTCCATGTTAGCCTCATGCTTGGTGGGTTTCCTCCGGGTAATCTGGTTTCTTCCCACCGTCCAAAGCATGCAGGTCATGTCAGTAGTGTGTGTGTGTGTGTGTGTGTGTGTGTGTGTGTGTGTGTGTGTGTGTGTGTGTGTGTGTACTGTATGTGCCCTGCATTGGATTGGCACCCTGCCACACCCTGCTTTGTGCCGTACTGTAAGTCTACTGGTATAGGATGTATACATGATAATCATTATAGAACGTAAAAAACATAAAATCCTAAAATGCCACTTAGAATCTAATCATACAAAATACTATACACAACTGAAGATCACATATTAAAGATAAAAAATTCATCCACATTTATCTTCAATTTATTTATCCGCATTTATCTTATCTATTTACCTGTCCACCAGGTCTTGGCAGAGGCCATGGTTTAGGCATGGGTTGGACACACACTCATTGATGTCTTCCTCACAGTGCTGACCCGAGAATCCAGGTTTACAATTACAGCTTCAAAAGGAGTGAATAAGGTTATTGATTGATGTCCTTTATAGGATGTCCTTTTCTGCAAGGAATCTCACACAGTGAATAACTTTACAGGTTACAGAGTTTTCCTTAATGGGGAAAATAATTAGTTTGGCATTAGGCATGGGTATGTACTGTAGATATTACCTGTCCTGTATGGTATTTTTAACACTTTTCCAAAGACCTAGTTAACTTAGACATCATGATGCGTGTTAGTAGATATTATCTGGCAAGGTCTGGTCCATTTTCAAAGTACAGACAGTTTTTTTTTTTTTTTTTTGCATTTTCTGCAAATTCTGCCATCACTGCACTACATCCAGCACTTCCTTGTAAATCCTGTGCAATGCACAGCAGTGCAAAGCCGATGGGTCAATAACACAGAAGCTAAATTCTCTTGTGATTCCTGCAGCCAATGACATGAGGAGAGGAGGAGTTGCTCCACACGATCATTATTTGCACCGTGTAATGGCTACAAATCAATGGCTTTCAGCTGAGGCCATACACTCACAGTTCCTTTTACTGCCCTGTGACAAGCTGGTGCTTTTTATATCTTAAAAGTGCAAGTCTTAGCCATGTCGCACTCTGCCTAATTGGAAGCCATTTGTGTATGTCATTTTAACCAATGGATTTAAAAAAGCTGGATAAATGATCGATGATGGAAAAAACAAAACAAACAAAAATTATAGAAAAATAAAAAAGAAATTTGATTCCTCTTCCATTTCAAACTGAATCTTTCATAAAGACAAGAAGGTTATTGCATTTACTCCTTACTAGTAACTGTTGACCAAGTCCACACAATGGCCGTGGTTTTGGCACGGGCTGGAGCCACACTCATTGTTATCGATATCGCAGTGGAATCCCTCAATCCCTGAAAGATAAATGAGATGGTCACAGATCATCGACCCTGGCTACTTTGGTGGGATCAATGCTAACAAAAGCCCTTGGTGAATGCTTTCAGAAAGGAAACAGCCCCCAAAGCATCTTTGGTCTCCAGGAAGGAGCTGAATGTGTGTAAAAAAAACTTCAGCACCGGGGCCTGGTGTGAGGACCATGGCAAACTGCAGGGGGAAATAATTTGTCTCTGGCTATTATCTCATATCTCTCCGTCCTGGAAGCAAAAGCGTGACAGATGAATGGCGCATGATAAAGTTGTCAATTGGTCATTACTATAGGCATTTTGATTTTTTTAAAATAATGCTACAACCACAACTACTTCTACAACCACTACTAAATAGAATAGAATAGAATAGAAAAGAAATCTTTATTGTCATTGTAGCAATGAGGCATTGAGAAAATTATGAGAAAAAAATTAGAAATTAAAGTGCAATTTTTCAGTGCAAAATAAAAACAGTCACTCTGATTATATTGTAAAAATATAAATGTAAATTACAAAAACCCTACTTGTCATTCATTCATAAATACATACTACATATTGCACTTGTCCCCTTAGCCAGTACTGGCATGAAACTGAAAAGCAATAATGTAAACATAACAGTATTGTACTGTAAATATGAATAGGTTACAAGCTCAAATTGACCACTTAGCAGTGTTCAGCATAGTAACGGCAGAAGGATAAAAACTGTTTCTTAGTCTGTTTGTTTTAGTTTTTATGGATCTGAAACGTCTGCCTGAGGGCAGGCGTTGAAACAGTACATGTCCTGGGTGTGATGGGTCCTGAAGAATTTTCTTTGTATTCCTGAGACAACTGGAGCTGTGGAGTTCTTCAAGTGAGGGGAGAGGACAGCCAACTATCCTCTGAGCGACCTTAATAACTCTGTGGAGCTCTTTTCTTTGTGCCACTGTGCAGCTGGAGAACCATGCACATAGACAGGAGACCATGACACTCTCTACTGTGCAGCGGTAGAAGGAAACCAGCAGTTTCTCTGGTATATTGTTCTTCCTGAGAACCCTCAGGAAGTAGAGTCTCTTTTGGGCCTTCTTCACTACCTCTGCAGTATGTGTCCCCCAGGTCAGGTCCTCGCTGATGGTGACTCCCAGGAAACGGAAGTCTGAGACCCTCTCCACACAGTCCCCATTGATGATAAGTGGCTGGATGTTGTCTGCCTTTTTCCTAAAGTCCACAATGAGCTCCTTAGTATTTGCTGTGCTGAGGAGCAAGTTGTTATTCCGACACCATGCTGTCAGTTTTTGCACCTCATCCCTGTAGACAGACTCATCTCCCCCTGAGATAAGCCCTACGACAGTGGTATCGTAAGCGAACGTGACAATGATGTTACTATGGTGAGCAGGAATGCAATCGTGGGTGTAGAGGGTATAGAGCAGGGGGCTCAGCACACAGCCCTGTGGAGAGCCAGTGCTCAGACTGATGGGTGTGGAATAGTAGGAGCCCACTCTAACCCTCTGAGTGCGGTCACTCAGGAAGTCCTTGATCCAACAACAAGTGGAGTGTGGAAGTCCTAAGTCTGAAAGTTTGGTCACCAGTGTGTGGGGGAGGATAGTATTAAACGGAGAGCTGAAGTCTAGGAAGAGCAGCCATGCATAGCTTCCCTGCTGCTCCAGGTGGGACAAAACAGTATGGAGAACAGTAGTCACAGCGTCTTCAGTAGACCTGTTTGCTGTGTAGACAAACTGGTGCGGGTCAAACATAGGAGGAATGAATGACATGATCTGGTTCCTGACTAGCTTTTCAAAGCACTTCATAACCAAGGGAGTCAGTGCAACTGGTCTGTAGTCATTAAGACTTGTGATGGTCTGTTTCTTGGCCAGAGGCACTATGGTAGAGGATTTCAGGCAGAGTGGCACAGTGGACTGGGACAGAGACTGGTTAAATATCCTGGTGAAGACTCCAGCCAGTTGGTCTGCACATTCCTTCAGCACGCGCCCTGAGATGCCGTCTGGTCCAGCTGCCTTCCGTGGGTTGACAGTCTGCAGCATGCGTCTCACCTTGTGCTCCCCCACTGTGAAGATGGGGTTGTTGTTGGTTTCTGGATGGGGTCCATCTGTCTCTGGGGGGTCCACCTCAAACTGGGCAAAGTAGTGGTTGAGTTCCTCCGCCAGCGATAAATCACCTCCCACAGCTCCGGTACTGGTCCTATAGCTGGTCATATGCTGGACACCCATCCACACCTGCCTGCTGTTATTGCTGTCCAGATGTTCCTCAATCTTCTTCTTATAATCTGACTTGGCCTCTCGGATACCCCTCTTCAGGCTAGCACGGGCTGAGCTGTAGAGAGCATTGTCACCAGACCTGAAGGCAGTATTCCTCTCTTTCAGCACCCTCTGGACTTCTCTGGTCATCCAGGGCTTCTGATTGGAGTGAACGCAAATACGTTTATCCACTGTGACAATGTCTATGCAGTTTTTAATATAACACATAACACTGTCACTAAATACCTCCAGATCTGTATGTTCAAAAATATCCCAGTTGGTCCTGCTGAAACAGTCCTGCAGTTGCTGAGAGGCTCCGTCTGGCCAAGTATTACCTATCCTTGTGGTGTTAGGGGCAGTTTTTCTGAGTGGGATATAAGCCGGGATTAAAAACAGTGATATGTGGTCAGAGTGGCCCAAGTGTGGTAATGGTATAGCCCTGTAGCCCTGTTTAATGTTTGTGTAGACTTTATCCAATGTGTTAGCTCCTCTAGTAGCACACTTGATGTGCTGATGGAATTTAGGGAGCACAGGTTTTAAATCCACATGGTTGAAGTCCCCAGCAACAATATGCACGGCATCTGCGTGCTTAGACAGCTGACTGCTAATGCTATGGTGTAAAAGTTCGATAGCTGAGTTAGCATTGCCATTCGGTGCTATGTAAACAGCGGTGATCATGACCATAGTAAACTCCCTGGGGAGATATATAGGCCTGCATCTAACAGTCACATACTCCAGGTCTGGGGAGCAGTGACTGTCTACAGTCACTGTGTTTGTACACCAGTTGTTATTTACATACACACCTCCTCTGCTCTTACCGGAGTCACTGGTCCTATCGTGGCGCTGTACAGTGTAGCCTGCTAGCTGGATAGCAGAGTCCGGGATCAGTGAGTGAAGCCAAGATTCAGTGATCAAGAGAACGCAACTGTTCTTTACGATGTTATTTGATACCACTTGGAGCCTCAGTTCATCAATCTTGTTGACGAGAGATCTGGCATTTGTGAGAAAAACACTGGGGAGCGGTGGTTTTACAGGCTGTCGGCGTAGCCTCGCTAGCGCGCCGGCCCTGCAGCCTCGCTTCTGTTTTCTCTCTCTACGCCGCCTCTTTCACCTGCCCGCGGGGATGATAATCCATGGAGAGCTGGGACTCCGCGCTATGTCTGCCGGAATGTCGTGGGAGCGAAGAAACTCTGGTGAGACACTCACTGCACACTCCGATCTTAAGTAGTTCCTGTCGGCTGTAGATGTTGTTGGCCCGACATAATGTAGATGAAACAACTAATAATACTGGCACATACATACAAACTAAACACTGAAATGAGAGCACCGAGCCGCTGCGTCCGAGCGCGCCGCCAATCGCCATCACCATCGCCATTCTATTCTATTCTATTCTAAATTCTTTAGTTGACAAACATATGCAAAATTTTACAATCAAGAATGATGAATTTTTTAAAATTCACTTATATGGACACTGCTCTGCTAAAATCTTTAATTTTGGAAATTTAAAGCACGCCAAGTGAATTCTCATGCCCTCCAATACGCCGTCCTTATGAATTCAATTCAAATTCAAATTGTATGTGTCATGTACAGAACCATACACAATATAACATGCAGTAAAATTCTTATACGAATGACCATGACCATGACAATGGTTGCTCATACATCTCAATGAGCTGTGCTTGGATATAGGATGTCAGGGTACCAACATCATCTGGGAGTTTTTTTTTTTTTTTTTACCCCTCTGGCTGATAATTACCCAAACCGGGGCTGCGGAAATAGCTAAAAAAAAAATAAAAATAAAAAAGCGTCTGGAACTGCCTCTGTCAGCTGGCATGTGTTAAACTAGCTGAGTGGAATTGGATAGTAAAATGCAACTGGCAGCCCCAAGTGTGATCTATTTTGCACAGCACTGATCACAATGGAATTCACTATGCCAGAGTGTGCAGATTTGATTTAGCTTTAAAAGACAATAAATAACTGTGGGATGAATTGCTGCAGGAACGGGCAGGAGTAAAATTTTAGAAGTGCTGAGGAGGCATGCACACTTAATACAAAATGATATCATATTGTTTATCAAGATTTGAATAAAAGCAAAGGAGTATAAAATATGACTTGCTACACCCCCGGCCATCTGCGCATGTATCTTTACAGTATACCTGTTTACCTTGACTTCCCCCTGCAAAAAATAGTGAGAGTGTGTGTGTGTTTGTGTATTTTATAGCACTTATAGAATTGTTGTGTAGTCAACAAAAATATGTTAAATAATTAAAAAAAATTTCCTAAGACTTACATTTTTATACCATTATACATCTGAGTGTAGGGACAACTTTGTGGTTGTGTGGTTTGAACCTGGGACCTTCTGAAATGTAGTTCAATGCCTTAACCACTAAGCTACTCCTGACCCTGATCAAACCTCTTCCTTCATGCTTCACAGTGGGAACCAGACATTCAAGAACCATCCATTCACCCTCTCTATGTCCACAGTGGTTTGAACCAAAAATTGCAAATTGGGTCTCAACAGACCAACGGACAGTTTTCCACTAAACCTATGATCCCCTTTCCTCATTTATCTTGGCCAAGCAAGTCACTCTTCTGCTTGTTAATCTTCCAAAATTATGGTTTATTTGCCACAATTGTCAACTATGAACTATCGACTATGAAGTCCTGGTTCACGTAGTCTCCTCTGAGCATGGATGTTGAAATATATCTGCCTGATGTCTATAAAGTATTTACAGTATTTGAGCTCTAATCCAAGAATCTATAAACCAGTGGTTTCTGAGGTTGGTCTTTCCAATAAACTTATCCTTTGTAGCAGAGGTAGCTCTTGGTCTTGCTGTCCTGGGACTCATGAGAGAGTTTCATCATAGCATTTGATAGTTTTGGTAACTGCATTTGCAAATACATTCAAAGTTCTTGAGATATATTTCTTAAATATACAGTATAATATGTGTATCATGTCTGGATTATGATGTACAAAACCACTGACTATTTCCAAACATATCTTAAAATAACCAAATAAATAACATTACAGAACAATGTTTTCATTCCTGTAAATGAAGTATGTATGTGTGTACAGTATGTATGTATGTATGTACATATTGCAATAGGCGGACTCAGACTAAACTTCTGAAGTTTAGTAGAGAAAGAACCGAAGGAAATCAGGAAAAAAAAAGAAATAAATACTGTGAAAAGAAACTGAGAAAGTGGGTCTGGAGCAGTGTTCAGCAGACATGTCGCCAAGAAGCTGGTGAGCCGTGGCAGTAGCAGGCTGAGAAGGTGGGCATGTAGCGGTAGCAGCAATCACTTGCATGTCAGCACCATGTCCATGTTGAGTACCAAGGGGCCGATCACCACTCGCTGGTAGTGGAGGCAGGCTGAAGTAAAAAAGAAAAGAGCCGACATGGCTGTCGCAGACTGGTAGCGGTGGCTGTAGGGTGGAAGGCATAATAGCCAATCATCGTCAGGAATCTGAAGAGAAGAAGCTGACTAAACTGTCACAACGCTCTGCCAGCAAGCCAGAACAATCGATATTGAGATTGAGACTATGGCTAGCTGATGGGCATGAAACAGGGCCTGCTAAACATCAGCATGCCAGAACAACACTTTCCAAGTCCAAATAGGCACACACCATGGCCCTCACAGAATGCCATGTCTAGCATACCCCATTACATTCCTGCTGATATGCACGCTGCAGATCATCATGGTGCTTGATGGGTTTTTCAAATGCACTTCATAATACCGTTCTTGCAAGAACCATTCCAGAACAGGTGGATTTTTAAGATAAAGACTGTTGATGATGTACAGTGGCTTACAAAAGTATTCGGCCCCCTTGAACTTTTCCACATTTTGTCACATTACAGCCACGAACATGAAAAATTTTATTTGAATTCCACATGAAAGACCAATACAAAGTGGTGCACACGTGAGAAGTGGAACGAAAATCATACATAATTCCAAACATTTTTACAAATAAATAACTGCAAAGTGGGGTGTGAGTAATTATTCAGCCCACTTTAGTCTTAGTGCAGTCAGTTGCCCATAGACATTGCCTGATGAGTGCTAATGACTAAATAGAGTGCTCCTGTGTGTAATCTAATGTCAGTAGATTTGGCAAATACAGCTGCTCTGTGACGGCCTCAGGGGTTATTGGGAGCAACAACACCATGAAGTCCAAAGAACACACCAGACAGGTCAGGGATAAAGTTATTGAGAAATTTAAAGCAGGCATAGGCTACAAAAATATTTCCAAAGCCTTCGGATTTCCACATCCCACGGAGCCACTGTTCAAGCAATTATTCAGATATGGAAGGAGTATGGCACAACTGCAAACCTACCAAGACAAGGCCGTCCACCTAAACTCACAGGCCGAACAAGGAGAGCGCTGATCAGAAATGCAGCCAAGAGGCCCATGGTACTGTAACTCTGGACGAGCTGCAGAGATCTACAGCTCAGGTGGGGGAATCTGTCCATAGGACAACTATTAGTCGTGCACTGCACAAAGTTGGCCTTTATGGAAGAGTGGCAAGAAGAAAGCCATTGATAACAGAAAACCATAAGAAGTCCCGTTTGCACAGCAAACATGTGGAAGAAGGTGCTCTGTTCAGATGAGACCAAAATGGAACTTTTTGGCCAAAATGCAAAATGCTATGTGTGGCGGAAAACTAACACTGCACATCACTCTGAACACACGATCCCCACTGTCAAATATGGTGGTGGCAGCATCATGCTCTGGGGGTCCTTCTCTTCAGCAGGGACAGGGAAGCTGGTCAGAGGTGATGGGAAGATGGATGGAGCCAGATACAGGGCAATCTTGGAAGAAAACCTCTTGGAGTCTGCAAAAGACTTGAGACTGGGGTGGAGGTTCACCTTCCAGCAGGACAACGACCCTAAACATAAAGCCAGGGCAACAATGGAATGGTTTAAAACAAAACATATCCATGTGTTAGAATGGCCCAGTCAAAGTCCAGATCTAAATCCAATCGAGAATCTGTGGCAAGATCTGAAAACTGCTGTTCACAAACGCTGTCCATCTAATCTGACTGAGCTGGAGCTGTTTTGCAAAGAAGAATGAGCGAGGATTTCAGTCTCTAGATGTGCAAAGCTGGTAGAGACATACCCTAAAAGACTGGCAGCTGTAATTGCAGCAAAAGGTGGTTCTACAAAGTATTGACTCAGGGGGCTGAATACCCCACTTTTTTTTACAAGTTATTTACTTGTAAAAAAATGTTTGGAATCATGTATGATTTTCATTTCACTTCTCACATGTACACCACTTTGTATCGGTCATTCATGTGGAAAAAAGAAAAAAAAGAAACGTCCCTTTTTCAGGACTGTGTATTTCAACAATAATATTGTAAAAATCCAAATAACTTTACAGATCTTCATTGTAAAGGGTTTAAACACTGTTTTCCATGCATGTTCAATTAACCATAATCAATTAATTAACATGCACCTGTGGAATGGTCGTTAAGACCTTAACAGCTTACAGAAAGTAGGCATTTAAGGTCACAGTTCTAAAAACGCAGGACACTAAAGAGACTCGTCTACCGACTGTGAAAAACACCCAAAGAAAGATGTCCAGGGTCGCTGCTCATCTGCGTGGACATGCATTAGGCATGCTGCAGGGAGGCATGAGGACTGCTGATGTGTCTATAGGGCAATAAATCGCCATGTCCGCACTGTGAGACGCCTAAGACGGCGCTACAGGGAGACAGGAAGGACAGCTGATCATCCTCGCAGTGGAAGACCACGTGTAACAACACCTGCACAGGATGGGTACATCCGAATATCACACCTGCGTGACAGGTACAGGATGGCCACAACAACTGCCCGAGTCACACCAGGAACACACAATCCCTCCATCTCACAGCAAGAACTGACAAATCTGGTCCAGTCCATGAGGAGGAGATGCACTGCAGTACTTCAAGCAGCTGGTGGCCACCAGATACTGACTGCTACTGACTGATTTTGAGCCTCCCTTCATTCAGGGACACATTGTGAAACATTTTTAGTTTATGTCTTATGGTGTCGACTCTTTTAGTGTTCATACAAATATTTACACATTAAGTTTACTGAAAGTAAAAACAGTTGAAAGTCAGAGGATGTTTCTTTTTTTGCTGAGTATATATATATATATATATATATATATATATATATATATATATATATATAATAAGTATTTGATCAGCCTGTGATTTTGCAAGTTCTCTTACTTAGAAATCATGGAGGGGTCTACAATTTTCAGCATACTGTAGGTGCATTTCCACTGTGAGAGACAGAATCTAAAAAGAAAAATCTGGAAATCACATTGTATGATTTTTTAAACAATTTATTTGTGAATTACTGTGTCAAATAAGTATTTGATCACTTAGGTCAAATTTTTTTTATATTTGGTACAGAAGCCTTTGTTTACAATTACAGAGGTCAAACGGTTCCTGTAGTTCTTCACCAGGTTTGCACACACTGCAGGAGGGATTTTGGCCCACTCCTCCATACAAATGTTCTCTAGAGTTTCAGCTCCCTCCAAAGATTTTCTATTGGATTTAGATCTTATGACTGGCTAGGCCACTCCAGAACCTTGATATGCTTCTCACGGAGCCACTCCTTGGTTTTCCTGGCTGTGTACTGTAGGTCATTGTCATGTTGAAAGACCCAGCCATGACCCATCTTTAATGCTCTGACTCAGGGAAGAAGTTTTTTGCCCAATATGTCACAATACATGGCCTTGTTCATCCTCTCCTTAATACAGTGCAGGGGTCGTCCTGTCCCCTGTGCAGAAAAACACCCCCAGAGCATGATGCTTCCAGCCCCATGCTTCACTGTAGGTACTGTATGGTATTATTGGGATGATCCTCATCATTCTTCTTCCTCCAAACACAGCGAATGGAGTAAAGACCAAAAAGTTCTAATTTGGTCTCATCTGACCACAGGACCTTCTCCCATGACTCCTGTGGATCATCCAGATGATCCCTAGCAAACGTTAAATGGGCCTGGACATGGGGAACCTTCCGTGCGATGCAAGATTTTAAACCATGATGTCTTAGTGTATTACTGATAGTAGCCTTGGAAATGATCATCCCAGCTCTCTTCACGGCATTGACCAGCTCCTCCCGTGTAGTTCTGGGCTGATTCTTAGCATCATTGATACCCCACAAGGAGTGATCTTCCGTGGGGCCCCACGGGCCCCCACGAAGATTGACCGTCATCATTAGCCTCTTCCATTTTCTGACAATTGCTCCAACAGTGGTTCTTTTTTCACCAAGCTGCTTGGCAATTGCCCTGTAGCCCTTTCCAGCTTTGTGAAGGTCTACAATTGTGTCTCTTGTGTCTTTCGACAGCTCTTTGGTTTTGCCCATGTTGCTACTTAGACTTTGGCTGATTGTGGGGTGCACAGGTGTCTTTATGAGAGCTAACGACCTCAAACAGGTGCTACTAATTTAGACTCATGAGCAGAGTGTAGCTGGACTACTTTAAAGCAAAATAATAGGTCTTTGAGGGTCAGAAATCTGTCTGATAAGCAAGTGATCAAATACTTATTTGACACAGAAATTCACAAATAAATTGTTAAATAATGATACAATGTGATTTCCGGATTTTTTTCCAGCCTCTCACAGTGGAAATGCACCTGTGCTGAAAATTGTAGACCCCTCCATGATTTCTAAGTAAGAGAACTTGTAAAATCATAGGCTGATCAAATACTTATTGACCTCACAGTATATATACAGTGCATATATAAAAACATTGATATCGACCCTAACCGATGCAGTGAGAAGCTTCTGATTCCTTAATCAGCCATTTTAGAAGAAGCAAAAGATTTGATGCTCTTTCAGGAGGGTCAAACTAAATGTCAGCATGATGGCGTGAACAGGCATGGTCTGCGATGTTGAGGTTGCATCATAATGTAAAAAACTGACAGTAGAAATTACAGCTGCCTGGTCCAAAAAAGAAAAGAAAAAAGTAAATAAATCATACATTGTAATATTTTGTTGGAATGCCTTCAGCTTTGATTACAGCTTACCTTTACCTTAGCCTTGTTTCAGCAACCTTCTGTAACCTCATGACAATCATTTAGAACCAGAGTTGAACCCATTTTTGGCCAAGATCTTGTATAATGATAGAAAAGTAAAGTCATCTCTAGCACACAAACACATTCAATAGTGGCCAGTTCAGGTTTTAAAGTAATTCATCATGATCCCAGAACCAAGTGGTGGCATTGTCATTCTGGAATATGGCCATGCTTTCAAGGAATTACAAAATACACTAATGGGATAAGTTGAGAAATTGTGAGAAAGTGTAAGCGTAAGTTAGTACAAGTGTTTTGTGCATTTAATTTTTTGTTTACTCATTTTTTAACGACAGTGGACAGGACTAAATCCATTACAAAGAAAAATTCTAGTGAGCACTACTAAATCCCTAGAATGGCACATAATAAAGAGTATGACTATAAAGCATGGAAGTGTGATAAATCTGACAAAGTTATACTGTTAACATTATGCTATACCGGCACAGATAATGAGGTACCAAAAGGAAAAAAGGTGGGCCATTTTTACTGAAAGTTCAGTGATGAATGTGAGCACTGTGGGCACTTGGATTTGCATAAAATTCCAGGCTGATGTGGTTGCCTTCCACAGTAAACTGTGTCTTCTGTTCATTTATTTCTGTATGTGGCTGTGTGTGCTTGTGTGTGCGCGCATGTGTGCTTTTACAGGAGCAAAGAGAGAGCAAAATATTTGCAAGCTTTTACCTACTGACAGTCATTCAGTCTGGGAGCTGGTGTGATGCACCCTGGGTTGATTGTTTTCCAGTAGCAGCACATCCCAAAGTGTTTTATTCTTTAAACACCCATCAGGATCAACATTACGTCTCAGATGAGAAACACCAGCTTAAAAAAAAAATTGAGGACTGAAATTAAACCCTGGATGCATACTAATTTCCCAATGAAAAGACAGAAGTACTTGTTCTAGGACCACATGCAGCTAGAAGTAACCTTCCTGATCACATACAGTAACTCTGGATGTTCTTTCTGTTTCATTATGTGCAGCAGTAAAAGACCTTGGTGTGATTATAGCTTCAAGTCTTTCATTTGAAGCTCATGTAGATAATACATCCCACCCCCCCAAAGCCTCAAAGTCATGGAATAGCCTTCCAAATAATGTTCGAGAATTAGACACAGTATCAGGTCTAAGTCTGTTTATTTTCTGAATAGATTTGCTTTAGATAAAGGATCAGATCTGGGGGACTCATGGACGTAGAGTATTATGGTGATCTGGTATGTATTTACTGTAGAAGCTGGCTTCATCACGCTCATTGATCACTCAGGTTTGTTGTGACTCGTTGATTTACTTCCCAGGGAGCCCTCATGTCTGTGCTTGCTTCTGGCTCTCTGTTTTAGTTAGGCTGTCATAGTTAGTCCTGACACAGTTCCTGACTGAACTGTGCACTAAATATACATTTGCCTTATACCTGTACATTACATCTCTCTCTGTTGAGCTTTTAATGATGACCAATGGCTGACAAAACCTTGAATTCTATTTCTTTACATTAAAGAAACAAATGTTTTACTGGGCCCGGTTGCAAATTACTTAAAAGCTATAATTTAAAAATGGGTTACTTTTTTTTGTAATAATCTACATAATCAGCTACATTTTCACTCTCGTTGGTTCCAACCACTGAGCATTCAGCATTGCCAGTTTACTAATAAACAGGCTGATTATTGCCTGATATTGTCACACGATAGTTCAGGACTGGAGTTTCCTACAGTCTACCTGAGCCTCCAATAACGAACCGGACTCCATATTAACATAAACACAGTTCCTGTTATACTGAACTTCCAACCTCCTAAAACTCAGTATGATGCAGATCAATCCCTGCTGTCCATTATCACCCAAATGAGGATGGGTTCCCTGTTGAATCTGGTGCCTGAGTTTTTCCTTGCCACTGTCGCCATAGTCCTCGGCTTGCTCATCAAGGACAGCCTTATCATTTTGATTCATACACATTCGAATTTCATAGAAACTTAAATAATTCTTTTGATTGTGTAAAGCTGCTTTGCAACAATGGCAATTGTTAAAAGCGCTATGCAAATAAAATTTAATTAAAGTGAATTGAATTATCTGTCATCATCTGTACCTGTTTCTCACTGGTTCATGCTCTGCAGTGTTTTTTTAAAATGCTGGTATGAATTATCGGTCACTGTGTGGCCTAAACAAATAAACTCTGAAACTGGTCAGGTACAGACTGGACTGAAAATGAGAGCCTGAAACTTGCCAAGAATGAGAGGCAAAAAAGTCCTTCAGGAAGTCTGGAGAACTATTACTCAAGAGTACAAAAAAAAAAAAAAGATCTGACTCTTTAGAAGAAATAAATGATGGGGGGGGGGGGGGTGTCATGACTTTTGCACAGTACATCATTCGAAATTTTATTCTAAATAGAAATAAGTACCTCGCTGTAGTTTTATGCACAAACAAACAAAAAAACGTACACTAAGTAGCAGCCAAGCTCAGGTGTCCATCACCTGTCTGTCTCCGAGCAAGCTTGTGGGCTTTCTTTCATTCTTTCTTTATTTATTTATTTTCACAACCGGCTCTGTCGTGCTTCCCCAGCATCCTTAATCAATCTTGATTCCTTGCTTTACTGAGCGGAGACTTGATATTGCACACCGCTTCAAGATGACTCCCAGACTGATTGGTTAACAGACTACGCTGCTCATATAACCTTAGTAATTGAGAGATATCCTGTTGCACAGTGGTTAAAAAAAATAAAGCATCTTTGCAGCTTTAAACTTTGATTTGGGTCATGAAATCTAATGAATATAAAATAAAGGAGGGCCCTCTTTTGAAGACTCAAGCGGAAATCAAATCATTTCTTTAGCTTAAACAGGGTTAATCCCCAGATACTCTGTAGTCAGCCTGTTTAAATTAATCCAACTTGAAACTTGATTAAAATCTATGCATACATATTAAAAAGATTTTTTTCCAAGTAATGAATAGAATCTACTTAAATTAATTTGAATAAAATTGACCACTGTGCTCTGATCCCTTGAACGACCTGAACTTTCTGTGAAAACTGGGTCTCTGTGCGTTACCATAGGAACAGATCAGAAATGTCTGTTAAAAACGTCTGAAATTAAACCTGAGGCCTGAAAAACAAGTCCACATCTCTGCATCAAATCACAGTATCTGCCCAGGACATATCCCCAACAACGGATCCTACCAGGAAAGTAGAAACCCGGTGTTTGTTGATGCTAGCAACTGTGGTCCTAGAAGGGTGCGAGTTCAAATTCCATAACTGCCATTTCTGAACCCTTGAGCACTATCTTTACCTCATCACTGTTCAACCAGGGTTGCTGTAGAATAGCTGACCCTTTGATCTGTTTTCTCTGTAGCCTCTTTCTCAGCTCTGATATTAAAAATGGAAGAACTCGCACTTGGGTCTTGCCCAAAGTGCATCAAAATATCAGGGCCTCACTCTAAAGGAAAAAGCATAAAACTATGAAATCATGCAGCGAGATGCATTCCTGCATGCTAATACTGTATGTACAGTATATTGCATATGTTGCCTAACGAAGAAAAAATCCACAGTTATTTCCAGCTCACAGCTCGTTCATTTGTTTGATCAGATGAGTTTTTTTGGATTATGGATTTGTGTGCACACTGCTCACAGTCACATTCGTCTTCAGTAGATGCTTGACATGCATGCATAACCTTACATAGATATGGGAAGAACATGCACAGAACCCCCACACAGACAGGACTTGTGCATGGTACCAAACTCATGAGCATGCATAATCTTATGAGTGAAAATACACCAACTAACACTGCAAGTGCAGTGAAGTGTAAAATCATGAACAGTGGAATTAGATGACCGTTCATTAGTAGTAATAATAATAATAATAATAATAATAATAATAATTTAAGTAGTAAAATTATCAATGTATTAGTTTAGTCAGGTTTCACATGTTTTTCATTAATACTGTATTCATGGTTTTTTCAAATATGTAAAAACAGTGAATATCAGAACACTATGGCTTATAAATTTTAAATAATTAAACTAATAAAACCATTTGATCTTTCATATTAACTTATATCAATTTAAAGCCTCTGTTCAAAAAGTGCATGCGATTGTACTTTAAATACAAAGCTTACTTTGACAAGGCTATTTTTAAAATTATTTCTAGACCACTATGTGAAATACAAGGTTACGCAGGGAAACACTTGACACTTGCTCCTGAATGCCAAACATCCTAAGCAGGTTTCACTTAACCCAAGGTTTAATAGTGCATTAAGTGAAATCATTGCACTGCATACGATTTAATAATTTCTCAAATAAATGCTAAATTCGTGTTTTCACATTCTGTCCCTTTAAATAACTGCACATGGTACAGTGGACTGAGCTCCGAGCGAGTTCGATCATGCATGGAGGCATATTCTTTATAACTTATTCTGAAAGGGTCATTACCTTGGCTGATAAATTTATCAAGGTGAACTTCAGTCATTCCTATTATTAACAATCTTTAAAAATAACCAAGATTTATGCATGCAGCCCCTAAGAAACCATGCTGGTCATTATCCCGGGCTTGTGTCCATTAATCTGACGGGCAAAAGGAAAGAAGTCAAATTTATACTGACAAAAAGCATATAAAAACAGAATTTTACAGCGTGTTGATTAAGAAAAAAAATGCTTCTTATCTTTTTAAGGTCCTTGTATTTACACGCAAAACAAAACAAAATGCTTTTACATTGCAGCTGCATCTTCCCAAATTACTCAAAAAAAAGACACCCAAGGTAGGGGAAAAAAGCGGAAAGTCTCGAATTACCTTATGAGTAGAAAGCTATAGGGATAATCTAATCTAGTCACAGTGTCTTGTTTAGATCTGCTTTCTCTGGTTGGGGAGACCCACAGGGCTTTCTTTTCCTTATTGCTGTTACATTGTTCACTGATGTCAAGTGTGTGTTTCATAAACTAGTAGAAAAAAAAATAGGTGTGAAGTCAGCTTCATAAGTTATAAGATGTAAGCTTCACTATATTATGGTGAAATATGCACATGCCAAGAATTCACACAGAACACTTTCATTCAACAATTAAATCAATGAAATGAGTATACTGTGCACCAAGCAGCTATTAAATTGCCCCAAAAAACATTACGTCCTGTAGAGTATTGTTTAGGCTTCCCTTGTGTCACAGCTCTGGCCCCTCACAGCATGACTCCACAAGACATCTAGAGGTGTGCTGTGGTGTCTGGCACTGTGATATTGGCAGATATGCTGTTTGTTGTAGGGTGGGGCCTCCATGGAGTGGACTTGTTTGTCTGGTGTATCCCATGGATGATCTATCAGATAGAGATCTGAGGAGATTGGATTAGCAGCCTTGGTTTCTTTGCCTGATGTGCTCCGTGCCATGGCCAGCATTAATTAAAACATTTTTTTTGTGTGATTTGTACTGCATTGGCTTTTCTTTGGGATCGGACCAGACAGACTGGCCTTTGGTCACTGTAGGTAAGTTGTGAGTCTTGGGTGTCCATGATCCTGTCACTAGTTTACTGGTGTATAATTGATAGTCAATATCAAAGTTATACTGTATTATATGGTGGCCAAACCCGTAAATTATTTAATTTAAGTGTTTCAATCAGGGCGGCGCGGTGGTGTAGTGGTTAGCACTGTCGCCTTGCACCTCCAGGGTCTGGGTTCGATTCCCCGGCCAGGCTCAATTCCCGTCTCTGTGTGCATGGAGTTTGCATGTTCTCCCCGTGCTTGGTGGGTTTCCTCCGGGTACTCCGGTTTCCTCCCACAGTCCAAAGATATACAGGTTAGGCTAATTGGCGTTCCCAAATTGCCCGTAGTGTGTGATTGGGTGTGTGAGTGTGTGTATGTGTGTGTGCCCTGCGATGGATTGGCACCCTGTCCAGGGTGTACCCCGCCTAGTGCCCGAAGTCTCCTGGGATAGGCTCCAGGTCCCCCGCGACCCTGAACACAGGATTAAGCGGTATAGAAAATGAATGAATGAATGAATGTTTCAATCAGGCCCCTTATGCTCAGTGAAGGGCAATCTTAATGCTTCAGCATACCAAGACATCTTGGACGATGCTATGCTTCCAACTTTGTGGCAAAAGTTTGGGGAAAACCCTTTTTTATAGCCTCATGACTGAGCCCCAGTGAACAAAGCAAGGACTATAAAAACATGGTTTGATGAGTTCCCTGACCTCAACGTCATTGAGCACCTGTCGGTACGAACTGGAACATAGTTGGCTAGTCAGGCTGTAACGCTCAGAATTATTATTTGAGCTAATTACACTAAATCGGGGTCTAAGATCTATAAACGGGTTGATTATACTCACTTCCGGTATTGCGCAACCTTCGCGGAGCAAGGAAAGACGGACACAACAACAATTTCCCAAAACCAAACCAAAGTGTATTATGTACAAAAGACAAACAAATGAAGTGCAACAAAAAAACAATATATACAACATATAAACAAATATATACAATGTCAGTAGTGTGTGCGAGTGTGTGAGTGCGTATGTATGAATGTCCAAGTCCGTGTTATTGAAAATGAATGGAATGGTGAAATGGGGAGACGGAATCAGAGGGGTATAGTTGACGTCCAAGAACAGAATAATCCACTGGCAGTTAACTAGCTCTCTCTCTTTCTCCATATACAGCGCTGCTTGCTTCATCTCCCCGTCTCGAACGTCATGCCGGTTCCGGCTTTATACCGGCACACGTGACCTGATAGGTCATCAGGGTTCCCTCGCGGCACAGCTGCGCATGCGCGCGAGAGCTTAACCCCGGAACCAAGGCACCGTTGCCATGGGGACGAAAATAACCGAAAGGGGTCAGTTTGTTTGTGCAGGTGAGCAACATTAGCTCCTTCCCTTTTCCCCTGCAGTTTAACCGCCCCTTTATGTGGCCGCACTACAAGGCCTTCTTGTCCAACATCAGTGCCTGACCTCATACAGTAAATGGTCTACAGAATGAATTCCCACATACTGTAAACACTCCAAAATCTTGTGGACAGCCTTCCCAGGAGAGTGGAAGCTGTTATAGTTGTAGAAGCGGGGGGCAACTCCAAAGTGAAGTACATGTATTTGGATACAGTGTCATTACAGGTCTGGCAAAATACCTTTCGTCCATAATTGCAAGTAGAGGCAAATTAACACAAAGGCCTAATATTAAATCATTAAGTGTTGCATGCACTTGAGAGACTGTAAATATATTGTTAGAAGGATGCTGAGGTTGGAACTGCCAGGCAGGAGGTCTAGAGGAAGACTAAAGGAGAGATTTATGGATGCAGTGAGAGAGAACATGAAGTTAATTGGCGTGAGTGAAAAGGATGCAGAGGATAGGGTTAGATAGAGGCAGATGATTCGCTGTGGTGACCTCTGAAAGCGAACAACCGAAAGCAAAAAAGTAGAAGAAGGACAGCAAGAAACAAAGAAATAAAAACTACGCATGAAAGAACATTAGTTTTTATCCACCAGTAGTGGAATTGCCTTTCAGACTTTTGACCATCAACAAGTTTACTGGCACCAAATATTCCATGCAGTGAAAATTAATGGGAGACCAACAAATAATTTTTGGCAAGTTCTGAAAATTTCATTTTAACACTGGACCCAGGTGAAGCATTAGGAAGCTGAATTTCAAGTTGCGTGCAGTAAATAGTTTTTACTATTTTTTTGGTGCATGGAGTGGACCATTATGTTGTAGCAACATGGAGCCATAATAAAAGCACAGCAGAGAACGAGAGAGCACAGAAGCAAATTCAGCAACTCTCATCACTCAATTACTGCCTCTAAGCTAACTGCAATTGTGCAATGTTGGAAATCGCACAATTGCACTGAAATGTTGAAAATATTTCCTCACCTTAGACATGAATGCAACAGCAGGGACAAAAGAGCCCCCAGCTCTCGAAAAGTAGCCATGCTCCACTATAGTGCTATATTCTGTACATTTTCATTCTAAATATTGTGCTTCTTAATAGGAAGATTCCAGGTGGTCTAGATTTTTTCCATTCTTTGTAGGACATTCTTGAAGGTAAAACAAGATCAAGAAAACTGATGCCTTAAAAAAAAAGCCATCAATGTTTCTTTCTTCTTTTTTTTTTATTAAGGATTTTTGTCTCCACAGGTTATACCAAGCAATACACCCAAGGACTATGAAAAGGATTATTATAAACGGTGTCTCCACAGTCTCGCCAGCACCAATTTAGAAAAAAAAAACCTCTTGGTTTCTGTTAATAACAGGACTGTTACAAAATAAAAGGCTAAGCCTTGCAATAGGGCAGATGTCAGTACTATTGTATCAGATGAGAGCAAAGTTGTGTGCAAAGTGCAGTGCAATCTACTTAGATTCTAACTACACTAAAGTGCTATTAAGCCAAAATGAGATTTTTGAACAGATATCTGCTTAGCAATGCTGCTAAATGATTATAACTTCATTTTCGATTTATGCTTTTCTCATTCAATTAACCAACATCTGTAAGCAGAGCTCCTCTTCACAACACTAAGGTCTGGAATGTGTACTCAAGTCAGTATTCCTGACACAGTGTATATTTGGGCGGGCCACCAAAGTATATAGTGACCAAGTATACTGTATTTGCGCACCATTAAAAAAAAATTGTCCAGAAAAACGGTGCTATCTATAATCGATTTATTAATAGCAGACAGTTTCCTTTTGCGCTACCGCTCCTGAACCTGAGTATGAAATTCTGCCCTGTCCTGTCTCAGCCTTGGCATTAGAAGAGCCCACATGGTTTGGTAAGGGCCACATTTCTGTCATGGTTGGTTTCTGGTCACTGTGTGCCGTTTTCAATTTGGTGGGTCTTATGACTTTTAATGTGATCATGCTTTATTTTTATACCCTTTAATATTTGGTTCCGGTTTACTAGAAATATGTAAATTGTTCATTTCCGAAATTATTTATGCTCTGTTCATCCTTCTGCTTAGTTTCTTTGTTGAGCATGTAACGGTGTTCTGCAGCTTATTTTAGGTTGTTGAAAAAAAACGTACGTTTGATTTTACGTACTTGTTAAAGACAATCACAATTACTGTCCCGGGTTAGTTTTGGTGATGGTGAGGATGATAAACTTCATTAGAAATTTGCCTGCATTGACATCCTATCTTCTCCACCCAGACAGAGTATCTTTAGTTTAGTTGTCTTAGGAGAAAATAACGTCTAGAGAATATAATAACATTTTACCAATGTGATTACACCTATTTTCTTACCTTTCAGAAAAGGTCAAATATAGTGTGATCTTTCTCCACATATACTAGTGTAATCTATATTTGCATGAGACACAACGTTTCTTATTTTAAATTGGTTCTGACCTCATACTGTAAACCTTTTTATGCTCCAATGGGCAATACAAGGATATCGTGTAGTGCAGTCTGACACTGCTATACTTACAGGATAGTAAGATAGAATTTCTGTTTAAAAGTTATATTGCATCTTTGTCCTGGGTTCCTAAATATTTCCATGTATAGGGGATTACACTGCTATAGGTAATACAGAAGCTTGTCTAAGATATTTTATACAGTACTGTACTTATGAGTGAGCTTTCTGATAGACTGTACAGTATGTCCAGTTTCATTACAACTAAGCTACAGTAATTAAATTGAGCATTTTATGATTATGTAATTAGACTTCAAATACAAACTGAGTATTAATACAGTAATGTGTACAAACAGTATAAAAATCATTATTCAATATGGATTGTTTTGCTCACAGAATACAATCATTTAATGTTCCTTAAACTGTAGTGATGTCCATAATTCTCTACATCATAACCCAAATATCCTGTACTAATGATACATACTTGAAATCTACATCGATCAGCTTTAACATTATGACCCCTCTGCCTAATATTGTGTTTTATAATATACTGTAGGACCTTATTAACAATTTAAGCTACAGTACAGTCTCTCTTCTAATAGATCGTGTAGACAGTAAGCCTTCCCTCCCAATGTGCATCAGTGAGCCTTGGCCACCCATGACCCTGTCGCCAGTTCATCTGTTTTCTTTCCTTGGACCACTTTTGGCAGGTTCTGATCATTACATCCCACAAGACCTGCACATCACTCATCACAATTTAGCCCCTGTCACAGTGTCTACTGTGACAATATCTCATCACACTGGAAGTGAGTGAAATATATTAGCCAGCATTGAACATTTCGTCCCTGAAGTTGATGTGTGGGAAACAGAAACAATGGGTAAGTATTTAAGCGACATTGACAAGGGCCAAATTTTGATGGCTACTGTAGATGACTGGAACAGATCGACTCCAATATTGCATCTTTTATGGGATGTTTCTGCTATGTCCTGGTCAGGACCTCAAAAATCAAAAATGCTTCAAGGCAGAAAAAAAACATTGAACCGACGACAAGGTTGTGGGTAGCTAAAGTTCACTGATGCAAGTGGGTTGAGAAGACTACTGTAGCTCAAATTGTTGAAAAGGTCAATGCTTGTTCCATGAAAAAAGTGTCATCGCCATTTTGGTGGCAAAAGCAGGAACCTAATCAACATTAGGTGGGTGGTCAAAATGTTATGGCTGTTCTGAGTATCTACACAAACAAGAACTTTCAATATAAATCAGAAGATCAAATTGCCATGAGCCCTGCATATGCTGGTGTCCCTAGTAATGCAAGTCCCTAGTATGAATGTAACCTAAGACACGTCTTCATGCTGGCCTAAGATATGTTTATAACAACTCTCCAATTCTGTTGTTGTTGTTGGTCTTTCGGCTGCTCCCGACAAGGGGTCGCCACAGCGGAATATCCAATCCGCACTACAACTTGGCACAGGTTTTACGCCGGATGCCCTTCCTGACGCAACCCTCCCATTTTATCCGGGCTTGGGACCGGCACTGTATCCAGTGGCTGGGGTTTGGGCACTGGCTGGAATCGAACCCGGGCCTTCCGCATGGCAGGCGAAACACCTACCACTGAGCCACCAGTGCCCTTAAACAACTCTCCAATTCTATGCCATGGAAAGTTGTTGCTCTAGAGTCCGCTAAAGAAAAGTTATCGAAATACCAATAACAACTAGTACCCGGAACCAGCTGTTTGAAGTCTTAGCGACAGATTTGACAATTTAAACCCCTAACTAAGAGACTGGATAAACCTTAGTAACTGACTACTGACTACTAGTAACTTTAGACGGTTATTAGTTGAGTTCCATAGAGTATTTTAGTTGATGTTGTGTTGTACTGTTTTAAAAACTTAGCTAAGAACCCAGTTGAAAATTACATTATTAAAGCACTAGCCCATGCTCTTAGTTAACAGTTCCAGTAGTACAGTATTGTCTAAGTTACACAGTCAGATAGTGGCAGTCATTTGCCAATATTGGCCAGGAACAATCTCTTTCAGAATTTGAGCTCATCACTGTCCTTCGCGCGAGGCTTGCATACATCTGTTATTTCTGCACACAAAAGAGGCATCAATGAAAGCAACACTAAAGTGCAGCAGTGCTTGCTTATGAGATCTCACACATATATCGTAGTGTCCTGTGTGTTCGAGAGCATTTGTGCAAATGGCGCAAGCTGTCAAGCATACTTAGCCTTGAATTCCAATGTGCACAGACTGTTTTATTGTAAAGGCAATAAACCTTCTCCAGCATTAGTCTCTGGTTGTCTGACTCACTCATACCAGCTGCTTTGACTGCACTGCTGCAAGCCTTGCCCACTTCTTCAGTGATGCCATCTATAATCTTAACCTGGTCATCAGAATCCAGTATGGTTTTGAAGCTTTTCAACTTGTCATGAAATTCAGTTCTCTCAAGGGGATCAATTGTTCTCTCTCAACAACTATATTGTTTTACACTTCTGGATCGGTGCAACAATTCCTGGAACCTTTGGCATTGAATCAGTGGTGGGTATAAGATGTAATGCAGATATGAATATGTGGTGACATGAGCATAATTGGTGACCTAAAGAAGTTTAGAAGCTTTTATCACAGTTTGACATCCTTCCCACACAAAGCCTCAGTGATTGTCCAAGGTAATGAAGGGCATGCTGACGAACAAAGTCGGAGAACAAACATCAAGTTGATTGTTTTCACAGAAGCAATATCTCATTTGACGTTATCAGCCAGCATGTCATAAATCTGCTTGGCATAAGACTTTCACAGTGTTGATTCATCGGTTATCATTAGCTGCTGAAAGTTTTTGCCAGGCAAGTAACGAAGTCCTGGGTTGCTGACAATACAGAGTGACTCTGTATTCAAACACAATCTGAATCGTGGTCTCTTCATTCATTTGAAGCTGCCAACAGTGAAGATGCTGCCTATTGTGCTTTGTTTCAGCTTCTGGTCAGTACTGACTTCTTTTGACAGCTGACGCCATGAGCAGACCGACAGTAAGATGATCATATTGTGGGGACGCTGCCGTTGATGAGTATACAGAAGGATAGAATCTGGCTGAAGAGACCAGTCTGCCCTGTACCACTTGGAGCCTGCTGTTTAACGAGGCATAGTGAGCAGTAATGGTGCTGAGAGTCCACTGAAAACATATTTCCTGATGCATCCTTGAACTGAAGTTCACCTTAATATTTCTATGCATCTGCTCGGTTGAGCGACGGAGCAAATTCACCAACTTTACGGCATGATGGCATGATTAGCAGCAATTTTATATCATGCAGTTCGCTAGGTGCTGACGTACGGAGTAACCAACTTATTTTTAACGTTTTGCAAAGCCATTTTACATGCAGCATAACGCACATTATTAACACAAACAGCGGAACTTTTAGTTTGGCTAAAATGGCAATGAAATGAAAAGTAAGTAGGTGGAATCATAATAAAATTAATTTACAAAAATATAAGCTGTTTTACCGAATTCTAGATATACTGTATAGTACATGTCATCTACTGAGTAACAAAAAGGTGTAGATACATTTTTCTGGAATTTTTATATTTATAATATTTGAGGTTGTCTATGAACTTAATAAAAAATATAGTTACATATCTATAACTCACTCACCAGTAACTTATGACTGCCTAATTTATGACCTTACACTATGATCCCCCCCACACACACACACAACACTGTGTTTTATCAATTTAGATTTTCCATTCCTGCTTTAAATCTAGGTTTTAGTAACAGGTTTTAGTGTGTGTGTGTGTGTGTGTGTGTGTGTGTGTGTGTGTGTGTGTGTGTGTGTCTGTGTGTGTGTGTGTGTGTGTGTGTGTGTGTGTGTGTGTGTGTGTGTGTGTGTGTGAGTGAGTGAGTGTGTGAGTGATAGTAGTGGTGGGTGGTGTCAACTGTTTTTCTTGACTGCCCAAGCTGCTCCATGGCCACCGCCCCCCTCCCCGCAGCTTTCGGGACAATTTAACATGACCTTACAATTCACTCCTGGATGCCCTCAGGTCAGTGCTGTTATTGTTGCGTTAGCAGAGTCCTTGGTTTTAAAATGAGATGGCGGCACAGAGGCAGTCTTGTATCCGAGCTGCTACGTTTCAATAAATATTGCATGAATGCTTCGTTTACATGGGAGCAGGTTCGCTGCATTGTGTCAACTTCTATTTCTCAAACTGCAGCCTTTCTGCTAGGCTCTGCCACTGTGACGAGGCTGTTTATCTCCATCCACTGTACATCTCCATTTGGACGTAGTTGACTAATTCCACTCTGATCAAGTGCGGCCGTCATGTAGGAGTACACAGTGTTTCCGCTTGGAAAAACAAGTCCATGTAGGAGAATCAAACTGCCCATCAAACTGTATCAATCAAACTGTAGAGCTTACTGTAATAACCGAGTATATGGGCTTTTTGAAGGGAACAGATGAACATGTCCTGTGGAATTTAACGCTTAATAAAATTATGATTTTATTAATATTGATAATTAACATTTGAGGTATTTTCAGTTCTACAGTCCAATAGGAGGGACACTGGCATAGTTTTTTATATTCATATAGTGTTTTTAATTCCACTAACAGAGTAGGAGAACTTATGGTAATCACAACAAACAGTTATTATAATATGACATTGAGCTATTCAGTTCACTTCAATTTAATAGCATTTTTATAGCACGTTTTTACAAAGGACATTTTTAAAAAGCAGCTTTACTGAAATTAAAATTCGAAAACGTATAAATTTATAGCATTATCAGTTTGTCCTTAATAGGCAAGCCAGAGGTGACAACGGCATGGGGGTGAAATGGGGAAGAAACCTGGAGAGAAACCAAACTTAAAAGGAAACCCATCCTCATACTGTATGGGTAATGGCAGATTGAGCAACTAAAAAAAAAAAATCTATTCTATAACTGTGCTCTTAGGTCATATGTGCATTCTTAGTTAACATGAAGTCCACATTGTTAAGGTAACCCAGTATTCACTGACGGACACTTGAGCACAAAACTGTTGCTCTATAACATCAGTGGTTTCTTTCTTTTTCAGGGAATCTAATTGTTGTACTGGCTCAGAGCAATTTTGCTGCTTTTATCTGCTTCAAAAGTGATTTATGTTTGGTTTATATGGCTTAATCCTCTATCCTATCCAAGAAAAGACATTCAGAGCTGTTAATCTGACCATATAATGCAATTTGTATCATATCTATACATTAGTTTCTTAAACTGGACCAACAGAAAAGAGATTCAGCTCTTTTTGTGTTCACATTTGTGAGGTTATTTGAAAGACAATGTGTGTTTATTTCTTCCATCTTAGCTTTAATGTGGCCTTTAACCAGAAGAAACACAGCTCCACAGTTTGTTTATAGCCCAGGTTTACCTTCATCAACATGGCAAATGCATCGATGCATTTATGATTGTCCTAATGACAAAGCACATGATCTCTCTCCAGCAAGTCTACAGGCTAAAATACTATGGAAATGAAGTGATGTGAATCTGAAGCTCTTTGTGTTCATATTACACAAGTGAAGCAAGCCACAATATGGATTTGGAGTGAACTGTACTGAGAAAACCTCGGAGGGGTTTTTAGGAGGGTTATTACGTATAAATTAAATATTCATATAACATAAAATATTCGCCACAATCCGCCGCGATGCGGTGGTCCTTCATTACGGCGCGAGCAGTAGTGTTTTCCGGGTCGCAGGGCGCGCGGCAAATCAGGAGTAGTCTGATCACAGCACGATTACTTGAGCCAAAGAGATGAGACGATATTTGGGCCCATTTTTATGAGGCGCCCTTTAAGGTTTACATCAAACTTCAATCAAACACAGGCACAGAGTTTATGTGCGTGCATCTCATATGTAGTTGTATGTAGCAGTTAGTAGTATTTGTGTATGTGTGACTGTTTCATATATTCGTATGCCAATGTTTCGTGTGTGTACATGAGTGCATCAGATTAAAAAGATAAATTTGAAAATGCTAAGATAATTATTTTGTGAAAAACCTTAAAAAAAAAAGGATTTTGGCTAGACTAGATGGACTGTAGGGTTAATTAATAATAATCTCATTGCAAAAAGGTTAAGTTTTCATTTACAAAAAGTAGACGAAAATACTTCCTCTGACTGAAACTAGACTAAAATGTCCAGACTTTGAGTCGACTAAAACTTGACTAAGCAAAAATAGGATACGATCAAAGACCAAACATGATAAAAAAACTAACAGGTACATTTATCCCGGGACTAAGACTAAGATTAACATTTAAAATAGCAGACAAAATTCACAGTAGTGCTCAGTTTGTCCTGACGACTGAAAGAGAAAAAAATATACTATCTAAGAGTATCTAATGCAATAGTAATAGTATAGTATTTAATGCATTATACACCTGTGATTGGTGACGTTATTCACTTCACCTGCCAGTCGTTTTAATGGTCCACGCTGATCAGGCAAAGCATTCAAACCACAGTCGAATGATGTGAATAATATTGATTATCTCGCTACGGTGGCACCTGTCAAGGGACGGGACAAATTAGGCAGCAAGTGAACAGTCAGCTCTTAAAGCATGAACATCTTCCTGCAAAAGGCAAATCTGTATTGTCCCTGGTGATGTGAGGAAGGCTGGCATTGATCATCTTCCAGCATAAGAGACTTGACAGCGATGCACTGGCACAGGCAATCACTTTGCCTGACTAAGGACTTTTTTTTTTTTTTTTTTTTTGCCTACCACAATGCAAACTAAATAAGACGTAACATGTTTCAAGCTCCTTGTCAGGATTTAGACAACCAATCCAACATGGCACACCTGGGCAACGAAAAGTATCATTCACAGTCAAACACTTTTGATCACTTGTAAAATGTTGCAGGTACTGTAGGGTGTTTTCAAACATGTTGAAAGCTGCAGTGCTCAGCATTGTTTTCTTATTATCAGAAAAACAAATCTACAATTCTGATTGAATGTTCCGCGTTCATCATTTCATCGTAAACCGAATGTCCTTAGTGTAAATCAAAAGCAAACAGAATCGGACGTGCAGTTACGATTCTATTGGAGGGTAAAGTAGATGCTGAAGTTGAAGATAAATCCTCTCCTGGCTTTCATTGCTTTTCGAAAGCGCTCTATTTCTATCCTACCAGCTCTTTTTATTCCGCGTGCACTTCTATTTGCCACGGGATAGTAAAAGTTGCAGGCTTAAATTGCCTTCGTAAGACACATTTCAAGCCATAACAACGTAGAGGGTTCTTGTATGATAATGAACGTACTAAATAATGCATTTACTTAGTATACAGTACCAGAAGACAAACAGCTACAATTTAAAATGGTCACAAATGGAGACATATTAAACATATGCAGTCCCTCATAACAGCCCAGTAAAAAAAAAAAAAAACAGTTTCCTATTTTGCAAGAGGCTATGCATCTCCAAACCGCAACAGCTATGCTTTTGTTATTAGGACACTGAGGCTCATTTCCGACTGGAAATAGCATTTGTAGGGGATATCTCACGTGAGATTTAATCTCTTCACAGGGGCCATGGTGGATGCAGAGAATAAGAAATGACCTGTGTACCTCTTGTGGCAACATGTGTACGTGTGTAAAAAAAAGAAAAAACATGCAGCAGAGAGGTAACTTGGCTGCACCACATTCTCCCTATTCATCAATGATGGTGGGCGCCTTGCCAGTGGACACCTGTAGCCATAATTTAATAGCAGAGCTGGGACTAGTGTCATGACAGAAGTGGCAGGATTTATTCTCTGTCTGAAGAGAAAGAACAGAAATGCAAAGCTAGGGACAGAAATATGCAACCAAGCAACAAGGAAAAAAGAAAAAACACTTTATTGTCCGGAATCCTGATGTATAGGCAGTAATAATGTTTAAATTAAACAGCTGCAAAAAAAAAATAAGAAGAAGAATAAACATCACACCTAATAATGTAGTCCTTACTCCCAGCGGTTGTGTACACTTATACTGTATGCTGTGCACTGTTGCTTTTCTAAGCAAGAAGCCCTGAGTGAAATATTGAATAGCAAGCTAAACATGCAGGAAAAATATACAGGCACAGCTGGGAGTAGTGGAAAAACACCTCGCTCCCGGAACGCTGTAATATCTTCTTATAAACAATTAACAAAACAACAAGGAACAAATTAAGTAGACTGTTTCACCATGAAGACCCGCACTGCATGGGTCAGTGTCCTGAGCTGTTCATGATGAGTATATTGTAAAAGATTCCTGCTGTATCTCACCTGCAGGGCAGACACACTTAGCTGAGCCATCTGGGCTGGATCGGCAGGTGGAGTTGTTCAGGCAAGGGTTGTTCTTCACGTCACAGGGGTCGTGAGGCAGCGCGCACAGGGAGCCAGTGAAGAACGGAGGGCAGGTGCAGGAGAACACGCTGGGATCATCTGACTGTGCACACAGGGCCCCGTTAAAGCAAGGAGACGAAAGACATCCCTGCACATTCTCTCCACAGTCAGGGCCGGTCCAGCCAGGAGGGCATGAGCACCTGAGACGAAGCACAGACAGAGGACAGCCTGAATGTACAGTATGTCCTATAGTGCAGTCCTATGCATACAGTCCTATGTTTGTTAATTGGGGATTTCTGAGGCTGGTGACACTAAACGAACTTCTCCTCTGCAGCAGAGGTAAATCTTGCTTTTCTGCGATGGACTTCATGAGAGCCAGTTTCATTATGGTGCTTGATGGGTTTTGCAAGTGCACTTGACAATACTGTTCTTGCAAGAACTATTCCAACTGACCTTCATGACTGTTGTTCTTATTGTCGTTACTAAAGTACCTACAGTAATGCCATGTGTTATTTTACAGTTTTGAAAAAATCCGGTATTGTTCTACGTATGATGTTGAAAATAAATGTCCACAATTTAAACTGAGATCATATACAGTATACACAAAAAAATATTACACACTAATCGTTTATTAGAGCACCTTTACTCTAGCTAACAAACTCCTGCAACATGACACCATTTATGCCCATGCACTCTTTATAAAATTCTCCAGCACTTTCTGCGAACACTTAATGTCTGAACTTTCCATGGAAGACATATCACCTGTCCACTAAATGTGCTGTTTTCAAACTAATAAATGTTATGTGAAGGTTTGGTCATTCCAATCCCAATAAACGGTTTAGGAAAAGTTGCGGAAAAGTGGAAAAGTGTCGATGACACTGATATGAGTCCATGGAAAGAGATCAATAAGTGTCAGGTGATAAAACAAGGATATTCATTGTCCTCCTTTAAAACACATGGTTATATTACATTTTCACATTAAATATATAATCTGTTTGAGTAGTTCATACTGAAGTAAGAGACCTTGAACATCAAGTGAATATTAAAGGTCATTCCAACCAATGCCTGCAGTTTAGAGAGGCAAAAAACTGCATGCGGAGGTCTACACTGTACCTTTAATCCAACAATATTAAATACTGACTATACTGTACAAGGACCACATAGTGGCATCTTCTCCTGAACACACATTCAGGTGTCGTCTACCCATACAAAAGATTGTGCCACCTTGTGGTAGAGCTACTGTATATTGCATTAGATTAAAAAACCCTCTTATAAATCTATTTTTTTTGTAATATAGGTATCTAATATAATATAAGTAGGCAAAGCTTACCATGCTATCTTAATATATTATAACTTACATAATGTGTCTTACTGTGTACACCGTAAACATTCTGTAGAGTAATAAGAGACCATCAACTGTTGGTCAATTAATATTATTGGTCAATACAATTATCCACTTGTGCATAACGCCCAGCACTGCCCTCATATTAGATAAACATGCCTACAGTCAAATATTTTGAAGTGCATATCCAAAACCATTTTTTTTAACGAACTGTGAGCATTCACTTGTAGTGGATGGGGTGTCACAGCTTGGCTCATCAAATTAACCAGGATCTTGAATGTTCTATATTTGGTGACTCTTCCTGCAAAGGGACCATTGAGCTGAGTCATATCCAGGGAGTTAGAATTAGTGGAGCCCATTGAGTCGTCAAAAGCAATCATCACAAGACTTTTGCTTTCCATTCAATTGCCTTTAAGTGTTGGATTCCTTTTCTGTATTTTCACAGAAAATTGAACTGCTGACACACTTTGTTTGGTTGTGTGCACTGCTATTACAACAAACTGGCTTTTCAAGGTCACCATCTGAGGGAGTCACACAGCGGTGTAATGCATGTTTGTATTTAAAATTGAATGATATCTTGCTAGTTTCTTTTTTCTCTTTAAAGTAGTATTTTATTACTTGTGCTTATCAGTGGTCACTACCTACCCAGGGACAGAGGTGGAACATTTAGTTTGTGACCACATGTTCAACATTCAACTCCACTGCAGTTCGGCATGGACTTGTTGCATTACAGAACAAAGGGGGTGGGGGGGGGGACAAAATATTAATTCTTAATAAATATGAAAATGATATATGAAATGTATATTTTATATAAAAATGATTGCTATGAAGCGGTAATATCAGCAGATGCCAACTAGTATGCATAACTGCATGATTTGCCTTCCCTAACCATGTAGCAGGTGTTTGAATCACGCGTGGAGACAGCTGCAGATAGTGACAAAACAGCACATTCACAGATGGGAAGCACAGAGAGATAGAGAGAGAGGGGGGGGGAAAGAGAGATTTGTTACTGAGCTGTTTAATTGAGAGGCAAAATTAAACACTGAGGAACATTACTGACAAAGAACTGTTATATAATACTCATTAATACTACATTTAAGTCTCTCTGTGCCATGAAGTGCTATCACCAAACATCATTATTGGGTGAAATTCCTAATGATATGTCGAGGTCTGATACTCACAAATGTAAGTTAAACTGGAATTCTAAAACTGGATGGCAAAGTGAATCTCTCTCTTTTTCAGTGTTAACGGTGTTAATCCGTCTATCTACACATTAACCCCCCATCTGTTTTCTGTGAATTACTATAAACCTTATGGCAACCTTTGTTAAAACCTATTGTTTGAGAAATTTGTGATTGAAGAATTCAAACGTGCATTAAATTATTTAATAGATTTTAAGCAGACCTGTTATTGTCAAAGGCTATGACAACATAGTTTTGCTCAGAAATCCTTCCTAACAGGTTAAACACACCACTGGACTACGGAGTAATAAAATGCTAAAAGTTAAGCTAAAAGTAGGACAGTGTGAGGTTAAAGCACTGAGTTGGGATTATATTTAACAGAAATGTGTGCATGTGTGTATGTGTGTGTGTTAAAAAGCGCGAGAAGAAGTGAGAGAGAGACAGAGAGAAGAGAAAGAACACGTGAGAGAGACAGAGAGACACAAAGAGTGAGGGAAAGAGAAGAGACAGAGAGAGACAGACAAAGCAAGCAAGAAAGACAGAGAGTCAGACATAGAGAGAGAGAGAGAGAGAGAGAGAGAGAGAGAGAAAAGAGACGGAGAGGGCAAATAAGAAAGAGAGACAAATAGAAGAGACAGAGAGTGAGAGAGACAGAGAGAGAGCTATGTGTGCTCCACTTGGTGGCAGTGAGCTTACAGCTCTGGCTCTAAGCCATCTTCACATCTTCACTTCCTCTCACTCCCCCACACTTTTCCTCATCTCGTCTTTTTCTTGCTTTGCGTGTGCATGTGTGTGTGTGTGTGTGTATATGTGTGTGTGTGTACCAACAGCAGCTTTTTCAACTGAGTCATAGATCCAGTCCTCTTTCTGCTGAATGTCACTGATTGATTCATTTGTTGTACCTGCCATATGCCATTCATGGTGTGAACCGTTTGCAATCACTAACTTCAGAATGGAATTGTTCCTGATTACTTTACTGAGGAATGTGTTGAATGTTGCCATGTCCCACGTCCTCGCATTCCCTTCTGTTTACCGCTGACATTAACTTACCTGTAGGAGTCGAGTAGGTCGGTACAGGTGCCATTATTTTTGCACGGGTTTGAAGCGCACTCGTTTGTCTCAATCTCGCAAAACTTGCCCTCCCAGCCCAGGTCGCAGATGCACTGGTAACTCTGGAGCATTAAGAGAGAGGGACAGAGAAGAGAATCAAAAGGAAATAAGAGTGCAAACCAGAGCTACACATATTTCACCTAAAAATTGCCTTGACCTACATAAATGCAGCTCGGCTGCCGAGCACTTGCAAGGAGAGTAAATAGTGTTAGGATAGAAATGAATTGAACAACACAAGCTCTAAATTTCTCATGATGTGTACTGTTTACAAATCCAAATACAAATGTGTTAGGCTTTAAGAAATGGAAGGAAGGGGGATTCTATAGGAAGCCAGAGGGAGTGCAGAGCACAGTTAGACAAGTTAATATATTTTGGATAAATGTCATGCTGCTTAAAACCACCTACAGGCAGAAAACAGTTCAGTTATTACTTAAAAAAAGCAACCACTGCGATGGAAATATCCTCCTTTACACTCAGCATCTTGCAAATCTACAGCAACATGTTAAAAGAAAATTTTTACCATAAATTACCAAAGCAAGCAGCATGACCTTACGCACCATCACCATCACAGAATCAGTTCAGCCTGGTTTAGTTCTACCATTTTAATTAAGAAAAGCAAACTCCAATGCACCATTCAATCTGGAGAGATGATCAGTAGCTGAGACCTGCCCTTCGTCATCGAGCTTTATTTCAGGAGAGCAAAGAAGGAGAGTAACAAACTGTTTCTGTCACCATGCTTAGGTCTGTTTTTCCAATTATGTTCTTCTGCCACTCAAAACATTAGATTGGCCTCATATTACTTTTACATAGTGATATTAAAGTGTAGTGAAAAAGTGTTTTTTATTTAAATTTCTTTGCATATTTATCACACAACCTTAATATTACACAAACATGCACAAAAAACCTGCTCAAACCTGCTTTTCCCCATGTGAAAATGTAAACTCCACCCCCAGGAGAAAACATGGAAGAGTGGAGAACCTTGCCAGGAGTGGCCGGCTTAACAAAATTATACACCAAGAGTACAATGACAACTTGTCCAGGAGCTCATAAAAGAACCTCAACCAACAACTAAAGGACTGCCGGCATCACTTGCCTCAGTTAATGTGTTCAAAATTCAACAGTAGGAGAGAGTCTGCTTATGGGAGAGTTCCAAGTTCCCAACCAAAAAGAACCCAAAGGCTCACCTAACATTGGGCAACTTGATTATCTCCAAGACTTTTAAGCAAATATTCTGTGGACTGGTGAGACAAAAGTTAAACTTTTTGAAAGTTCTGCCTCCTACAGTATAATGCTTTTATAAAAAGAGCATCTGGCCAACGGTCAAATAGTGGTGGTAATGTGATGGTCAGGGGCTGCCTTGCAACTTCAGGACCTGGACTACTTGTCGTAATTAATGCAACCATGAATTCTGCACTCTACCACACAATCCTGAAGGAGAATGTTCAGCCATTAGTTTGTGACCTCACGCTCAAGCACACTTGGGTTCCGCAGAAGAACAATGACCCGAAACACACCAGCAAGTCCACTTCTGAATGGCTCAATGGTTTTATAGAGGCCTAGTCAAAGTCAGGACTTAAATCCAATTGAGATTTCATGGCATGACCCTAAATAGGCTGTTCATGATCGAAAACTCTCCATTGTGGCTGAATTAAAACAATCCTAAAAACAAGAGTGGGTCAAAATTTCCTCCACTAAGATTTACTGCCAGTTATCTCCAATGCTTGACTGCAGTTGGTACAACTGAAAAGGTGGTACAACTAGTTATTAGTTTTAGAGGGCAATTACTTTTTCACACAGGACCTGGCAGGTTTGGGTAGGTTTTTTTTTACCATAATAAATGAAATCATCATTTACAGTATGAACTGCATTTTGTATTTAAGTGAGTTATCCTTGCATAGTATTAAAATGTGTTTGATGATCTGATGAAATATCAGCGCAAATACTTTCTCTCAGCGCTGTATATCTATTTTACTACAAAAAAATCCTTGTGAATTCCTCTGAATGAGTTTAACATAAACAAACATTTTAATTTACCCTTACTCAATGTCCAGTATAAAAACAATTAAAAAACAATTAAAACTATTTCAAAATAACACTAGTTTTTACAGAAGAGGCTTAGGGCCACAATTACAAAAAAAAAAAAAAAAAAAGGAAAAACCTTGTCAGATTTCTGGGGGAAAACTCTCTAAAGTTAAGCACTTTCCTTCCAGGGTTAATATTGCATTGGACAGATCTCCTTAGTTGTTTTCTTTGCTTGGTGCTGTCCAAAAATGTGACCCTTCGGACATTCTAAAACACAGTAACCTTTTTTCCATGACGACAGGATATACAGGTACAGTACCTTCTTACATGGTTTTAAAGGAAATGAGAATTAAAAGATGAGAAGCTACTCAGTACTCATTATTTAGAGTTAATAATATTGCCAGCTGGAAAACAGCAATCACTAGAGGAATTATAAAAAACAAGCTTATTCTACCACGCCAAAATTGGCAAAACACATCATCATTGTTTGCTTTGTGCACTGGGGCATTGTCATGCTGGAACAGGTTTGGCTTCTTGGTTCCAGTAAAGGGACATCAGGATGCTACAGCAAACAGACATCTTGTACAACATTGTACTTCCAACTTTGTGGCAACACCCTGGGAAGGAACCACTACTTGGTGTGATAGTCAGGTGTACACAAACATTTGGTCATTTACTGCTACTATATACAAGTTATTTTGTTGTATGAAGATTTCCAATGTCACTTTTGAAAAATATCTGAAATCAACTGAAGATGTATGCAATGATAATTAAAATAATAATAATAAACTGGAAATTCTAAACCTCTGATATGCTTTTATTGCTTGCCGAAATATTAGTGCATATAAAATGACTTCAGTGTCACACTGTCATGGGGGATTTTGAAAACTGTCCCAACTAAGAGCACAGGAGCCCAAACTTACATGCATTTAATCCACTAAGGGGGTGCTGCTCAACTCTGTCTGACAATTTGAGCACTGCATGCCGTTTCATAATGGCGGAGGCATAATTCTGTGCACCAGTAATTTTGATGCCAGCTGGAGACTCCCTTCCAGAACTGGCAGGAGTACAAAATAATCTTATTTTGGCTAAAGCAACAACCCCAAGTAAGTAAGGACGAGTATTTTTAAACTCAAACATACAAACAGACACCCACACGCAATATATAATTGTATATTTTACCACTATTTATAACTTCGTTACAGACCCCTGCTTCTATGCAGTTATCTAATCAGTCAATGTATGAGATCATGCAGCTACAGGTCCAAAGCTTCAGTTAATTTCACATCAAAAAATCAGAATGAAGAAAAATATGATCTCAGTGACTCTGACTATGTTGGTGTCAGACAGGCTGGTTTGCGTAATTCGGAACGGAAACTGCTGATCTCTTCGGATCTTGGTGCACTACAGTCTCTTGTGTTTACACAAATTGGTGTGAAAAGCAAAAAACAATCCAGTGAGCCTCAGTTGTGCAAGTGGAAACACCTTACTGATGTGAGAGGTAAATGGAGAATAGTAAGACAGATCAGTGCTGACTGCAAGGCTGTGATAATTCCAACAACCACAACTTTACAACCAGAGTCAACAGAGAGAATCTCAAAATAAACCACATATCAAACAGATGGGCAGCAACAGCAGACAACCGCATCAGGTTCCACTTCTGACAGCCAAGAAGAGAAACCTGAGGCTTTAGTGGGCACAGACTGAGCAAAACAGGATAGGTACAGTAAACACGACAGATTGGTCTGAAATTCTGCTAGATTTCTTCTGCAACATGAAGGAGGTCAGGTCCGAATTTGGGGTCAACAGCACAAATTCATAGACCTGATTTGCTTTGTGCTAACAATTTACCCTTTTTTTGTGGTGTTAAAACATAGGGAATGATTTAGTTGCTGCACATCAATCTTGGAAGATTTATATGGCCATCACCAAACAGTCTGAAATTCTAGAAGGCTTGTTTACAAATGGAAAGCCTTCAGGATAGTTGCCAAGCTTCTCGCAGATGGGCATCTCAGCAGATACAGCCCACGGACAGACCATTTAATACTTAGATATACGAGGGGTGTTCAAGTCAAACCAGGACTCGTGATAAAACCAACTGCCATTTACAAAAGACGTCAAGCACAGTACGGTAATGAGACTCTTAACTGTAGTAAAACATTTGAATAGTGCAAATGTGGGCCATGAATGACATCCCGGCTGAGGTGGTAGTCGGAGCCCACTGCAGCTGTTCCCATGAACATTTAGTGAATGGAACGCTGGATCCCTGAAAATCTACAGATAGCTTGTCATCTAGAGTCTTGTCTCTCATCTGTCTGTCATCCCCGAACAGTCCTGAGCTTGCTCCAAGCTATTTTCACTCCACCTTTAGGCAAAGGAGTTCCTGGGAGGCCAGTATTTTGAGCATGAAGCAGGAAGTCCTATAATGGCTAAAATCTAATTCAATGTTCACAGGTAAAATCCAAGGCTCAAACTAAAAGTAGACTTATTATAGGTGAAACAAGCAATTTACTGTTAAAATGCAACAAGAAATAATCAGAGAGAGAAAGAAAGCTGGTTCAAGGCAAATGCTTTGGCCTTGCCATTTCAGTGCTTCCAGAGGGTACTACTACTGTACATCTATTTTTACATGATAGAGTGTAAATTAAATAAATAATAGATAATAAATTCCATAAAATAATGAACTGAAAAAAATCAATTAAGATTAAAATAAATTCATAATTTCCAACATTGACTAAACATGGCATCACAATACACACATTTCTTGGTTAAAATATTTTAACATTTATTTAAATATAGTAATTTCAACAGAGGCGGTGGTGTACTGTAGTGGTTAGCACTGTCGCCTTGCACCTCCAGGATCCAGGTTCGATTCCCGGCCAGGCTCGATTCCCGTCTCTGTGTGCATGGAGTTTGCATGTTCTCCCTGTGCTTGGTGGGTTTCCTCCGGGTACTCCGGTTTCCTCCCGCAGTCCAAAGACCTGCAGATTAGGCTAATTGGCGTTTCCAAATTGACCATAGTGTGTGAATGAGTGTGTGTGTGTGCGTGTGTGTGGAGTGGCACGCTGTCCAGGGTGTACCCTGCCTTGTGCCCAGAGTCTCCTGGGATAGGCTCCAGGTCCCCGCGACCCTAAATACAGGATAAAGCGGTATAGAAGATGAATGAAGGATGAATGAATTTCAACAGAAATTCTAAAATATAAGGTAGAATAAAAAAAATAAATAAATAAGAAGGCAAACTCCCATCGCTAGAGCAATAATACTGTATGTGCTCAGGTTATTTTCAGTTGCAGGAAGCTTTCAAAGGAACAAACAAACAGTATGTATTATGATCATCCAGTAAGCTCCATATCTGAGATTTCCTCTAATAACTATCCCAGTGGGTCAATAGACACTAAAAATGTCTGCAACAGTCAAGATGCACATTATCACCTTATTAAAGCCATTAGATGTAAATCCAGTTTACAGCATAAGCACTGTGCTCAAGGGAAGGATGTGGAATACACTACTTTAAATGTATACTCCTTTACAGTTTTCTATAAAAACAAGACTATATAATGAACATGGAAAAATAAAGTACATAAATACTGCAGGCAAAACAGGTGATTTCTTTTAAAGCTCACAAATGTGAATGTGCTTTAAGCAACACCCCCCCACCCCCCTCAGGGTCTTATTCCTTTAGTTACTCTCTTCCCTTCTGGCTGAAAGAAAACTAGCTAAAATTCCATTAAATGACTCGTGTGGTATTGATTATAGTAACTCAGCAGCCGTGACAAAAAGGCAAAACCACCCAATCATAAAAAGGTATATGAGAAACATAAAAAGATTCTTAGCATAGCCAATAATAACCTTATAACATCTTCACCGGGGGCTGGATCTGGAGAGTAAAACATGGCACCGGGAGAAATGATTTAGAAATGATACTAGATACAGTATGCTCCAAAATATACAGTACTGTACAGTTACTGTATAGTATAGCTCTGGCTGCACGTATTCCAAGTACTGAAAAGGAAGATATGTTGTGGAAATGGGTCTCTCGATGGAGGGAAAGGTATTCATAGTTGAGAATCATTTCTGCTCATACGGAAGTGGTCGAGAACAGGGACAGAGTTTCCAAGAGAGATTTAATAACACGGCACAAAGTAACACAGTTACGCTCCTTATTGTTACGATATACTTAAGGATCTGCGTGAACCTTGAACACTTACAGTACGCATACTACGCCAATAGTGTTAGTGTGTATATTTTGGTGCATTCTGTAGTTCTGAAAACTATTTACTGCTTTTGCATGGATCACAACAACAACACATGACATTGTCAAAGCAAGAGACAGGAAGAACCTAATTAGGATGTACTGTAGTGAAAACGGCATTGACCAGTTAATGACATAAATAACATCTCTCAGGGACTTCATTGATGTCCTACATGCATCGTGCAGAAGGGAATGATTGGATGGTGTTCTGACGGTTGTCATTGGGATGTCACTGCGCCACTGGCGGTGCCAGAAATCATCTCGTCGATGGCTATACAAATAATGAGCCTCTTCCGATGTCATCCTAGAGTGTAGTGCTATTCGTTTAACTACTGTACCAGAGCACACCATTGATGCATGTGCATGGTTACGTTTTCATATACCAGTCACCAATCACATGATCAAATATTAAACACAGACTGAGGTTAGACTGAATAGTTTTATCCTGTTAAGAATTACATGGCAGTGAGCCAAACATCTTGCTAAGCGAACCTCCATTCCTAGAAGTTGTTGCCATGCAGACAGAGGTCAAGTGCACGCTCTAGATTCCTGTGCAAACTTTTATGTTTTCTGCTCTTACAAAAAGAAAGGATATTTTGATGTTTTGCTACACCTTTTCTTTTTTATCAGTTGACGTTAGGTAGGAACATGGCTGGATTCACTGCACACCCCGCAGCTTTGAAGATTTCTCATGTTGCTCAGCGCATAAATGGACTTTGTGACTCAGTCAACGCACCTTCAATTTTACTGACAATCCAGACCATTCTATTTGTTTTGTTACCTATGACAGACACACACACACACATTACTGACGACTGGATCTTCAACCTCATACAAAAATGTACATGAACAATTAATTACGAATATTTCTACAGAGTGTCATTCTGGTGTGCCTATGCATATTGCTACAGTAACATGCACCAAAATCACATAATTATAGCCGGGTGTCTGGTTTCCCAGTTCATTACAAGCTGTAGGATTTTTGGCAAAAAAAAAAAAAGCAAAAAGAGAAAGGAAAAATAAATCACAACAGTATCTTAGCCGCATAGTATCACACACATACAGAATATATACACACACACCCATACTGTATACAAAAATGAGCAGTGTTAATGTATACAGTAGTAGGAAGTGGTGTATCCACTGTACCAGTCAAAACATGCATGAAATAACTATAATTAACCATGCATAGAATAACAGGTACAATCAGTATACCGAATAACTCACAGAACAATTCGTTATAAAATGTAACACTACCTTTGATGAGTAAGGCAGGAGATTTGGTGTTGAACATAAATATTATTTCATTATAGTCCAAAGAATTGGTCAAAGTAGACAAAAAAATATAAATTATTTGTGTCCCAATCAAATTAAAAGTAGCAGAATTCCATTCCATTAAATAATTAACCTTAACCTAGGGTTAGCACTGCATGGCTTGGTTTTTAAGTGGGTGATCTAAGGCCCGTCTATACACCGTCTGTACACTTAGTTGTTGCTACATTAATGGAGTTCTCACAATGACCTCTTTAGGTTTATGCTACTGTACAGTATAACCAAGGTAGATCCATGTCATGTTGTAAAAGACTGCATTAAGTTCACATTATGTTCTTCTAGCGCTTACTTTGTTAATGGCGCACAGGCAGCAGGTTATCAGTGCGTCTACTGTATAGTATGTCACGTTCAGGAAACCCACTATAAATTCAGGATCCAATTCCTCACATCATCACTTTATATCAAAGTGCATCACCTGTCGTAGTATTCATATCATCCGCGCCAGATGCAATGACAGTATAGTAAGTGCATGATAAGATTCATGAAAAGCGTAGTGCAGTCTGATCAGACATAGGAATAACTCATCAGACCTGGTAAGCATGGGATCATGTGTGATAGAAAATTAATGACAATATGATAGGCGCATTAAGAACCTGATATTTTTAGGACAGTGTTCGAACCTTAAGGTCTTCGTTGCAGTTTGACGGGGCATAAAGCATCGATTAACATCTCTACATTGAATTCTGTTTTACTTAAAGACATCAAGTATAGCTACATTTAAAAAAATAATCTACTTATGGAAAGAAAAACACATTAATGTCAAGTTTTACATAAGTTTACAATAGGCATGAGCTGTCATTTAGATTATCAGTATCATTCGCAACAGACCCATCACCAGAGTTAAAAGTCACGGCATTTAAACGAGATCCTCATCATTGCTCCATTGACTTGACTGAGCTAACCTTGGTGGGGAAATAATTGCTTATTCAGTGAGATCTGCTGACACATTTCTTGTTATTAATGTCTTTTATTAAGTCACATAAACATTTACATCTTTCTGAACTGTCAGTTGTACAGAGCGAGTAAGGGCTTCAGTTGAACTGATTAGGCTTATGTTCATTTTTGCTATGAAACGGATATATCCATAAGCAAAAACAAATCAAAAGTTCTATTGTCTGCAAAAATCCAACTTAGATAACAAAGTTTGGACATCTTTTGGCAGACTGACTGTGCTCCTTAACATGATATGACTGTTTTTAGGGAGTCAGCCAAGATAAGGGGTGTGCATAGACTGAATAAAAATGTTGTTTTGGAAAAATGAAGAGATATAAAGTATGTACACTCACCAGCCACTTTATTTGGTACACCTGCTCAGCAAAAGGTTTAAACCAAGAATAAGAATAGGAGAGAAAGGTGATTTAAGTGACTCGGAACATGGCACGCTTGTTGGTGCCAGATGGGCTGGTCCTGATATTTCTTCAAAAGCTTTTCACACACAACCATCTCTAGGGTTTGCAGAAAATAGTCTGAAAACAAGAAAATATCCAGTGAGCAGCAGTTCTCTGGGCAAAAATGCCTTGTTGATTACAGAGGTCATAGGAGAATGGCCAGACTGATTCAAGCTGATAGAAAAAGCAACAATAACTCAAATACCATCTTGTTTCAACTAAGGTATGCTGAAGAGCATCTCTGAAGGCTACTGCATCACCACTACACAGGGTACCACTCCTATCAAATAAAAACAGGAAACTGAGGCTACAATTTGTATGGGCTCACCAAAATTGGACAACAAAAGATTGGAAAAAATGTTGACTGGACGGATGAGTCTCAATTTCTGATGAGTCACAACACTCAGATGGAAGGGCCAGAATTTGCCATAGTCTTCATGAAAGCATGGATCCATTCTGCATTATATTAAAAGGTCAGGCTGCTGCTGATGGCATGATGGTACAGAATGGGGGAATATCTTTTTAGGACACTTTGGGCCTCCCTAGTGAACACAGGATAACACGCCATGTCACGAAGTTAAAGTACTGTAATCTCCAACTGTTTTTTTGAACATGACAATGGGTTCACTTACACCAGATGGCCCTTCACACCAGATCTCAGTACAGTAGGGCACCTTTGGGATGTGGTAGAACAGGAGCTTTGCATTATGGATGTGCAGCCGCCAAATCTGTAGCAACTGCACCAAAAATCTATAGGGAATGTTTCTGGCACCTTGTTGAATCTATTCCTTGTTCTGAAGCCCAAACCAGTATTAACAAGGTGTCCAGTACAGTATACTACAGGTATGGGTAGAAAAAGTAAATTTCAGTCAACTTTCAGTGTTTTCCTAAATTTTATCTTAGCAGTCTCTATAGGATTTTCCAAAATTTGCCCCACATCAGCCTTCCATCCAAAGCACTATGGAACATGGCTCTTTATTTCTGTCTTGCTCTGTAAGGTTGCCTAATAAGCACAACAACACAACACACAGCTAGAGCTTCATTATCCAAAACTACTCTTCCACACCCAATGGCCTGACCAAGCATACTTCAACATACAGAAAAACTGAAGATAAATTACATAAATCGACTAAATAAAAAGTTATACGGGTCATCTGCTGTTTAATGTCAACTCTTTTTTTTTCATTTATTTATTTTCAACTTTTTGAAACATAGCACTGCCAGTCTGCATGCTGTCATAATAGCCACAGGAACGTGAACCATTCAAGTGCTCAATTACATGCTGGTGAGGCCATTTTATAGTCAGTGATTTCATGCCTGTGGGGTTGTAACAACCTCTGAAACCACTCACGCAATGATCCTACCATTCAGCATATAGAGTGCCTATTAATGGGCTCAAGCTTTTCTAAATCCATATCGCTGGATATAAAAAGTGCCTGGTGATGTCCCTCCATTATGTGCAGCCTTATTAACTACTTTGTTACATGCATTTGTGAGGTTTAATATTTAATTCAACTTCTCTGATGTTTCCAACTGATATTACTTGTTGCTTTGCCGGGAAGTTTTTAAATCGCAAGAGCAAATGGACTTGTAAAGGAACATTCCATCATATCAAATAAGCTGTCAAATTAATCATGAACAGAGCAATAAAAATGCCTTCATAAAGCAATCAGTGCAGAAATGGAAACACATTATACGCCTAAACAGTATCTAGACATTTTTATTTTGAATTTGAAATCTTAAATTGTTCAGAGGCTTTTGCTTCTTTCATGAACTAAATGGTTAAAGTAAGCAAAATTATCTGCCCACAAAAATAAGATAATAAAATAAGGTTCTTTTCACTTGTTTGGGTTTCGTTTTTGTCAAAAGTATTGAAACGAGGGAAGAGCAGCTGCCTGACAACACCAACGAAAAACTCATCTCATAACATTGCCATCTTAAACAACCCTTAATAACTGCTTCTAAGTTGTTCTGAATTGCTTCTGTCCATGTTGTTTTGTTCACAGCTAACGACAGCTAGCTAGGTGTTAACACAAGGCTGAATCCCAAATTCCTCTCTAACGCCTGATCAAGGGCACTACAGGTGTGTGGGACAAGGAATTGTACACCCTAGCTTTTCATGTAACTGTCAGGGGCCGCTAGGGGGCGTGAGGGATCCAAGTGCAGACAGGGTAAATGGGAGACAGTGGTGCTTGTGAACAGTGAAGCAGGCAGGGCAGTGATTAAATTCCGCGTTGCAAAATACCTTATGCAGGCAGGAGGCTTCGCCGAAATGCGGAAACACGGAGTACCAGCTCGTGACTGTGTCGAGATGGGGAGGCGATGCGTGTGACGCAAGCGTAGCGTAAACACGGAAGTGCGCGAGCCGGCGCGAGTGACAGCTGGGATCAATGCAGGCGCGTGCAGCGTGAGCTTGAGCTGTGGCGGCGCGCAGAGCGAGCGCATGCAGAGAGAGAGCTCCGCGATGAGATGCCGGTGTGGATGGAGGGGGAGAGAGCTCAGCGAGCCGCGAGGGCTAATCGTTGTCGTGAAGCAGGCAGAGGTCGAAGCCGGAGAGACGAGAGGGGGTCCGTGATCCAAGCTCGTAGTCGTAAACAGGTAAGAGGTCGGCAACATGAAATATCCAGAGTAAAGTATCCAAAAACGAGAGACAAAATCGTGGTCGGGGAAAACAAAGCGTGGTCAAGATCCAATAGACAATGAAGAAAAATCGCTGGAAGATTGGGCTAGTGAGGCACACAATAATCTGGCGACGAGGCAGTGTCAGGGTGTGGTTTAAATAGGTAACAGGGCTGATTACTAATAGCGTCCAGGTGTACAGGGAGGAGAGGGGGCGTGGTGCCATGCGAGAGTTGTTGACAAACATGGATCATGACGGAGCTGTGGCTTGGCGTGTCATGACAGTACCCTCCCCTCTATGAACGCCTCCAGGCGTTCTTGCAGGTGCTTCGGGGTGAAGTCTGTGGAAATCAGAGATTAGAGAACGGTCTAGGATAAACCTGGCGGGTACCCAACTCCTCTCTTCAGGGCCATAGCCTTCCCAGTCTACTAAGTACTGGAGGCCCCGCCCCCGGCGGCGAGACTTGAGGAGCTTGTGAACTGTGAAGGCTTCTCCCCCATCAATGAGTCGGGGGGGTGGGGGGGGCTGGGGGGGGGTGGACAATGGGCAGGAGACTAAACGACGAATCTGGGAAACATGAAATGTGGGGTTGATCCGGCGCATGGAGAGGGGTAGAGCAAGACGGACAGAGCATGGGTTTATGATTCGGGTGATGGGGAAGGGTCCGATGAATCTTGGTGAGAGCTTTCTGGACGTGGTCTTGAGTGGGAGGTCCCGTGTAGACAGCATGACCCTTTGGCCGATACGGTAGTTGGGAGCTGGTGACCGATGACGATTTGCCTGGCGTTGAAAAGTGCTTACAGTGCGTAGGAGCTGCTGCCGGGCGTGTTGCCATGTTCTTTTGCAGCGACGGACAAAGGTTTGGGCTGAGGGTACTGCTACTTCCTTTTCTTGGACCGGGAAGAGGGGTGGTTGATACCCCAGACAGCAGTGGAAAGGGGACATGCCTGTCGAGGAGGTAGGGAGCGAGTTGTGGGCGTACTCGACCCATGGTAGGAAACGACTCCAGGAGGATGGATCCCGCGAGGCCATGCATCTTAAGGATTTCTCCAACTCTTGGTTCACTCGTTCTGTTTGACCGTTGGTTTGGGGATGAAATCCGGATGAGAGGCTGGGGTTGGCGCCGACAAGGTTACAAAAGGCCTTCCAGAACTGGGCAGAAAACTGAGGACCCCTGTCTGAGACAATGTCGACGGGAAGTCCGTGAAGTCGAAAGACATGATTAATTAGGAGTTCGGCTGTTTCCTTGGCCGATGGGAGTTTGGATAGTGGGATGAAATGCGCCGATTTGGAAAAGCGGTCCACGATAGTTAATATGCACGTGTTATTTTGGGAAGGAGGCAGGCCAGTGACGAAGTCGATGGAGATGTGTGACCAGGGGCGGTGAGGGATGGGGAGGGGTCTAAGGAGACCCTCAGGGGAGCGGTTGGTTGTTTTATTTCTGGTACAGGTGTCGCAGGAAGCCACAAGGCTCTTGACATCTTCTTTCATGGTGGACCACCAAAAACGTTGGCGTAGGAGGGAGAGCGTACGTGCGGCCCCAGGGTGGCAAGCCAGTCTGGAGCTGTGGGCCCAGTCAAGCACCTGTGGTCTCACAGAAGCTGGGACGAAGAGCTTGTTGGGTGGAACGGTGCTTGGGCCGGGTTCTCGTTCGAGGGTCTGTTGAACCAGACGTTCCACGTTGAATTGGAGCATTGCTACCAGGCAGTGAGGAGGAAGAATCACCTCCGTTATGGATGAATCCTGAGGGGTGGAGAATTGTCGGGAGAGGGCATCAGGCTTGATGTTCTTGGAGCCAGGGCGATATGACAGTGTGAATCGGAAACGGGAGAAAAATAGTGACCATCGTGCTTGGCGTGAGTTAAGTCTCTTCGCTGTCTTCAAGTACTCCAGGTTTTTATGGTCGGTCCATACGAGGAAGGGGTGGTCCGCCCCTTCTAGCCAGTGTCTCCATTCTTCCAAGGCCAACTTGACCGCCAAGAGTTCACGGTCCCCAATACCGTAATTGCGTTCAGCAGGTGTGAGTCGGCGGGAGAAGAAGGAGCATGGGTGGATTTTAGCATCCTTTGTGGATCTCTGGGACAGGACGGCGCCTACTCCAGTCTCAGACGCGTCTACTTCCACGATAAACTGGAGGGAGGGTTCGGGAAAAATAAGGATGGGTGCCGTAGTGAAGCGGGACTTGAGATCCTTGAAGGCTATGTCAGCCTGGGGGTTCCATCGGAATGGGATCTTGGAGGACGTAAGTGTCGTGAGTGGGGTTGCCACCATGCTGTAGCTTCGAATAAAACGTCGATAGAAGTTTGCGAATCCCAAGAACCGCTGGAGTTCGCGTCTTGAGGTCGGTACTGGCCAGTCCGTGACTGCCTTCACCTTGGTGGGGTCCATCTGGATGCCTGCAGGGGAAATGAAGTATCCTAGAAAGGACGTGGAGGTACAATGAAATTCACATTTCTCTGCCTTGATGTAGAGCTTATTCTCCAGGAGCCGTTGCAGGACCTGGCGCACATGGAGCTTGTGTTCCCTCACCGAACGTGAAAAAATCAGGATATCATCCAGATAAGCGAAGACGAAAACATTAAGAAAGTCTCTGAGGACATCATTGATTAGGGCCTGGAATACTGCCGGCGCGTTGGTTAGGCCGAATGGGACCACTAGGTACTCATAATGGCCGGTAGGTGTGTTAAAGGCGGTCTTCCATTCGTCGCCCTCCCGTATCCTGACAAGGTGGTAGGCGTTCCTTAAATCTAACTTAGTATAGATGCGGGCGTCCTGGAGAAGTTCAAAGGCCGACGACATCAAGGGGAGAGGGTAACGGTTCTTAATCGTGATCTCGTTCAACCCCCTATAATCGATACAGGGTCTGAGGGACTTATCCTTCTTTTCAACGAAGAAAAACCCAGCCCCTGCTGGTGAAGAGGATGGGCGGATGATCCCAGCTGCAAGTGATTCCTTTATATACTGTTCCATTGCCTCTCTCTCGGGGCGGGAGAGGGAGTACAGTCGCCCCTTAGGTGGTGAGGTGCCTGGGAGGAGGTCGATAGCACAGTCATAGGGGCGATGCGGGGGTAGGGAGGTGGCCCGTGATTTGCTAAACACCTGCCGAAGGTCATGATAGTCCGTGGGTAACTTGGTTAGGTCGGGAGTTTCCTCTTGTGGCGTGGGTAAACTTCGGCCCATATGTGCTGAACGTAAGCATGAAGAGAGGCAGGTGGGACTCCAGTCCAGGACTCTCCTTTTAATCCAGTCGATGTGCGGGTTGTGTAGTCTTAGCCAAGGGAGGCCCAGAACGATGGGTGCATGGGAATTTTGAACGGTTAGGAAGGTAATCGTTTCAGTGTGATTGCCTGAAAACTGCAGGGTCACGGGGTTGGTGCGATGAGTGATGGGGGAGAGTCTGCTGCCATCAAGAGCCTGAACCGTAAAGGGTTGATGCAGGGGCGTGAGGGGGATCTTGAAGTTTGAAACAATGGAGGAAGAAATTAGATTCTGATCAGCCCCGGAGTCCACTAGTGCGTACGTGGCATAGGATTGGTCGCCGTGGGTCAGAGTTACGGAGAAGCATGATCGCTGGTCCGGGGAAGAAACAGATGCTGGGCCCCCCTGCATCCCCAGAACTACGGGGGGGCCTAGCCTTTTAGTGGACAGGATCGCACAACATGGCCGACCTGGCCACAGTAGAAACAGGCGCCCTCATTTCTACGGCGCTGACGCTCCTCCGGCGAGATGCGTGCACGGCCTATCTGCATGGGCTCAGGGGGTGGCTGGGGTGTGGCCAGGGTGAGTGTTGGGGTGCGTGGTTCGCGATAAGGCTGCTGCTCCTTTCGGCGTGCCCGTTTACGGTCATCAATGCGGGTCGTTAAGTCGATGAGTCCTTGTAAGTTCGAGGGCAGCTCCCGGGCCGCCAGCTCGTCCTTAATTGGGTCTGAGAGCCCATGAAAAAAGCAGTCGAAGAGGGCCCTCTCGTCCCAGTCGCAAGAGGGAGCCAGGGTCCGAAATTCGATGGCATAATCAGAAACGGAACGAATTCCTTGACGTAGCTGAAGGATGTGATCAGCCGCTTGATGTCCCGTAAAGGAGCGGTCAAAGACCTTCCTCATTTCATCCGTGAAGGTCCTATAGGCGAAGCAGCACGGGACTTGGGCATCCCACAATGCCGTCCCCCACTCTCTCGCCTTTCCTGACAGGAGGGTGATGATGTAGGCCACCTTGGAACGCTCCGTGGGAAATGATGTGGCCTGTAGTTCCAGGACGAGAGAGCATTGAGACAAAAAGGAGCGGCAGGTGGCTGGATCTCCATCATAGGTGGGCGGTGCTGGCAGGCGGGGCTCTAGGCCAGGCGAGAGTGTTGGAGGGAGGGGCTGAGGAGTGTGTGCAGGAGGTTGTAGGTTCCCAACCTGAGCGGAGAGAGACTGCAGTGTTTCCGTGATGCTTTGAAGTGAGCTCGTGATCTGTCTTATTTCCTGCTGGTGGGCGCCTAAGAGTACTCCTTGACTCTCTAATGCTCCTCTCAGGTGAGCTGCCTCTGCTGGATCCATTTTAGTATGGCCAGATTATTCTGTCAGGGGCCGCTAGGGGGCGTGAGGGATCCAAGTGCAGACAGGGTAAATGGGAGACAGTGGTGCTTGTGAACAGTGAAGCAGGCAGGGCAGTGATTAAATTCCGCGTTGCAAAATACCTTATGCAGGCAGGAGGCTTCGCCGAAATGCGGAAACACGGAGTACCAGCTCGTGACTGTGTCGAGATGGGGAGGCGATGCGTGTGACGCAAGCGTAGCGTAAACACGGAAGTGCGCGAGCCGGCGCGAGTGACAGCTGGGATCAATGCAGGCGCGTGCAGCGTGAGCTTGAGCTGTGGCGGCGCGCAGAGCGAGCGCATGCAGAGAGAGAGCTCCGCGATGAGATGCCGGTGTGGATGGAGGGGGAGAGAGCTCAGCGAGCCGCGAGGGCTAATCGTTGTCGTGAAGCAGGCAGAGGTCGAAGCCGGAGAGACGAGAGGGGGTCCGTGATCCAAGCTCGTAGTCGTAAACAGGTAAGAGGTCGGCAACATGAAATATCCAGAGTAAAGTATCCAAAAACGAGAGACAAAATCGTGGTCGGGGAAAACAAAGCGTGGTCAAGATCCAATAGACAATGAAGAAAAATCGCTGGAAGATTGGGCTAGTGAGGCACACAATAATCTGGCGACGAGGCAGTGTCAGGGTGTGGTTTAAATAGGTAACAGGGCTGATTACTAATAGCGTCCAGGTGTACAGGGAGGAGAGGGGGCGTGGTGCCATGCGAGAGTTGTTGACAAACATGGATCATGACGGAGCTGTGGCTTGGCGTGTCATGACAGTAACGCGATTCTGGATTCAATCCAAGAAACCCAGAAGTTAGCTGATATGTTAAAGCTAGCTATGCCAGTAGTTCTTTATATAAACACTAGAATTATTGATATTCTTGGTAAAGCTCACACTTTAATGTTTCAGACCATCAAACAAATTAAAATATTTGTCATATTAAACACATCATGCATTCTTAAATTAAAGGAAAACAAAATTCCAAACTACATAGCGCTGTGTAGCCCAAAAAGAAAGGGTATTTTGATGTTTTGTTACCTCTTTCATTTTTATCAGTTAACCGTAGGTAGGAACATGGCTGGATTCACTGCGCACCCTGCAGCTTTGAAGGCAGAATGATTTCTTGTGTGTTGCTCAGCGCATAAATGGACTTTGTGATTTTTTGATCTAGACCATTCTATTTGTTTTGTTACTGACTCTTTCCTATGACACATACAAAAAAACACACACATACACATTACTGATGATTGGATCTTCAACTTCATACAAACATGTACATGAAATATTTCTATAGTGTCAGTCTGGTGTGCTCCGGCTGGACTTTCTTGCAAATCTTCCATATGTGATATTTTTTACTTCTGCTCACTACATTTTTAGATAAACCATGTCATATTTTTCTAACATAAATATAGAGCATTTACGGTGTCACTCCCACCATAGCATGACCTAAGCAAACTCACATGGCAATTCCACCAATCCTAGTTTATAGAAATGAGGTCATTATGAAAGCACTGACTGGATAGCGCACCGTGATTGTCGTTTATCTGGTTAATGGATCCCGCCCACTTGATCTTAGTGTGATGGATTCTTCTGGCCCCTTTGCAAGCCCTTGTCAAGGTTCTGTAAGATTAGTGATCTAACTACTGTACTGAGCAAAAGAATTGTAAACTCTTAACCAAAGGTCATTTTTATAACAGGCTTATAAAGTTTTACACTGGATGATGCAGTATGCCCATGATTAATTGTGGATATGTGCATTATACACTAGCAACGGTAGCAACTACTGTAGCTAATTTAGCTAGCAAGTAATGAAAAACTGAAATAATGAAAGACTAACAATGCTGCTTGTGCTCATTTAATTAATGTCAGATCTTGTCGCTCTCAGCAAGTCATGACATCATGTCAAGGGTCTGCTTTCCATTAGTTTCAGTAATGTAATATCTCTCAGTTATCTTTTTTTTTGGGAAAAAAAAAATCATGGGTTGATTTTTATTTTTTTATATTTCTTTTTACAACTTCCATGTTGCAACCCCTACAGAAGCTGAAACCTTTAATTTTCAACAAAGGTAATAAAAAAAAAAAAGGTAATCTGAAAAGTCACTACAACTGCAAGCATGCCAGAGCAGATACTCCTGGTCTCTTCTTTAACCATAAAACTCACCAGTGCTGAAATATATTCCATTTGAAATCTGTAATGTCCGTTGTCTAAAATGTTTGCAGTGTTTACTCCTTTCTGTGCAGCCGTGCCTAAACCAAGTAGACAAATTATTAATACAATTCGTGTTTAAACTTTTAAATGAATTGGCCTAAACCAGGGTCCATGCATTAAACACAGCCAATGAATTGTACATTTATTTATTCATTATTGATTTATATATATATTTTTTATTCTGGTAAAGACAATTAATAACAATCTTAACCACAGCATCAACTGTTTAAGATACCTTAAAGACAGTTTCTCAGCAGCCAGAAAAATCAGCTGTTTTAGTACTTGATTAAGTACTTTTACAAGTTTTTTCTTTTTTTTTATGCTTAAGTAGAGAGTTTGTGTACTTCTGCCACCTCTGGGTTTACATTAGGGGATGACCGTTTCAGCAGCTGGATATTGTTTTTTCTTTTTTTTTGGTTCGTACAAGTGTGTGCGTATGCCCATGTGTGGATTTGAATGTATGTTTTAGATCATCGTCCTTCTGGGAAATTCAACCACAAGCAAGTATCTTCACAGGCAGACAGATTTTATTTATTTTTTTATTTCAAATCTCCTGGCACCATGATGCCATGAATCCTAACAAAGTTGCCAACTCCTTCAAAGGAAAACCAACATCACAGCATTGCAGATCCTCCACCATATTTACAGTAGGGATTTGATGATTTCTGTATCCCATATTTGTAATGTCTCTTTTGAGAGAGACTCTGTTTTTTTGTTTTGTTTGTTTTTTGTTTTTTAAATCTGACCATAAAATTCAACCATTCCTAGGAGAACCCTGCTGGTGAACCTTCAAAACAGCTTCTTAGCCTAGAGACGGCATCTAATTTTTAAAGAGTCTTTGTGACCCCGAAAATGCTCTAGTGCTTCATCCGTTATTCTAGGGGAATATTATCTTCCATTTTTAATCCTCTTTCTCATTCTGCGCTGCTTACATCTTCTTCCATGCAGGTTCATTACAGGTCAAGATGTATTAAACTTCTTAATTATTGTTCCAACAGAGAATATTAACATTTTTACAGCTATTGCCTAATTCATAAAGTTTATTGACTTATTTCATTGTGTGTTTTCGAATCAGCCTCATTAAAATGGAACTTGGTCTCTGTGCCATGTTATATTTATATCTGTGTGAATCAGAAAGTTGTGGATGACCCCAGATCAAACGCAACTATAATGGACACCGAGTATATCACACAACGATACAGTTATATTAATTGTCTCACATTTCTTGTCAACAATAGTACTACAACACTGTGTATGTTCTAATCTAGCACTGTGCATTCATGCATACTTAATACATGGGCACTGTGTGTGTTAAAAAAGGAAAACCTGCAGACATGAAGCAACTATTCAGAAATATCAGGTATTTTAGGCCACTAACAGCCTAAAATACATCCATTTCAGATCTCCACTTATATCCCTATAAATATCCCCAGGGTCCGCGCTTGCATTATTCAAAGGAATAGATGACACATTGGTTTCCCATTATGCTTTAACATGGAAGAACAAGTCTTAACACCCTGTTTATAATGTTGTGGGAAGAGGTTTGTCTCGCATGAAGGGGAGGAGACGAGACGAGACGAGACGAGAAAAACAACAAAGACAAGTGTACAAAGCAATGCTGAATGGTGAAGAGACTTTACTGACTGAAAATAGAACGCGAGGACAGAATGTGGAATGTGTACTGTATAAGGATGGCTGAGAGATCTGAAGATGAAGAACGGGTCAGAAGGAGGATTCTAAAATGAACAGAACAGGACAGATTTGTTTGCTGTAAGGGACGGTGCAAAAGGGAACAAACACCTAGTGGATGACAAAACCTGAAAAATACTAAAACTATTAATGATTAGGCGGCACGATGGCAGACACAGTCCAAAAACATGCCGATTAGACTAACTGGCATTCTAAAATTGCCCATAGTGTGTGAATGAGAGTGTGTGTGTGTGCTCTGTGATGGATTGGCACCCTGCCCCTACCTAAACACCTACAGTAAATACCTGCTCATTCATTTCATGCCGGGCCACATTATGTTTTTATAAAGACTTATTTTGACTTCATGATACTTATGCTCTAAGCATAAGTTCACAAGCTCTTAAGCTCACATTTCCCAAAATGTGTTTTCATTCATTTTAGATTGTGGCTTGTTTTATATCAAATAGTATCCTAAGGTCCATATTCTATCAGTTTCCTTCTTGAGTTTTAGCACATGCTCAGGGACGCTTTTGTGTGTCGCTGAGTGTCGCTGGCTCTCCCGTTCGGTTTATAGTATCTCTAACGCACGCAATTACATCCAGTCTCTTCATTCCTGACAATTCATGCAATTTTACAATAAGCCAATCATGGGGCAGCAGCACAATGCATAAATCATGCAGATGCATGTCAAGTGCTCCAGGCAATTTTCACATCAAAGATGAAAATGGGGGGGGAGGGGGAGGGGGATCTAAGGTAGTCTGAGTATTTTAGTCTGAATATTTTATCCTGCGATTTTTTACAGTCTCTAGAATTTACACCCCATTTTGCAAACAAGCAAACAAACAAACAAAAACAATACTGTGATTAGCTGTTCTTCTGGCTCCCAGAGGAGAAGGTCCAGACTTGTCCAGACTTGTTGTAGTTTGCATGTCAGAATAATTAACGTCAAAACTTGAAGAGGCTAGGCAACAACACTAGAGTATCAGATCAAGCCTTTCGGCCAAAAACAAGAATCTGTGGCTGCAGCAGAAACATTATGTGAGGAGTTGAAGATCATGAATTCCTGTTCTTTCATTGGCTAGATTTTTCAGAGGATCTTACACTTGCACCAGCTATTATAGTTACTGAGATCACTCCTTTCACATTCTGATATTCAAATTACTCTGGATAGAAATGACCATTAGGTGGCACGTTGGTATGGCATTCGCATGTTCTCCCTGTGTTTGATGGGTTTCCTTCGGGGACTCCGTTTTCCTCCCACAGTCCAAAAACATGCAGATTAGGCTAACTGGCGGTCCCAAATTGCCCGTGGTGTGAATGATTGAGTGAGTGTGTGTATACTGTATGTGTGGGTGCCCTCCAATGGATTAGCACTGCATGTACCCCAACCTTGTGGCTCCAAGGCCCCCGTGACCCTGTACAAAGCGATTGTAAGATCTTTGACTTGGGAGTGCACCACAGAATCAATGTAATTTAATTCAATTCAATTCAATTTTATTTATATAGCACTTTTAACAATGATCATTGTCTCAAAGCAGCTTCACAAAATGAAAAGAACATTTATGGAAGTGTGTATGAGTGAGAAAAAATGTGATTAGATACTGTAATAATGAGATTGTCCCTGATGAGGAAGCTAAGGGTGACGTTGAAAAGGAAAAACTCCCTGAGAAAAGCTTGAGAGGAACCAGACACAACAGGGGACCCGTCCTCATTGGGGTGATAACGGAACGGTAAGGTCTTACTGGAAAGGGAAATAACTGTCATATAACAAATGCAATATTAGATATGGAAAAAAAAACGTAAACATCTAGAATGATTGAAAACAATCAGATGGCTTTCTGTTATGTACCGTACCGTCAGCCAAGTCAGTTCCCCTGACACAGCTTCTCAACTGCTATGATAAGGCATTCCATTTAATCCCTTTGCCAAACAAAACCGAAGTTAAACTTCATATTGAAGCCACTAGTCACGTCAAAGGTTATTTTCAATAACGGGTTGTCCCTAGTTTAATTTCCTGAGGCACGCACAGGTTTAACACGGCTTCCCAAACTCACCAGATGGAAGTCGACACAAGTTGAGTTGTTCTTGCACACGTTGCTGAGGCAGTCGTCAACGTCCTGCTCGCATGTCAATCCGGCATAACCCGGGTTACAAAGGCAGTAAAAGCCATCCACAACTGCAGAGGAAAAAAATAAGAAGCAAACAATTCCTTAGTCAGGGTCAGGGTCTTTTAGCTAGCGAAGGCAGAATGAATGACTTTTGGGCAAATAAGCAATGAAATCATGTCAACTTCATCATTTACTCTAAGTGCAGTCTCATCTCTGTGGGAGCAAGAGTTTAGAAAGAGCGGTCGGATTGTGGTTAAAAATAAAAGCTCTTAGAATCTCTGCGCAATCACTACAGGGCTTGGATGGGGGTTTCGACCAGAAGAAAAACCAGAACTACTTATTGTGATTTGTGTCTGTGACAGTCCAGTCTGAATGAAAAATGGCCCGCAAAAAGGGCACACGATGTGTACTGCTATAGTGTTGTGAGAGGTAAAATCATTTACCATCATTACTTCCTGTCCGACCCTTTTATGCATGAACTTTAAAATGCAAAACATTCCATAACAGGTTGGGTTACAAGTTGTTGCTGTTGTATGTTTTTTTTCCTTTCCTTTGGTAGCAGTACACATGCAAATGTGACATGAAAATACACACAGCTTCCACTGAATTTATCAGGGGTCCATAACACAATAATCTGGCCTTTATTCATTATGTGCAGGTGGCTCTTTCACCTTTGCACATCTCAAAAGCCTTATACAGGCAGTCGGTGACGGAGGTAATTGTGGGATTCTTTCAGGAGCAAATTTATTGCAAAACCTCACTCCCATGTCCCAGGATTCTTCATTATGCCTGAGATTTAGTGCATAATCTGTGCTGTCACTCTGGCTCGGCACGTGTAGCTGCCTTAGCTCTAATTAACTGCTTGGGGTCCTGGGTGGCAGCCACCATAACTCATAGCAGCTGCCGCCAAGAAACCCCTCTTTGTCTCAGTGCACCCCCTTCCCATGTGTACAGACATGGACACACACAGGCAGGCACTCACTGTAATGGAAAAGATAGCTTAGAGTTTATTTAAAATCTGGATCTGGGGAGTATTTATAATCTATACAGTACAAATCGTAGTTTTGCTCCTAAAAATCTATACCTATATCACAAACACAGATCAGTCAAAAGATTACAATGCAAAAACAATATGCCTGGCATAAGACCTCTGGGGTGCCAGGATGTTGGCAACAGATTCTTTGGATGCTGTGGGTTGCAGGGCAGGGACTCCATGGTTTGTCCAGAGCTTTCGGATTGGGATTTGGGGAGTTTGGGCTCTTTGCCTGCTGGGCCAAGTTGTGGTGCACTGGGTGTGACTTTTTTGCGTTTCTGTTGGATCAGATCTTTGGCCAGGAGCCTTGAGCGCCCATGATCCTATCAACAGTATACTGGTATATAATTAATATTCCTAAGGCTGTGCCAAACTTATTGATGACACAAAAACCAAACCCTGACAAATTCATGTACAAACTCCTACAAGGTTGTGCATGTGCATCAACCTGTGTGTTGGGTTAAGTGACTATACAATACAGACTGTCAGTTTATCATTTATGTATTACAATGAATTTACATCAGAAAAATGATGCAGTAATCTTGTTTGTATGTTTTCACTTCAAAAGCAGCTGGACAAATAGATGTTTGAATGTTTTTTCCCCCTATACAGTAATGAAGAAAGCAATTATCAACTCTCAACCAGAGAAAGTAGGAAACAATATGTACTGTATATACATATAGTGTAATTCTTATAGACTACCAATTAAAAGTTTTCGAACATGTGGAGAGCTATTACAGCCATTTTAATACAGTTTACCCAATTACTGACATAAATAAGGGAAAACTGTTGTACATTTAATAGTTTATCATTATTCATTCTGTACAGAAGTCTAAATACGTACTTTATGAAGGTTGAGTGGATTGTTAGTGTCAGATTATGAGGTAGTGTAGATGATAGACAGTGCTATTACAGTATAAGCTGTTAGATAAATGTACTGTATGTTGCATGCTACAAAAGCCAAGTTCTAATCTCTTTTGCTTCAACAAAATTCACTTGTATATATTGTTTAAATCACAAAAGAGCCACTGTATCCTTTCTTGCTTGATCTAATTTGTTTAGCTTCAAAAGCTGTAACTCATCATAAAATGGATGCGACATTGTTCTTTTTGATTAAGAAAATGTGTAAAAGGTTCTTTCTGTTTCTTTTATTTTTTTAAGCGCCCTCGTGCTTTGACTGCATTTCCTGTCATTTATCATCAATTATTAAAATTACGGCGCACTACTCCCAAATTGATCTGTTTTCATAACTGAGTTAACATACATGAGTGCACCTGAGCTAATATAATTGCGCGGTCACGTTGCACGGAGGATCTTTATTCTCATGACACTACTTAATAAATTTTAATAAAGCTTTTGAGAGGTAAAAGGGGGGCTTTGAGCTTCATCAACAGGCATCACAAACCTCGTATCAGGATGAACCTGGCCTGACCATCACTTGGCCTGACTAATCACAGAGATATAAATGATTTAAGTTTTATAGAGAATGTCAGAAATAATGTATTAAGAAATATGAGAAGAAATGCAAATATTAGCTTAATTATTCCCCTTTTTTTATCTTTAATTATGTTTTAGGAAAAGAAAATACTACCAAGCTCCATAATTTATACTGTGTGTGTGGGATCCCACAAGATGAAATAATAATTACTAGATTTTTTATTTTCATTCAAAGGTTGATGAAAACAAAGCTTGTGGGAACCCAGTTCTTTTGGGATCTCGGTTTAGTTTCATAAACCACGAATCTTCAGACGTTTTGCAGTCTATCGCATTAAAACATTTGTTCCCCTCTCTTTAATCTACACCATTTAATTGAATTTAATATGAAAAACGGGGTGGCTCAAGATTTTTGCACATTATTATATTTATAGCACTGTTAATTACTTTCCCCATGAGAGACTGGGAAAAAAATATTTTCAGCTAGGTTCATTTATTTGTGTGTTTTGGTTGTTATTGCTGTTGTGATATTATTTAAGATTGGAAAGTTGCTGAATCGGAAAAACAAATGGTTTACTGCAAGAGACTGCAAAGTGCATAAAGATTGGTGGTTTATGTGTTAATATGACTACCTCTGTAACCTCATTTCCCCTCTCGTCGCAGCATTCAGCATCAATAGTATACTAATCAATGGCTTGATCATCTGTCATCATCTGCACATTTCTCACTGGTTCATGCCTCTTTTTTGTTTGAAATATTCATAGGTCACTGCGTGGCTTAACAAACATAAACCTTCCACTGAAACTGCTCAGTTACTGGAAACCTAAATGTCCTTTTAGGAAGTCTGGAGAGCTAGTTCTTAAGAAGGAAGGTTGAGTATTTTAATGGCACAAAAGTTTTCTTAAATTCTGTCCACTGTGGCATTGGGGACATTGGACAATACTTCAATGTCTCTATTCTTTGATCTCTGTTAGAGATCGGCAATTTTGTGCATGGAACAAATCTTTATGGTGTGTTTGTTAACAATCAGTTTCACCTTTTCACATAAAAGATTGGTTTAAATAGACAATTGTCTGAAATCCCAGATTACTCTATTAAGCTTAAGCTTTTCATGCTACTGTAATTGTGCCTAATTAGATTTTGAAAAAGGAAAAAAAAAAAAAGTGAAAGCATGTGCATTTGTTTACTAGCACGCAAAAAAGGTCATGCATATGCAAAGAATAGTGTTGTACTCAAGATTACTACTGAATGGGTAGAAAACAGACCACTGTGAGATTTTAGCATTAGACTACTTTTTGGCCATAAAATAGGGAATTAACAGAGCAGTCTATAGTCAATAACAAGTCTGTGGGTTTTACTGTGAACTTGGAATCATTTCCAACTACTGCAGGGGTGAGGTTATGCAAGAGTGGCATTTCTTTCAACCTTACATACATTGCTTCCAAAAATACAATCAACAATGCAAACGGAGAAATTCTTAATGGTATTGATATTGTTGTTGAAGTGTCTAATCATCACATGAAAGGAGAAACCCTTCCCAGATTCAGATCCACAGTGCATGTTATGTGGATGCGAGTCGAATCCGGTTCAGAGTTGTTTCCTATCTGGGTTAATTGTTCTGACACTAATGTGCCAGTGTTCAGCCAGTGTTCTCTTGCTTTCTCTGGTTTATACAGTAGCTAATCGCATGAGAGATAAGGGGAAAAAAATACATAGTTTCAGTCTATGGAAAGGAAAGGACCATAGCAAAACAAAGTTATTCCGCCTATTTCCTTGGTCACATAATAATGTGCAAATATTTACAGAATATGCAGGAAAATGAATGATTTCATGAGCCAAAGCATTCATAGTCACCAAATCTCACCAATGTGAACAGAGAAAAATAGACAGAATGGGCTAAAACCAGTAAAGCATTAAAGGCTTAAATCACACAACAACAACAACAAAAAAAAAAAATCACAACTACAGTATCACTGCTTTTATCTTTGTTTTTATAATTTCCTAAACATAGTTTATTTAATTATGCTGTTGATGAAACCTTGTGTTAGAATGCATTGCTCAATACTAATATGCACTGTTGTCAAACTACTGATTTTAACCCTCTCTTTTAAAATCAGAGCCAGGCATCATTACAGTGAGGTGCACTTCGCCTAATAGAAACAGAAAAAATGGGGGAGCGGGGGGGGAGAAATCCATAACAGAAAGTCTGTGTGCACTATAAATAAATTCTGAAGAGAATCGTGGTAATGGTCCACAGAGAAGCCATTGCTAGCTACGTATACAAAACGCTGCTGATTTCAAGTTTGCAAAAGACCATACTGATGTTTCACAATGCTTCGGGCATGTTCAGATATATTCTGTAGACAGATGAGATAAAAGGCAAAAATGGCCAATTCTGTGTATGGAGGGGGAAAAAAGGCACTGCATGGAGTATAAGAATGGTGGATGGTGTCATATTGTTTGGGGCCGCATTACTGCCTCAGGCACTGGACATCTTACATTCAGTGAGCAAATGTCCCAAAACAACAGAGAGAGGAAAAAAGCAGGAGTCAAATTTGGTGCTTTTGAATGCCCAAGTCAAAGAGCTATGAACCGGAACGCAGGTGCTAATGGACAACATGGAAAAAAAAAAAAATTGAAATATTAATCAACTGAAATAGTTTTGCAGGAAGGAATGGTTTACCTTGAAATAGAATAGGTTTGCAATGTGCCCCTTGTAACATCTAATGCCCAAATTCTACCCATTGCACAACTAAGTTGAAGAAATTTGCGAAAAAGTTTTTGAAACAATTGACAGATTGGCTATGACAGAAAGGTACCAGAACACCCAGTGCACCACAGACCACCGTGTAAAGACTCCAACAGGCACAGACCCAGACCCCAAACCCTCTAGATATGATTAATCACCCAAGGGATGCACAGAACACCACAGCGCACCTCAAGAACTCTTTTGATGCCATTCCTTGCAGGAAACTTAAATCCTAAGTGGTTTTTATGTTAATGGTTTTAATGTTATGGATGACCGGTGCATGTATTAAGGAGAAAAATAATTTAAAAAATCAACATTTCACCATATAAAAAGAAAAACACAGTCAACGTTTACTATTGCAATTTAAATACGAGAACATAAATAAGCATACAGTAAGACCTTTAACATTACATTTTGCAAATATTGTCAAATATGTACTGTAAAATGGAACTTTCTGTCCATGACTTATTCATGAGTCTCTCTCTCTCTATCTAGTGTGCATGCACTCTCTTAATGTATTAGCCCTGTGCTTCCTCTGGTTGGTCCACCATGACACATGACACCAGATCAGCCAATAAGACAATGGAGAACGTTAATTCTTATGGGCTACTTCCTCAGTGTCTCCTCACTAGCATGGTGATGTTATTATTCGTGGACGTTTATTTTCTGTAGTGGAAAATTCATGGTTCAAAAGCACATATGTTTGTGAGAAACTATTTGCACCTTGCTGTATATATGGTTGTTTATATATTTAATAAAACCTGTGCCAGAAAAAGAAAAGCGAGGAATAAAGCACAGGTATACTGCTGTCGCTGAACTCTTAATTGTATCATTTAGTAATTACATTTTATGTTTTGTCAACACCATCATTATATTTTGTATATACTGTAACATAAATTAGCACTGCTGTTCTTAGATCATCTTAGCATCGAGGTCTATCCTGTTCATGATACTTTTGTAATTTTCCTTGCTTTAATACACACTAATTATTAGACATTTTATGAATGTACTGGCAATTTTCCACTTTTTTTGTAGCGTTAACAAGAAAATCTGACTTCATGAAAAAAGCCCTTTTCAGCCCAGACCAGAACTCGATGACACATTTGCCTGTAATACCTTTCCCCTAAGAGAAGCACCAATCAACACAGAACTGTTCCCTCATTCAAATGTTAACAGGTCACCAGTAGAACTGTACCTGGAAGGGGAGAACTAGAAAGAACTTTTTGTCTCTGTTGGACTGGCCCGCACACTCTTCCTCGAAACTCACTCAGCAGCCTCAGGAGTGATGGAGCTGGATAGCTGTTTTGTACTGTACTGTACTTATGTCTCGTATAGAGATAGGTCTAATTAAACACCAAGGAGCAGAATGTGGTATCTAACACCACAGCATGTTGGGTGCCATTAAACCCACAGTATAGAGGTGTGATGCTATACAGTACACAGTAAAAGAAGAAATGCAGTTCTGTTTTTCCTGTAACTTTCTACATACTGGCTTATACACTGGCTTTAGTTCATATCCAGGAGCCTCCATATCCAGCACATTTCTTACACTGATGAAAGAAACTGTATGAAAATCGTTTACTGTGTGGTTTCATGACGTTAAATAATGCATCAGCATATTTCTGTCTATTTTTAAAATAGCACTATGATACAAATTACTCTGTAGTAGAAACCATTCCTACTGTGTTGATATAAGTCAAAAGAAATAATTGTACAATTGTATGTTCAACCCATATTTGCTTTCTAAACATCCCAGTTGATATTCAATCCCCTCTTTCTGGTTATAATAACCTTTCCTGTTCTGAGAAAGCTTTTTACCAGATTTTGGAGTACTGTTTTGGGGATTTGTCCATTCAGCCACTCAGCATTCCAGTCCATTGGAGTAGAGGTCAGAGCTCTGCACAGGTGACTCAAGCTCCATTCAATCGTTGGTAAACCGTGTCTTCATATTTATCCTCAGTGACATCTTAGCGTCTGGACTATTAGTATCAGTGCAGGAAACTGTAATGCAACAGGATTCAAAGACATCCTATACAGTACAAGGATTCTGTACATTTTCTATATTACAGATAAAGTTTGGGTTGGATGGATAAGTTTTCATACACCTTCGAGGATGTAAGCATGATTGCTTGTACTATTGTATGGCATTTTTAAGTTTATTTTTCTGACTTCTAGGGCAAATGAAAATGACAGAGAACACAGAAATGAGCAGTTGCAGTATGTTAAATATTTGATTAATTTATATATTATGTTAAAATCCTCATGATATACAGTACAGTACATTCTATAAGTGTTCTTCTGAAGACATCTCCTTAGTTAGCGCTTTAGTCTTTGTGATGGACTGTGCCGTCTACCACGTCATTCCTGACTTCTCAGAATTATGACTACAGTGGATGAGTCATTGCAATATTCTCAATAAGTGAGTAATATTCTCAATAAAGGGTGAGTGCAAATGTGGCAGAAACCGGGTGAATGCTAATGGACTGAATGCTTGATCTTTAGAAGTGATTTTGCTGGGATTTATTTCCAATTGTCCCCTAAGAGGAAAGGGGCACTGCAAATCAATGCAAAATTATACTGATAGATTAGATGTGCCCTACAATGAAAAGTGTATTTTTCAAAATACAAGCAACCTAGCGAGAGTGAATGGTGTGATGGTGTAAACCAAGGCAGCTATAATAGCTCAGTTTAGTAATTTTCTGACTGACCATACCCATCTAGCTTGGTAAGGTTCGACGTTAACTCCCTTTTAGACAAATTCAATTCCACTATTTATGTTGCTGGCCCAGAACTGCACCTCTAGCTTCACTATGAACCACCTCATTAAGAATGACTGGCTCATTAGCCGCACAAATGACACGTCGTACAAAGAGGAGGTGCAACGACTGGCGAACAAACTGCATCGCAGTATTGTGAAGACAAAAGCTATGACTGTTGACCTTAGAATGTTTAAAGTTATCCTCTCCCTCCTCAGCATCAATGGTAACATCATGCATTTAGTGAATAGCAGCAAGTGTCTTAGAATATACATTGCCCAGGGCCTTCCTTGTGCCATCTACACCCGTTCCCTGGCCATGAGAGCCCAGCAGGCTCCCGCATTTCCAAGATTGTCCTGACCAGGTGCATTGCAATCTAGTATAAGAACTGCCCTTCAGACCCATAGCCTGAATATAAGAAAACAAGAGCTTGTCATCACATGTAGAATGTGACTTGCCTGCAACTCCTTTAAGCCATGCCATATGTTTCTGGTCTGCCTCCCTGATATGTGTCTATTTTGCCCTTTCGTCAATTTTGAAAGGATGGCACATTGTTAAGGAAATTTATTTCCTGTTCCTTTTTCCCCCCTGCTTGTTGATGAATGTTTTCTATGGTTCATCCATCTTTTTTCTTTGGAAATATACCCCTCTCCTGATTGATACCTTTAAAGAACGAGATCCTATACATGTATTATAAGCTTTCTGTACACATACAGTAGCTTCAACGATCATATGAAGCCAAGAAAATGTCTGAAGAAAATTCAACTGATCTTTCTTAGTCAGAATCTCTTGACAGGTGTATTATAATTGGCTTTGAATGAGTTTCATTGTAATGAGATTCTGATCACACTCACCATGTCACAGTCACTGTCCCATTATTAAAGGGTCTGAATGCTTATACAGTAATACATTGGATTTCTTTCTTTATTTTCATAAAAAATATCACCTGTTTTTCACTTGAATTTTATTGGTTGTTATATCACATGATGAAAAAGATCTTACATAATTTAGCTTGGCTTAGTTTCACAAAAATCTTTATATGCATGGTGCAATAATAATAACATTATATCCCAAAGTATGACCTTTCCTCCTGCCATAAAGCATAGCAGGAATGCCAGAGACACAGAGTTACAAAGGACACTTCTTGTTTACATAAACTCCACTTTCTGCCTGCTTGGGATGGTCATAAACTCATTTAAGATTATCTGCAAGATAACCAAAAATGATGAAGGTTATATCAAGAATCAAGGTCACTCTGGTTCAAGATGGACTAGAAAAGATACAAACAATGGGACAGCCTCTGGAATTCTTGAATTAAAATTGTTTTGAACACATCAAATCAGAAATTTTCATTTCATTCTTTTTGGGTAATGTATTAGTTGTTTTTGTTTGCGGATATTTAATTCACTAATCGTCATGTCCTCAATTAATCACCAGCACTACAGTAAATAAGAAGTGACAGGGGAGACATACAGTACATCACCTACTTCTTCTGTGATCTGTGCATTGGATTTTTTTTCCCACCATGACCTCTCGTTATATAATTCAGAGTTGTGCTTGTGTCTCTAAATGAATGAGTTTCTGAAATTCCACTGAAGAATAGTGGACATTGAGTCACAAGATGATCCATGATCCCTTGATAAGCCTACTTGACTAAGGCTATGGCAGAACCACACCACAATCTCTCATCGCAATGGATTCATCTAATTAGATGTAAATCCCTCAGATAATAGGCAAATTATAAGTATATCTTATCTTGGTGATGATTCCACAAGTGTCCTCCTTTTATTAATAATAATTTTTTCCCTAATATTTTAATTTAAGAGCAGTTCACAGATCGAGCTGTCCTGATGAGTTTCTTATCCCATTTTACTCCTCTGTAAGCCCACTATTCAGCTCCCTTTTCTTCAGCAGGATGACACAACAGGACAACAAAGCATACTTGGAAATGTTCGAGGGCACCAGTGTAACAATTTCTCTGCCATGCTGCTTATGAGACCAGGCGACCCTGGATGAACCTGTTTCTGAGCTAATTTATTATTTTACACTTATGCCACAGCACAGTAATGAAATGGAAAAATAAAAGCTTACTGCTCAGAGGCTGAGTGACACAAACAGCTTGTTAATACATTGTCTGCACCCTCTCCCCCTCTCAAAAAGCTGTACACTATAATATTTTGTTGGAACACCTCTAGCTGTGATTACGGCACATGTTCTCTGTGAAATTGTTTCGACGTCCTAAAACAGTATCACAATAATCATTGCGGGCTTAATATCTTGATCTGTAGTGATTATGGGAGAGTTGATCCACTTCTTAAAGTCTTCTCCAGAACAAGACTTACAGTAAGGTGGCAGCCATTTCATGTTTGAAAATCATTCATCATCCTCCCATATAACAGTTTGAGCCCAGTGAATCATGGTAATGTTATTCTGGAATATGAAGGAAGAAGAAAGAAGTGCACTGGCAAGACAACCTGGTCATTCAGGTCATCAGCTGACTTTTTATCACCACATACAGTAACATTGCTGAGCCTAGATTTGACCAGATGAAGAAACCCCCAGATCACTATGCATGATGGGTACATTGATTCATGCATTTCCCATCTTACTCTGGTGTGCCTATCACTCTTGAACAGGATCAACCTTAAAATGACCTTTTTCCCTTGTTCCAAAGACCAATCTTTATGCTCATTATCAAAACCATACGCCTTATTTCTCATTAAATTCACTAACAAAGTGGATTTCTTACAACCACAGCTATTTATTCTCAATTCTCATGACGGAGTTCTCATCACATTGTGCAGGTCGAAATGCTCCTACTTTCACAATTAAACATAGCTGTTGTTTCTACTGCCATTTTATTTAATGATGCAACATAAAAAGAAATATTCCAATCATCTCCAACGCTCATCATTCAAGATTCTATTTAACCACATTTCTTTCACAAGGGTGTCTGTTCACTGTTATCTTTCCAGGATTCTTAGTTCTCCTTAGTTTTTTTTTTTTTTGCTTGATCCAAGCCAATAATATAATTTGACTGATCCATCTTCTAACATGGTTGTTTAAAAAGTGAGAAGACACTCACTGCATCATTTAATGTAATAGCTACAAAAACCAACATATTTCATATCTTAAATATTTACAGTGGAACCTCAGATTACAAGCATAATTCGTTCCGGAATCGGGCTCGTATTCCAAAACACTCGTAAACCAAATGTAATTTTCCCATAAGAAATAATGGAAAACTCAAATTTTTCGTTCTACAGTCCCAAAAAATAAATACATAAAAATAATTAATACAAAATATAAAGTAAAAATAAAACAAATTAACCTGCACTTTACCTTAAAAAAAAGTAAAAATAAATCCATCAGATAAGTGTTTCCGTTTGCACACAACACACATTAACGGAGAGATTGTTTTATCGGAACAATTAGCAACATAGATGTTCACACTCGCGCGAGCGCATACTAACGGAATCACAGCTGTAAAGTAAAAAAAAAACGCGCGCACACACACACACACACACACACAAACAAACAAACACTCTCGCCTTTACAGCCCCCCTTCCACCCCCTCACCCTTTTGGCTCCCCCCATCCCCCTTTTGGTGTTTTATTTTTATTTTTTTTGTTACTTTACAGCAGTGATTCCGTTAGTAAGCACACACACATGCTGTACAAACATGCTGACAAACACGAAATAAAATATGTTTCACACACACGTGGTCACAGTGTTATAGTAAACAGTACACGCGTGCACAGATGTTGATTATACCAGTAAGAGACGAGCACTAAGACCCAGCAGGGGAGACGATTACCCACCATTCCGCATCGTAAGAAAGAGAAGCACTCAAGAAGCGAATGCGTGATACATGATACTCGGTACTCGTAAACCAAGACTTGCTCGTTTTTCAAGTCAAAATATATAAAAAATCTAAAACCTGTTTCATAAATATCAAATACACATTTCCTTACAAAAGCTTCACTATATCAACAATAATATAACTAAATAAAATAATATAACAATAATATAACTAAACTATAACTAAATATACTACTATAATATACTAGATACAATTTCTAGATGGCTTTTTTTGGCTCACTTCTAGGCCTTGGTTACGAAAATATGAGTCTATATGCTGTCTGTGATATCAGTGCGTGTGTGAGTTGACAGGGCGTTGGTTTTGTCCTCTCACCACAGCTACATATGAAACTCACAGGCACAGAGAATGTATCCAGCTTTTCACTTCAAAGCCAATGGGTTTGGTTTCCTGTTGCACTGTTACTTATATCAGAGGAAGAGAGTTGGTTCTTGGATTGTTTGAAAGAGCTGGCTTCATCGCTTCATTGAAGTATTTAAAAAAATTAAGTGCAGGATGGCAGGCAAAGTGGTCCAAAAGCATGTTTTTTAGTCTGTGTCCACTCTACAAACCACAGATAGGTCTATGAAGTGATTCTTGGACTGAATTCTTGGATAAATTATTTTTTATTAATTTTCAACATGTGCCACGATGTGCCACGCCTCTATTTTCCGACAGGGCCAAAAACAAGTCAGGGGAACAAAGTAGTTTGGCAAGAGTACCAAATGGATCCGCATTACCCAAATACAGTAAGTATTCGGTTCAATTTTTTAGGGTGTGGGGTATTTTCATTCCATTGCACTTGGGAGACCAGGCCAAATGTTTGCAAACACGTGCAAATTACAGGGTGATATGGCTTCCTACTAGTCGGAAAAACAGTAATTTGGGGAAAGATCTGTCAAATCCCATATGAAAGTATTAGTGAACCATTCCCAGCGTGTAGGACACTTTTAAATGGTGATATGACACAAACCTACGTACATAACACAAGCAGCATGATGGACCTCATGTTGATGGTTACTTCAAATCCATTTGTACTGTTGATTTGCGCATAATTTCTGTGATTTGTCATATGGTGGGAAAAACAAGCATGTCTCCAAATCTCCAAACTTCAATCTGGCAACTATTTGGCATTTATCACACTTGTACAATAGTAGCCAAGTGGTTAGCAGCCGTTGCCCAGGCACAATACACAGTGTCTGCTAAGAAGCAAAAGCTTTCTCACTTCAGTTAACATAATATGGAGTTTTCTTCACACTTAGCCTGGGCTAGCTCTTTGGGGGTATTAGGCAATGGATAAAATATGCTGTCATCTAAAATTAATGAACCTTGTGGGGAGGGTGGGGGTTGCTTTATGCATGACTAGTAGGTGGTATCTGGAGAAAAGAGCTTTTCAGTTAAAATGCAGTCTGACACTCACCATTGTAAAATCACAAGAGGATAAAAACGCTTGAGATGTAGATCAGACAGAAATAATATCATGTTCTGAGTACATTGTGCTTAGTACGTTTACAAATACACTGATTTACACTATGGTGAGCAGATGCCAAATATAATTCTTAAAGAGTCAGTCTTTAACAAAATTAACCTTATATTTAAAATTATGTCAATTTGTCCCATTACAACTGAGACCAAACAACATAAACATTAATTGTCCCATATTTTACTATTTCTTTAACAAGTTAACATCTCTAAGATCTCTGAGATGCTCAATTTAAATAACCCCTCGGATTGTAGTTTTTCATACTGTACAGTACCTCAGTCTCCCTTACAGAATGTATCAAAAGACCTCGACAAACCCTCAATGTCATCACCCATAATTTTTCTGAAGAGCTCTTTTAAGCTGTTTGATATGGTAATTTTTTTATATGGCTGTTGTTTGGAACCAGCCTACCTAAGACAGTTGTCACTCACAAGCTAGTGAGATTAGCTAAAATGCTTTAGCGGCTAATTTATGCAGTGAATTTGACTGAACAGTCATCCATACCCTACACATAGGGTGCCGGTCAACTCTTACATTTCTTGTCTTAAGTTAAACTACAATAATTACAGTTAGCTATTTAGCTTAAGCTATTAAAATCAAAAAAAAAATTTCATACTAAGCTGCTTATTGTAAATTTCTGTTATTTCTGGATATTTAAACATGGGGGTCTAAGGGGATTGACTTTGGAGCCAGTCCTGAGCGGACATTTAACCTTGTTAGAGAACAACAGAGCTAAGTACACCTGGGCAGAGCTGAGCAACAAGCTGGCAGAGGGTTATACCCCTATCTCACCCATGCTGATTGACTCGTGGTGAGATGCGCTGTTAGCCACCGTGAGCCACCGCGATTGTCCGCTGGCGTTCCACAAAGTTCTGCAAGCTTCCGAGGAATGTCAAATTTTTTGTGCCGAAAGATAGAAACAAAATCACGGTGAGTCATGATGCCGCGTCGGTGAGATAGGGGTATAAGCATAATCTGTGTGTCTAAAATGACTAAAGTAAATTTTGCATAATAGGGCTCCTTAAAATTGTCCCATGGTTCTTTCTCATTTTACATATTTTGATTAAAAACAGACAATTCCTACTGTAACATTTTCTTATTTACTGTAAGATTAATTTTTTATAAAAACTAAAAAAAATACCTGAACATCCTGTACTTAAAGAATAAAATATTGTAATTTCTATAGGACCGGGATGTCTGGGGAATCATGGTGTGTCATGGTGTGTACCATTATAGCAGAATCCGTGGACGCAGGGGTTAGAGATGCACTCGTCAATATTAATCTCGCAGTGGGGGCCAGTGAAGCCTCGGAGGCAGTGGCAGTGGAATCCCAAAGGGAAGCGGTCCAGGTCAGTTTCTTCCACACACTCGGCTCCGTTCTCACATGGATTATTTGCTTCACATGGCCTGAACTCGCAGTGTACACCTAAGTTTCAAGAGCAATGGCATATGAAGCAAATCAAACAAGATTTTAAGCAAGCAAATAATCCAAACACAGTAAAATACATAGCTAAATACACATTTAATATGTGTATCAGTTAATATGTGTCATATTAACGTTGTCTATTGAATTTAAAAGAAAAACAAATCCTGCTGATTTTGTCCCCCTCAAAACTTAAGGTTCCCTGAGCATTTTACTGTACATTTAGATTAATAGCATTTGGCAGATGCTCTTATTCAGAGCGACATTTTATCACATTACACATATGAGGATTACACATTAAGGATCTTGCTCATGGACCCAGCAGCGCCAGCATGGTGGTGCTATGGTTTAAATCTAGGACCTTCCAATAATTTTTACAATGAAGCGAGATTCGAGACCTCTAAGGCAAGGCTCCTCAAAGCAAATATCTACAGTATGCACCTGTAGTTCAGATTTATTTTACAACCAAGTAAAATGAGACACATCATCATCATTTAAATGATTTGGCTAGGTTTGTTGTCAGATAGCCCCCCCCCCCTTTTTTTTTTTCTTTTTCATTTGTCATTAAATTTTAATAATCAGTACAATAACGCTAATAACTAGGTGCGTTTCCACCATTGCCACAATACTGGAAAATCGTGGACCACCTGTCTATGTTTTAAAAGGCCCCTGGAGCCCACTTTGAGAAACATGGCTCTAAGGGCTAGATTTAAATGGCCACCATATTATGTACACAATTAACCCCAGGAACGGCCTAAATCATTCTTTATCGCTCACTTGACAGGATCGTATTCCACCACATTCCAAGATTACCCCAGTATGGCTGAGATCTGCTTCGTGACATATTTTATTGGATGCAGCTACTATACGTAAGATTGAAGGGAAAAAAGACTTATTAAGAGAACCGTGGCAATAAAGAAATACACCCAGCCAGCAATAATACTGAGGTAGTCTATGACATTTAATCAATGCTGCAATTGGTATTAAGAAATGCATTGTGTACCAAAAAAGCATTTACCACGTCATTACACCTCCAGCAGGAGTCTGAAAAGTGAGACAAGGCAAACTCAACCACGATTACATCAGATTCGGACCACATTACAATCATGTAGCAGCGGAGATTGACCAGGAACTCAGGTGACTTTTTTTTATTTTGGTGAGTCAGTGTTTTCTGGATCAGTTTCTTGTTGTGAGCTAATGAGCATGAAACCTGGTGCGGCCTTTGGTTGGTGCAGCTGGTTCAACTTGTCTTCAACAGCATATAGTTGTAAATTTCATGTGACAAATTTAGGAGTTTCTGACAAATGTTCATATAGTGATTGCCTGCCATACTGTATTATACTGTAGGATGATTAGACATATGCATGTGCCCACTGAGCCTCATGATTTATTTAATTACTTGGGCTTTCAAGTTCCATTTGTAGCATTTCCACTGTCATTTTTTTCCCTTTGATTGAAGTTCATGAATAATACGTGTTCCTAATTGATAAATCCCTACTCATGAAAAAGGCAAAATAAACATAACAGTAATGAGGCCAGGGTAGAGTACCTAAGAAAAGCATTCTAATATTATATTACTACACAGTATGATGCTATGTCGTTTGTGGCACACTTGTAAATTGTATGGCCAGTGGAAGAAAAGGTTGAGGGAAGGGGTACAACACTTTTAAAATGCATGGGTCAACAGTTAAGAATCTGTATTTAAAATTGTGGAAAACTTTAGTATGAGTTAAAAACAATCAAATCAAGTTAAAATGGGAACTTTGATTGTACCGAATAATAGAACTCAGTTATTAGAAAACATACTACCGTTATTTCTCCATGTAATCCCGCGCTACACTACTGCACTTATCCCAGTGTTTCACTTGTGCTTGGATACCACTAAGGTAGAAAGTTTATCTCAGTTCTGCCTGCGTCTCCTCTGAAATGCTGGCCGTCGCCAAGTTGGTGACAAGTTATCCATTGATTTCTAAGGATCAGGCGTTCCACTCGCTGAATTTCTTCACAGAAACAACTGCAGCGGGCTCCGAGCCACCTTGGCTGGGATTATCATTCACGGATGTACAGTGCGGCCTTCTTTAAAACGTTTGCACTGGTTCAAAATTTTACTGCAGCTTAGCACATCATCAACATACTGTGTGTGAAGTCTTTACAGTAAATGCCTTAAATCATGGGAAATTTCATCAGTTTCATCAACAGTAGAAAAACTTTATCATGAGTTTAAAAAAAATGCATTGAATAATTGTATTACGTTATCTGGCTAGCTAGAAAGTTTGGAAAATGAACCCTTGCTTAGCTAAAAACTCTCTAGAAATCTAATAACTATAAAACCATGTTTTAGGTGTTTAGTCAGTCAATGAGATAACAAGTGAGGTATTCACAACAAATAAAGAAATTTGGATTTTTTAAAAATAAAAAATGCAAAGCTGACTGTGTGTGATCTTCAAGATTATCTATTTCTCACCTTCGAAATGCCTTCACATTTTCAACAGCTTCATTTCTTTCACTTGTATTTAAAGAAGCTCCTAAGTTTATTATATGGCAAAGGTGTTACAGGTGTTTAATCTCACATTTATATAGCGGCTCCTCTTCGAGACTGAAAGATTGAGTGCTTTAAAAGTTTTACAGTCAGGATTATTTTTGTTACAGGAAACATAAGAAGTGTCTGCTCTTCTCTGAGTTCAAATAGCGAACGCTTGGTATTATGCAATTATTCTGTCCACATTTCAGATGGTGTGAAAAATTCTGGAGCACATGGATTGCTAGCATTATAAGACTGCATGGAGGTTGTGCTATTTAAAATGATGAATCTTCTACGCCCAATCACTAAAAGTTCACGGCTCATACGTTGGGCTTGTTAGCTTGTCAGATGTAGCAATTTAAGAGGCAAGCTCTAATATTAACAATGACTATGTCTCGTTTATGCTGTAGAAGTTATAAAGTATGCTCTTAGATCAAGCTGTAATTTATTATAACATCACTAGTAACGATAAAAAACAAACAAAAAAAATCTTTCTGCTCACTTGTGACAAGCATTTAAATGGCATCTCTAATTACATAGTTGTGACTTTTATTAAGAGTTTAGAAACGCTTTCTCCAGTCATGCAAATTACCATGCACTACCAAATAACGCTGCACACAAGACAAAGTGGGTGGAATGCAAACTATTCTTTTGAAATTGTAAAAAGTATATCAAGAAAGCAGGCAGTGAAGAATTCTGGCAAGAACGTGATACATGCTTGCACAGTTAAAAACGCATAAATTTACACTTAACCGCATAATTGCGCAGTGGGTAAACGTCATTAACATGAGCTGGCTTGTGGCCAATTAATCAAACACACATGTGCGTGCACCAGGGTGGAGTCAGAGGTGGTCTCGTAAAATGCATGACAGTTAGTCAGAAATTATGTGCTTAATAGAATAAGGTTAATGGAGCAAAGCAATACTACGTCAAAAAAATTAAGCTTGAAGATAAGTAGATCCATTCCACAAATATGAACACAAGCCAGAACGAGCACTTTCCTTTGACCCCTGCAATCAATCTGGCTAACGACACCAATCAGTATGAGTGGGACTTTATGATGAAACATATTTAAGACCTACCTTTTCTCGAGCAATTTTTTTTTTTTTTAAAGTGCACATCACATCATCAACCATGTCCTTGAGATGTTTATTATTATTATTTTTTTAACTTCTTCAGGTCTTAGCACAACACAACATGGCTTGCTGAAATCTGAGAGTATTAGCCTTTGTAATTTGTTTCCTGTTTTTTTTCTCCGCTTAACCTCAGTGCATTCAGAAAACGAAGATGTACCAGTGTGGCAGCAGTATCCAGATGGGTTCAGACAGGCAAAGAAAAAAGCTTTCTGAAGTTAATTAACCTTGCTTTTTTGCCTACTGCTTCCCTACCTTTCCTATGCTGTGCTTATTACCTTTAAATGGATCCACACATTGGCAGTGGTAATTACCAGGCTGGTCTCGGCAAGTGGCTTCATTCTTGCAAGGAGAAGAGCTGCACTCGTCAATATCCACCTCGCATGCGGGTCCTTTGAGAGGGGAAACAGACAGCGGGAACAAATAAACCGAGGCCTAAATACACAAATGGGATGATTGTCATTACTGTCATCCTTTTATACAAATCATTAGCTATTCAACAAACACACACAGGAGAAAAAAAAATTTAATTTAATATTTGAAATTACAGAAAATATCCTACAAATAGTCTTTTAGGAATAATGTTTTTGCATAAAACATTTTCAAACAACTGGAATTGCCTAAAATATCCGATGCATTTTAACACAACGATTATTATGTATAATGTCCATCTGTCCATCTAAACCTCTGGTTAGTGACTTTTTAAATCTCATTGAATCTTTGAATCTTGTTCAATGGGTGTGTAGCCCGACTCATGAACATGGTCACACCCTAGATCTAATTTTATCACACGGTTTGCCATTATATGATGTTCAGATATGTGATGCTTATTTCTCTGATCATAACCCTGTTAAGTTCGGTATTCACATTCCCTGTCCCGTCAAATCCTGCATTCCGGCATCTCTCTCACGTAAAATCGGTTGAGAGATGCGGTTGAATTGGTTGAGATGGTATATTCTGGTCCCGAAGTGAGTGCTGAGAGTTTACTCTCTCTGTTTAGCTCCACCTGCTCACACATCCTCGACTGTGTCGCCCCTCTTAAACCAAAGCGCTCCAAACTAAAATCTGAGCCCCGGTTAAATGAGAGAACCCGCTCTATTAGACAGAAATGGCGGAGAGCTGAACGTAAATGGAAAAAAGATAAGTTACAGGTGTCCTTTCAGATTTTTAAAGAATGCCTGTCAGAATACCAGAAAACTGTTAAAACAGAGAGAACTAAATACTTTTCTGATCTGATTGAAAACAACCACCACAGACCAAGAGTTCTAGTCCAGACTTTAAACACTGTTATTAACCCCACAGACACTACCTGCCATGATATTACTGCAATTAAGTGTGAGAATTTTCTAACATTCTTTATAAATAAAATCAATGACATTAGAGCGCTTATTACACCTCCTGCTCATGACCCATCCGTGCCTCCAGTGTGGTTAACTGTCCTAAACCAGTTTAACCCTGTTTCTCTCCCTCATTTGCGTGATATCATTGTTCATTTAAAATCTACTTCTTGCCCTCTAGACATTGTTCCAGCCCGACTCATTAAAGAGACCTTTAACACAATTGGTCCTACTGTTTTATCATTGATAAATCGTAGTCTTGAAACTGGAATTTTTCCTGATGCTTTAAAACATGCTGTTGTCCAGCCTCTACTGAAAAAGCCCAATCTTTACCCCACAGATCTAACAAATTTTAGACCGATATCAAAACTGCCATTTCTCTTGAAATATTAGAGAAGGTTGTGTGCTTACAGCTGCAGACCTTTCTAAATGAAAATGCAAATTTTGAATTATTTCAGTCTGGATTTAAAGCACACCACAGCACAGAAACTGCACTTCTAAAAGTTTCTAACGAACTTTTATTGACAGCTGATTCAGGAGATCCTGCTATTTTAGTGCTATTAGATCTTACTGCGGCATTTGATACCATAGATCACAACATTCTTATCTCACGTCTTGAAAACTGCTGTGGCATTCGAGGATTAGCACTGAACTGGATTAAATCCTATCTGACCAACAGAACTTTTTCAGTGAGCCTAGGTGGTTTTTCTTCTTCAGAGGCTCCACTAACTTGTGGGGTACCACAAGGTTCTATCCTGGGTCCTATCCTCTTTTCTTTATATATGCTACCTCTGGGTTCTGTCATAAACAAGTACAGAATCTCTTTTCACTGTTATGCTGACGACACTATTTGCCTATAAAGAAACAACACACTAAAAATGCCATCAAGTCCCTTATAGCTTGTTTAGATGACATTAAAGCATGGATGTCTCTAAATTTTCTCAAACTAAATGAAAATAAAACTGAGATTGTGGCCTTCGGAAAAATGGATTCCTTGTGTGCTCCTGGCAGCGACTTTGCTCCATTAACAAATTACTGTAAACCATTCGTAAGGAATTTAGGCGTAATATTTGATAATTATTTTAAATTTGATAAACAAATAAACTCTGTGGTTAAATCTAGTTTCTTCCAACTGAGAATTTTAGCTAAGATTAAGCCTTTTTTATCATTCACAAATTTTGAGAAAGTAATTCATGCTTTTATTTCATCTCGACTTGATTACTGTAATGCGCTACATACAGGAATCAGCCAGTCATCTCTTTCTCGTCTACAGCTTGTCCAAAATTCTGCTGCTAGACTTTTAACTGGTACACGCAAAAGTGACCACATCACTCCGGTATTAAAGTCACTTCACTGGCTCCTGGTTCGCTACAGGATTGATTTAAAAATTTTATTACTTGTTTTTAAATCACTGAATGGTTTTACACCTCTGTACATCTCTGAGCTTTTACAACCTCATACAACAGCAAGAAATCTTAGATCCTCAGACCAGTTACTCCTTTCTGTCCCAAGGTCTAGATTAAAGCTCAGAGGTGACCGAGCGTTTGCTGTTGCTGCGCCTAAATTATGGAATGGTTTACCGTTGAATATTAGAGCAGTACCTACATTATAAACTTTCAAATCCAGACTGAAAGCTCACTTCTTTTCTTTGGCTTTTACACCTGGCTGAGACATTTGACCCTCATTTATTCTTTTTAATTTTTACTTTTTACTTTTTAGTTAAGTTTAATTGATTATTCATCTTTTATTAAATTGTTTATGCATGATTTTATTTGATTACTGTTTTATTACTGTCACTAACTGATTTTTATAGTTATATTTTATTTTATTTGCTTTTGTAACGGTTAACCCCTAGAGGGCGCCTAACGTATGTTTTTGAGTTGGAGTTTGTTTTTGTTGAGTTGACTTCATTTCCCAGTTTACACCTCGGTCAGGTGACGTAGAAGCTCACCTGAACCGAGGGAAGTTAATTTGATGATTATGTTTGTTTGTTATAAATAGCCTGGCAGAACTCCAGTCAGGCGTCTAGCATTTGTCTTTAGTTGATTCGTTTGTGTTGGAGTGATCCCGTTTTGTTTGTTTTGTTTCATTGAAAATAAAGGGACTTTGTTAACCGTCAGCTCGCCTCCGCAGTCATGCCACGCACACACAACCGGCGCAAACACAGTAAGGTGAGGAATCATGACAGAATGCTAGACCTAACAAGTGGCATGGCGGAGGATGCCTCCCTGGATAATTTTTGGGGGGGCGCGGATACCATCTCGCACGAGCTGGCGAACAGGCTGCGGGACAGCGAGGAGGAGAACTGCGGCTGGAATTACATCGGGCTGGTTGAGGACGAAGAGGAGATGTACCGCAGATGTGAGTACAGCTTGTTGGAGGAGCAGGAGCACCTGCGGGAGAGCAGCGAGGAGAGAGAGAGAGAGAGACACCACAGAGCTGGGAGGGCTGCAGGCTCGCCATTCGGCGGACGCCATTCAAAGGCGACGCAGCACGGGGTCACGTGGTCCCCCGCACCGGCCGGAAGAGAAGGGCGAGGAAGCCCAAGTACGGCGGTGGCACGGGGGAAAGAAAACCCCAGGCAGAGCAGCAGCAGAGAGAGGAAAAGCTCTTGTGGTGGATTCCGGAGCGAGTGCGAGAGATGCAGGAGCAGGTAAAGGAGCTCCAGCTAATGATCCTTCACTTCCGGGATAACCGCGAAGCGGGCTCGGAGCTTTCTCCTCCCTCGCCAACGCTCAACAGCGAGCTAGCGTGTCAGCAGCCGCTGTCCGACGCACCCGTCCTACCGCCGCTTCCCGGCTTCAAGAACAGTGAGCTAGCGTGTCAGCAGCCGCTGTCCGACGCACCCGTCCTACCGCCGCCTCCCGGCTTCGAGAACAGCGAGCAAGCGTGTCAGCAGACGCTAACCGACGCACCTGTTCTGCCGCCACCTCCCGGTTTCGAGGACAGCGAGCTAGCGTGTCAGCAGCCGCTGTCCGACGCACCCGTCCTACCGCCGCCTCCCGGCTTCGAGAACAGCGAGCAAGCGTGTCAGCAGACGCTAACCGACGCACCTGTTCTGCCGCCACCTCCCGGTTTCGAGGACAGCGAGTTAGCGTGTCAGCAGCCGCTGTCCCACACACCCGTTCTGCCGCCGACTCCTGGCTTTGAGGACGATGTTGAGCCGACGAGCGCACTGCACGCTCCCACGCCGTCGTCGAGCGCAGTGACCGCTCCCACGCCGTCGTCGAGCGCAGTGACCGCTCCCACGCCGTCTTCGAGCGCAGTGACCGCTCCCACGCCGTCTTCGAGCGCAGTGACCGCGCCAACGCCGTCGCTGAGCTCCGAGCCAGCTCTGCCGCCGCCGAGCACGTCTCCAGTTCTGCCGCCGCCGAGCACGCTTCCAGCTCTGCAGCCGCCGAGCACGCTTCCAGCTCTGCCGCCGCCGAGCACGCTTCCAGCTCTGCAGCCGGCGAGCATGCTTCCAGCTCTGCAGCCGCCTTCGAGAACAGCCGGCTTCGAGAACAGCGAGCAAGCGTGTCAGCAGACGCTAACCGACGCACCTGTTCTGCCGCCACCTCCCGGTTTCGAGGACAGCGAGTTAGCGTGTCAGCAGCCGCTGTCCCACACACCCGTTCTGCCGCCGACTCCTGGCTTTGAGGACGACGTTGAGCCGATGAGCGCACTGCACGCTACACGTCTTCAGCTCAGCAGCCGCCGAGCATGCCTCCAGCCCCGTCACCCAGCCTCCTGGACAGGAGGCGAAAGGTAGAACATTGGGTTGGGTGTCCGGGGCCTCCGGTGATGCTCCGGAGGAGCATTTTTTGCGGGGGGGATAATGTAACGGTTAACCCCTAGACGGCGCCTAACGCCCGTGTATGTTTTTGAGTTGGAGTTTGTTTTTGTTGAGTTGACTTCATTTCCCAGTTTACACCTCGGTCAGGTGACGTAGAAGCTCACCTGAACCGAGGGAAGTTAATTTGATGATTATGTTTGTTTGTTATAAATAGCCTGGCTGAACTCCAGTCAGGTGTCTAGCATTTGTCTTTAGTTGATTCGTTTGTGTTGGAGTGATCCCGTTTTGTTTATGTTTTGTTTCATTGAAAATAAAGGGACTTTGTTAACCGTCAGCTCGCCTCCGCAGTCATGCCACGCACACACAACCGGCGCAAACACAGTAAGGTGAGGAATCATGACAGCTTTCATTTTATGCTGTTTAATTCTGGTCGTTTTATTCATTGTACAGCACTTTGGTAAACTTCGGTTGTTTTTAAATGTGCTATAAATAAATTTGACTTGACTTGACTTGATTAAATAAAAATCCTGTGTTACTGCAAATCACCTTTAATATGTAAATATGTAGTTGGCATGAACGTTTGACACGTACCTGTGAAGCCAAGAGAGCAAATGCATATGAACCCACTGGCAACATCCAAACACGTGCCTCCATGCAGGCATGGAGATGACAAGCATTCGTTGATGTCACTTTCACAGAAAGTGCCTGAGGAAGGAGAAACGCAAGAGTCTGAGTCCAATTATATATCAAAAGCTTGTACAGTATGCAGATGGAGATGAAAGGAAAAATATCCCGAAATCCTTTTAAAAGTTTTTTTTAGTACTGCACCTCCTGCTTGAACAAAATCTAAATGGAATAAACAATCTGTCGGACAGGTGGTTACTCAAACACACAGTCAAAAAAGAGTTGGTTTAGAAATTTGTATGAGCATGAAGAAAATAAAAGAAAAATGAAAGATAAGTAACATGCATGCATGTAAACAGATTTAATGTCTTCAAAAGCTTTAAAGTTAAGAAAAAAGTGATGAAATGAAATGTATGTATAAAAAAAAGATTACATTTGTGTCGGCCTATACTATGTGGAAGTACCCGTGACTCCATCTGGACAGACACAGCTGAAGGAGTCGAGTTGGTCCAGGCAGGATGCTCCATTTTTACAGGGCTGACTAAGACATTCGTTTACTTCAATCTCACAGTTATTACCTATGGGAAAAAAGGAATGGTTCCTTTTATTAAATAAACACTACTGAATAGCAGTTATCTAACTGATGCAACAGTTACATTTATGCAGAGATTAGTCCTGCAGATTAGTCTTTAAAAGCTTGCTTCATTACAATGCAAAACACATCGTCTAAGTGAAGGACGGGAAAAAGTGAGAGATTTCCCACTACAGTACATCTATTCACCTTCCGAAACAGGAAAATGAAACTGCTACAGTAATCTTTATCTGTTAAAGTTAAGGTACCTATGAATCCAGGTGCGCAGAAACAATGGTAGGTACCGATGCCATCTTGGCAGATGCTGACTGTTCCACAAGGGTTACTGGCACAGTCATCAATGTTGATGTCACAATATTGTCCAGTTAACCCTGAAAGAGAATCATAAAACATAAAACACACTCTGGATGTGATAACATGAATACGCACATGAACATGAAGGGCCAGAGAAGTAAAAAAAAAATTATTCAGTTGGTCCTAATCAAAGCACAGACTTAAGAACACAAGGGAATAATGAAAGCAGAGAAGTAAAAATTACTTTTGTTCTTTAAAGGAAATCGTCATTAAATAAATATTCAAGGCCAAAAAGGTAATGTGATGTTACCATTAACTCAGCTCCTTATTACTGTATATAACTTTATACATGAACCATGACATCAAATCAGGTAATTCTTAAGTTAAGCTGTGATAGATTTTCAGATTCCTGGTTCAATAAGCTCTGATGTGGAGGTGCAAGGTGTGCTAACCACTAAGCCGTTGTGTGATACCTGACTTGATCTAAAGGGTCACATACAGTATGTAATGTCAATATACTGTACATACAGTACATCACATTGTTCAAAGCCTGTCACACAAAACAGATTAGTATGGGCATGAGGATGGCTGGCAATGCTACAACAGACTCTGACAAAAGTGAGAATAAATATTTGTGACACATACACTTCACATCAGACTTTCATGTCATGTCATGTGGAAAAAGTCCACACATAGCAGCACAATCTCATTACATGAGAAACTTACACACCTAATCTATGCAGCCTTAAAATACAAATAATAAAAAAAGCACAAATACTCGAAAATGTTGGCTTTTCACATATGGACGTTTCTTAAACAGCATCCATTGTCTAATCGCTATGAAGTGGACACTCGCTTTGTGAGTCATGGACAAAGGGCCAGGCGTAAAAGAAGGCTGCTCTAAAAATGCTAATAAATAATGATAGACTGTGAGCTGTATTTATCATTATAAATCGAAAAGCTAACCAGACCCTAAAAGCTTTCACCCATTTAAGTCACATTAGCATTTACAGGTGATGTTTGTTTTCTAAGCTTGCAATTTGGTAGTTTTCCCATCACTTTTGTATCCTCAGCTGTTGAACACATTCCATTACTGATAATTTATGCATTTACTTCCATTGAGCCAAAAGCATAATCAAACTGATGAATGAGGCACAAGACTATTAAATTGCTGTGCAAGGGAAATGTCGAGGGTGCAGGAGTACATTCATTTTTAGGCAAATAATTCTCTGTTACACTCTGCCGTTTTTCTCAAATGAGGTTTTAACTTCAGCACAAGTCTGGTGGTTCTCTGTAGGAAAAACAAATTGGATTAACAAAGAATAAGTGAAAACTGTAAATGGCTATGAAAGCAACAGTGGACTAATACACTGAAAGTGTTTGCACATAAAAGAACAGAAGTATTGAATATGAAAGCATTTAAAACAGTTTTTCGTTTTTTTTGTAAATTCACCCACTGGGAAAAAAAAACAAGTCTCAGCAAATCTATTAAACTGAATCTATAATTTCTTAGATTAAGTTTCTAACAAACCAAATATATTATTATTAAGCTAATTTCTTATTTAATGTTCCTAAAAATTTGTTAATTTCTTGTTCTATGTTCAGAAAATGTTTATTCTTTCACAGAACAAATTTCTAGAATTAGCCAACTAGAAAATAGATAAAACATTTTTTTTTTGCTTAAAACTTCAGCTAAATTTTACTAGAAATAAGCTGAATTAGGGGCGGCGCGGTGGTGTAGTGGTTAGCACTGTCGCCTTGCACCTCCAGGGTCCAGGGTTCGATTCCCCGGCCAGGCTCGATTCCCGTCTCTGTGTGCATGGAGTTTGCATGTTCTCCCCGTGCTTGGTGGGTTTCCTCCGGGTACTCCGGTTTCCTCCCACAGTCCAAAGATATGCAGGTTAGGCTAATTGGCGTTCCTAAATTGCCCGTAGTGTGTGATTGTGTGAGTGTGTGTACAGTATGTGTGTGTGCCCTGCGATGGATTGGCACCCTGTCCAGGGTGTACCCCGCCTAGTGCCCGAAGTCTCCTGGGATAGGCTCCAGGTCCCCCGCAACCCTGAACACAGGATAAAGCGGTATAGAAGATGAATGAATGAATGAATGAATAAGCTGAATTAATATCTATTTATTGTAATTCTATTTTAAGAAAGTGTAGATAAATGTAACTATATTCAAGATATTGTCACTTGTCGCTATGATACAATTTATTACAGTGCAGCTCGAATTGTAAAGGTGTCTTTATATTAATGATTAGCTTTTTACATACAAAATTTTCTATTATCTATAAAGTTTTTTTGTGATATAAGCTGCATTTTTTGCATGATATTATCTGTTCTTAAATACTGTAAGTAAAAAAAATAGCTGGCTGTTGAGAAAGACCACTGAAAGGTGCTCAGAAAAATAGAAGTAATTAATAACAAGAAATATTTAGAAAGATTTGTCAAAGATTTTCTGCCATATGAAAGTTTTTATTTTATTTGTGTCCTATTGAGAAAAAACAAACAAGAGAATGAATGTTTATACCTGCTGAATTTATGCAATACCAAATTAAAATTTTATTTCTCACAGATTTAAAAAGTTTAAAACGATGGTCCTTACTACCTATTTCATTGGCAGGAAGAATAAACACAGTTAAGATGCCTATTTTGCCAAGGTTTTTATTTTAATTTTAAAATGTCCCATTGTTTATCCACAAATCTTTCAAACATCAGTCTTCCTAAATAAGGAATTAAAGTATTTCAGGTGTTGCAGGGCGATTGGTATTGCCCAAATTTATGTATTAATATTGCTCATGAAATATTCATTCATTCATTCATTCATTTTCTATACCGCTTAATCCTGTGTTCAGGGTCGCGGGGGACCTGGAGCCTATCCCAGGAGACTTCGGGCACTAGGCGGGGTACACCCTGGACAGGGTGCCAATCCATCGCAGGGCACACACACATACACAAACTCACATACCCAATCACACACTACCCTGGACAGCGTGCCACTCCACACACACGCACACACAGACACTCATTCACACACTATGGTCAATTTGGGAACGCCAATTAGCCTAACCTGCATATCTTTGGACTGTGGGAGGAAACCGGAGTACCCGGAGGAAACCCACCAAGCACGGGGAGAACATGCAAACTCCATGCACACAGAGACGGGAATCGAGCCTGGCCGGGGAATCGAACCCAGACCCTGGAGGTGCAAGGCGACAGTGCTCACCACTACACCACCGCGCCGCCCTCATGAAATATTGATAAGCTTATTCATTGGGCAGAGCATCTGAATCAAGAGGTTTAACCTTTTTGGGTAGAGATAGAACGAGCATCCTTAGGCCAACCTCTTTAATTTTCAGTGCTCTGTATCTGACTATGACTGAACAGGAAGTTTCTCCCACGTAATCCATTGGTAACTAGTTCCTTAAAAATATGGGCTCAGTTTAGGAGACACTCTAAGCAAAAACAGCCCTTTCCAATGCATGGAATGCATTCCACCATCCTTAACTGATCATTCCTTTCAGACATGAGTGTGTTCAGGTCAGTAGTTTTATTTCCGTCGTACATATGAGTAAGGCATTGGAGATTCAAATTGGAGAGTCAAAACATATTTTAATACCCTTTCAAATCCTCCTCCTCATAGTCGGATCGAGGAGCTCTTCGACTTGAATGTATCTAAGCGAGGTCTGATATCAATAGCTGAACAACAGTGTGAAAAGGATTTTGGAAGTGTAGTCCCAAAGACAGTCTGGCAGTCAACAGTTAAACGAATTCAATCATCATCGATCTGTGTCAGACAAGGACTACTGCAATTTAAGATAATCCATAGGCTAGACCTTTCTAAAAGTAAACTGGAGAGAATATTTCCAAGAATAGGCCCGACATGTTCTAGATGTCACAGAGATATGGCCACTCTGGGTCATATGTTTTGAACATGTCCAGCTTTAAGATTATTTTGGTCTGCTGAGACATTTTCATATATTTGTAAAAAAAAAAAAATAATAATAATATATATATATACACACAAAAAAATATACAACCAGATCCAATAATGCCAATATTTGGTGTGGCACCTGAAAACCATTGGTTTTCTTTTCATTGTTGGCTCGATGGCTTCTACAATGGAATCAAACTAACCACCAACACATAATAAGTGGGTAGAAAATGTCATGGCATCCCAAGGGTTATCATTATTATCTTTGATGTGATTGCTGTGCACGTTTTAAAAAAATGTGATGAAAAAGATTTCTCTACTGTAGTAATCGTTTGAAAAGAATGTGCAATTTTATATAGTAAACACAGACAATCAATGTATTACACAAAGTGAAAAGTCCCAATGCTGCTACAAGTACATATTAATACACCATTAAATCATACATTATTACATTATATACTAAATGTATATTCTTTAATAAATAAGTAAATGCTAAAATTGCTATGATACATGAGACAAAACACTTCAGTATAGTATATGCTTCTACAGTAGTAGAAACTAATTAATGACAAGAATACTTTATTTCCTTTTAAAAAATATCATGTTCTCTCTCTCAGATAACGACTGCACAGAAAAACTATTTTTACATGGTGGGCACCTGCAAAGGATGTCACTGTTCTTTATGTCGAAAGTGGCATTATTTTGACCTGGTTTATATATAGGTGTGCAGTTGTTAAGCTTTATGGAGCAGTTCTTATCTGAAAGAAACAGAAAACATTCAACCAGTAACACATGGGATTTACGGTCAAAGTTTTTTTTTTTTTAAAAAGCATAGTTTTTACATTAGTACTGATTTTACATGCAATTTTGTATAAATTACCACATATCACATATGGCATTTATTTAATTGTGTAATCTCAATTTTATCCACTTAGAAGTCAGTTATGCTATAGTATAGTACAGTATATATTTATGACAAGTTATTTATTATTGACCTTTTGTATGCAACATCATGACCTCATGGTCCTGCCCGCTTCTGGACAGCAATCACATATGTGTACACCATCTGAGGCACTTTATGATAAAAAAAATCAAGCTTCTTCAAATTAATATTCTTATTACGATTTCATCCATTGTCACATGCTGGTTTCTCTTTTGTATAAGTTACAAAGTCCTCCACAACATACTGCATTTGAGAATAATCAAATTGAAGTTATCAATTTCTAGGTTATGCATTTGAACAGAAATGTAACAAATTCAACAGAAGTTATCAATTTCTAGGTTATGCATTTATTTGTGTAATGTTGAAATACATTTAAATATCCTTTAATTATTAAAGAAAATACACAGTAGCCTAAAGCCGGTTAATGGACCAACCACTGTTATAACTGATGTCATAGTAATAACATGTCTGCAAATAATCAATACTTACAAGCTGGTATTTATATATAGTAAACATACAATTTCTGTAGAAAATGACAAATTAAAGAAAAAGAAAGTTAATTATCTAAAATCATATCTACAGTACTGTACCAATCAGAAGTTTGGACACACATCCTAATTCTGCTAACTGTCTTGATTGTTATTTTAGTCTATACTGTAAAACAATGCTGAAGGCATCTAATCTCAATAACCACCTTTAAACGGTTGATATTGAGATGTGGCTGCAACTTGTGCTCTGTAACGGCTCTGATCTGAGGGGCTGTTTGATAATTGGTGATTTCTGAGGCTGGTGACTCTAAATAAACTTCTCCCTTGCAGCACAGGTAAGTTTTAATCTTGCTTTCCTGGGATGGTCTTCATGAGTGCCAGGTTCATCATGGTGCTTTGATGGGTTTTTCAAATGCACTTGACAAAATTGTTCTTGAAAAGAACTGTTCCAGAAGAGCTGACTTTCTTGTTTTAAAATGACAATTTATTCTTGTGGTTACTGAATTTCATAACTCCGTGTTTTATTTCATATTTTTGAAAAGACAAAAAACACAGAATTAGTAGGTGTGTCCAAACCTTTCAATAGAACAAGTTGATAAAACTTATTCAGAAGTGAATAAATCAATAGAACCTATTTTGTGGAAAATATATAAACAACCAAAATGTTATTTTTTAAAAAGCATTAGTTATCTGACTACAATGTATAAAAAGACATGGGACTACAGATAATTACATTTAGCATTTAATTGAATAGAATTCCACTTACAGTATAACTCCACAAAAGTTTAAGCTGTTTAGGAAATTCTGCAGTTAGTTACAGTAAAGTGCTCTAGTTAGAGTTTGTTTTAGCACCCTTTTAGACCTGTCTGACTGGTCCTAGTCCTGGTGCCCAGCTTCTGGTTGGGGATCTCAGACATCCCATGTAGTCTGCTTGGGATATATTGTCATGCACACTCGCTCCCGACCAGCACTAGGACCCGGAAGTAGTATGTTCGCGACACAGGAAGCATAAAAGGAGACAAAATGGCGCATCACATTGCTCATCAGACGAGAATTGCCCGCGACGCTGGAGGGTCTCATCCAATTGGCCCTCCGTATAGACCAACGCCTGCTCTCTTGCCCGGAGCCAGCCCCTCATACCCTGCCACCCACCACGCCATCGCTATCCTACACCATGCCCTGCTCCTCCACTTTCTTCGCCCACGCCTCCTCCACGGTTCCTGAGGCCCGACCTACCTTCACCCCCACAATCGGATCTCCCGCCGTGGGTGACACAGGAGCCAGGGAACCCATGCAATTAGGACGCGCCTCCTTGACCGCTGCAGAATGGTAGTGTTCTACTGTAAGTTGGATAATCATCCTAAAGAGATGTACTGTAAGTTGGAGAAGTGTGCTTTTCACAAGCGCTCCAGTACGTTCCTGGGTTTTGTCATCTCGCCCCAGGTGTGGCCATGGACCCGCAGAAGCTAGAGGTGGTGCGTCATTGGCCCCTACCCAAGACCCTTAAGCAACCAACGGTTTCTTTCAATGGTTCGTGAATTTCTATCGTCGCTTTATCTGGGACTACAGTACAGTTGCCGCACCTCTAACCGCCCTGACTCGTCCATCATCTCTCCCTTTCCACCTCACCTCCACCTCCATCTCCGCTTTCAAGAAACTCGAGCCCTCGGGGCAGAGTACCTGGTCAATTGGGAGGGCTACAGCCCTGAGGAGCAGTCTTGGATTCCGGCCCGGTTTATTCTCGACCCCGAACTTATTCGAGACTACCGTCGTCGGGTATCCTCCACCACAGGACTGTCAGGAGCCGGACCTGGACAGTGGGGTACTGTCATGCACACTCGCTCCGCGACCGGCACTAGGACCCAGAAGTAGTATGGTTGCAACACAGGAAGCATAAAAGGAGACAAAATGGCGCATCACATCGCCCATGCTGGTTCCGATGCAGTGCTTCCTACTTGTGAGTACTCACTTTTTTTGGGTTTCTCTTCCTGACAAGTGTGTGTTGTTAGAACACGGGTTTAATTGTGTAAAAAAAATTTCTCGTACGGAGAGAGTTCTAATAATAATATGCGTGGTTATCCTGCCGACCGGCGCTATTTCCACACTTGGGTTTACCATCCACGCTACACGGGCTAACTGCTAAGTCTTCTGCTTCACCTCCAGTTAGTTCGTGACATATACGTAGTGACTGGGGATGGCCCAGTTGTACCATGAAGGCCTCGGCTGATGCAGTTAACTGTTCTTTGAGGACTTGTGACTGCAGTAACTCAATATTTCAGGACTGGTATTTCCTACAATTTTCTACCTGGGACTCCAATAATAAACTAGACTCCATATTAACTTAAACATGTCAAGATGGACTAACCTGAGGTGACCAGAAGACGTAGCTTTAGCGGTTAGCCCAATGTAGCGTGGAGGATAAACCCAAACGCGGAAAGAAGCGAGCAGGCAGGATAACCACGCGATTTAGTTTAAGGACTCTCACAAAAACGGAGCAAGGGAAAAACACAAATTTAACCCGCGTCCTAAAAATACACACACAATAGCAAAGACAAAACGGAACCAACATGTGAGTACTCACGGTTTGCTGAAACGACAGCTGGAGCTGACATGGGCCGAACTCAATGACTGAGCGGTAAGCCATCGTTTGTTTACCTCTTTTATACTTCCTGGTTTTGCGCCCGTCTTACTTCCGGGTCCTAGTGCCGGGCGCAGATTGAGTGTGTATGACAGTACCCCCCTGTCCAGGACTGGCTCCTGACGGTCCTGGGATGGAGGATACCCTGTGACGGTAGTCCCGAATTAGCTGGGGGTCGAGAATGAACCGGGCCGGGATCCAAGATCGCTCCTCGGGGCCATAGCCCTCCCAGTCCACCAGGTATTGCGTACCTTTGCCCCGAGGGCGCGAGTCAAGGATTCGGCGCACGGTGTAGGCGGGACCGCCGTCGATGATCCGGGGAGGAGGAGCTGGGGGGGTGGGTGGAATCATGGGTGAGGTGATGAAGGGCTTGAACTGGGACAGGTGGAAGACTGGATGGATCCGGAGCGCCGCAGGCAGCTGGAGCCGGTAGGTGACAGGGTTAATTCTGTGAGTGATGTGGTATGGTCCGATGAATCTGGGGGAAAGTTTCTTTGACTCGGTGCGGAGGTGGAGGTTTTTTGTGGACAGCCATACCTTGTCACCTACGTGGTATAGTCGTCCCGGAGGATGTCGGCGGCGATGTTGGTGGATGTAGCGGGCATTGGCACGTTGGATGGCCTGGTTGGTTGTAGTCCAGAGCCGCCGACATCTGCGGACCAACTGTTGGGCTGACGGTACATCAACCTCCGGCTCTGGGTGGTTGAAGACGGTGGGTTGGAAACCGTGGCATACCTCAAATGGGCTTAGGTTAGTGGCAGAGGAGATGTGGAGGTTGTGTGATAGTTCCGCCCAAATGAGGTAGCGTGCCCAGGAGCGCTGACGGTCCGCTACGAAACATCTCAGATAGCGCTCCAGTTGTTGGTTGGTCCGCTCCGTCTGACCGTTAGTCTGTGGGTGGTATCCGGAGGACAGACTGCAGGTGGAATCGATCAGACGGCAGAAGGCCTTCCAGAACCGGGCTGTGAACTGGGGCCCTCTGTCCGAGACGATATCCTTGGGGAACCCATGCAGACGGACTACGTGCTCTAAAATCAGTTCTGCTGTTTCCTTGGCTGACGGGAGTCCGGCGAGAGCCACCAGATGCACGGTCTTAGAGAACCGATCCACGATCGTGAGGATGGTGTCTTTTCCTTCGGAGGCCGGCAGGCCCGTGATGAAGTCCACGGCAATGTGCGTCCAGGGCCGTCGAGGGACGGGAAGGGGTTGCAGTTCTCCTGGAGAGGGTTGGTTGGTGGTCTTTGCCCTGGCACACACTGGGCATGCCTGAACGAACTCTTGGACGTCCCTCGTCATGGATGGCCACCAGAAGTCGCGCTGGATAAATTGGAGGGATCGTCGGGTGCCTGGATGGCCCGAAATTGGGGAGGAGTGTCCCCAGCGGAGAACCTCGGGTCTCATCCCTTCAGGCACGAAGAGTCGTCCAGGTGGCACACCTGCCGGTTCGGTCTCTGTACCTCGTGCCTGGCGCACTCTCGTTTCCAGGTCCAGTTGCAGGGGTGCGATGATCTTGGAAGAGGGGAGGACAGGCGCGGGGTCCGCCCGGGGGGGGTCCACCTCTAGTTGTCGGGAGAGGGCGTCCGCTTTGGTGTTCTTGGGCCCCGGGCGGTATGAGAGGTGGAAGTTGTAATTCTCAAAGAATAATGCCCACCGCGCCTGTCGTGGATTTAACTGTTTAATGTTTCGGATGGTGATTAGATTTTGATGGTCCGTCCAGACTATGAATGGCTCACTGACGCCCTGGAGCCAGTGACGCCACTCCTCCAGAGCCCACTTTATGGCCAGCAGTTCGCGGTCCCCTACCCCGTATCGCTGCTGAGTGGAGTCAAATTTTCTGGAGAAAAAACCACAAGGGTGTAGTTTTTGGTCTGGACCTTGCTGTGAGAGGATAGCTCCAGCGCCCACATCTGAAGCATCCACCTCCACAACGAATGATTTATTGACATCTGGGTGGTGGAGAATCGGTGCAGTGGTGAAGCGGTGACACAGTGATCGAAAAGCGGAGGCAGCTGCCGGGTTGAGGTGAAAAGGGAGAGAGGAAGGACGGGTCAGAGCGGTTAGGGGGGCGGCAACTGTACTGTAGTCCCGGATAAAGCGACGATAGAAGTTCGCAAACCCGAGAAACCGTTGAAGCTGTTTGAGGGTCTTGGGTAGGGGCCAATGACGCACAACCTCTAGCTTCTGCGGGTCCATGGCCACACCCTGGGGCGAGATGACAAAACCCAGGAACGTGGTGGAGCGCTCGTGAAAAGCGCACTCTTCCAACTTACAGTACAGTTGGTGGGCGAGTAATCTCTTTAGAACCGCCCTGACATGCTGGGTGTGTTCTTCCATGGTGCGTGAATAAATTAAAATATCGTCCAGGTATGCGAATGCCCACCGACCGAGCATGTCCCGAAGGACGTCGTTAATGAAGTGTTGGAATGCGGCGGGGGCATTGCACAGTCCAAATGGGATGACAAGAGTTTCATAATGTCCGGTGGGGGTGATGAATGCCGTCTTCCACTCATCGCCCTCTCTGATGCGCACCAAGTTGTAAGCGCTCCGGAGGTCCAACTTCGTAAAGATGGTGGCGCCAGAGAGGGCGTCCAGGGCTGAGTTGGTAAGAGGCAGAGGATGTCGATTTTTGATGGTGAGATGGTTGAGCCCCCGATAGTCGACACAAGGGCGAAGTTCCCCGCCTCTTTTCTTCACGAAGAAGAACCCCGCGGCGGCAGGTGAGGAGGAGGGCCTGATGGTGCCTTGGCGCAGGGCGTTGTTTACATATTCCTCCATCACCTGGGTCTCGGTGGGTGTGAGTGAGTAGAGATGGCCGCGGGGGGGGATCGTACCGGGTTGGAGGTCTATGGCGAGGTCGTATGGACGATGAGGAGGAAGATGGGTGGCTCGTCGCCTGCAGAAAACCTCTGCTAGGTCTCGGTATGGTTCGGGGATGGAGTTGGTGTCGACGTCGGGGGCCTCGGACTCCCTAGAGCACGTCCCAGCCGCCGCCCGTAGGCATAGTTCGTTGCAGGTCGCGCCCCACTGAAGGATCCGATTCTGGGTCCAGGAGATTAGAGGGTCATGTTGGAGCAGCCAGGGATGACCAAGGATGATGGGTGGAGATGAGATGGAGGTGACGAAGAATTTTAACTGTTCATGGTGTTGGTTGATGGAGACGGTGATGGGTTCTGTTCGGGTGCTGATTGGGCTGGTGGAGAGGGGGCGACCGTCGACAGAGGTGATGCGAACGGGCTGGGATAACGCCTCGAGTTTTACCCCCAGGGTTTTGGCATATGCAGAGTCAATGAAGTTACCTGCTGCCCCGGAGTCGATGAACGCAGCACTTCGGACCCGTTTGTGGCCAACCTGGAGGTGTACCTGAACCGTGAGACGGGAGGAGTTGGTGGTGATGGCGGAGAGACGAAGGGGACCCGGCGAGTCTCTCTCTCCTCTCACCGGGCCTGGGCGTTTCCCGGTCTGAGCGGGCATGTTGCCCTGTGATGTGTAGCTGACCCGCAATAGGCACAGAGCCCTTCACGAAAACGTCTCTCCCGTTCTGCAGCGGTCAAGGAGGCGCGTCCTAGTTGCATGGGTTCCCCGGCTCCGGTGTCAACCACGGCAGGAGGTGGAGAACCGACATGTCCCGGGGTGGCGTAGGTGGCGGAGTCTGCGGGGCGTGGAGTGGTGACAGTGAAGGCGGGTGGTGGTCGTGACGTGGTGACGGCGAAGGTGGGTGCAGGTGGCAGGGTGCGAGGGGCTGGCCTCGGACGAGAGAGGAGGCGCTGGTCGATCCGGAGAGCGAGTTGGATTAGGCCCTCCAGGGTCGCCGGAAGCTCTCGCCCGGCTAGTTCGTCCTTAATCCGAGAAGCCAGTCCCTCGTAGTAGGATGTCCGGAGTGCTGCATCGCCCCACGTTGTTTGGACGGCGAGAGTGCGAAACTCGGCCGTGTAGCGGCTCACGGGCAATCCTCCCTGCCTCAGGTGATAAAGTCTGGTGTCGGTCTCCACCTCGCCCGCTGGATGTTCGAAAGTGAGTTTGAGTTGGTGAGTGAACTCATTGTAAGAGTGGGCGGTGTCTGTATCTGCCCGTAAAACTGCCGTGGCCCACTCTGCTGCCTGCCCTTTGAGCAACGAGACGAGAAGAGCAATGCGAAGGCGATCGGTGGAGTATTTGGTGGCATTAAACTCAAACACCAGATCGAGAGCTGTTAGAAAAACGCTGCACTTCCCGTCCGTGCCGTTCCACTTCTCTGGTAGAGAAAGAAAAACATCAGAAGGAGGGGGGGGGATGCGGCGCCGCGGCCCCCGCGGCGTGCGATCGAGCAGTGACGTCACCAACAGCTGCGCGGAGATCCGTATTCTCCCGCCGGAGCTCAGCGAGCTCGCGGCGGAGGGAAGCGAGATCCGCGGTGAGCTGATTGATGAGCGCCGCATGCTGATCTACAACGTCGCAGAGACTCGCATAATCCGCTGGGTTTACCGCGGAAGGCTCAGTCATTCTGTCAAGATGGACTAACCTGAGGTGACCAGAAGACGTAGCTTTAGCGGTTAGCCCAATGTAGCGTGGAGGATAAACCCAAACGCGGAAAGAAGCGAGCAGGCAGGATAACCACGCGATTTAGTTTAAGGACTCTCACAAAAACGGAGCAAGGGAAAAACACAAATTTAACCCGCGTCCTAAAAATACACACACAATAGCAAAGACAAAACGGAACCAACATGTGAGTACTCACGGTTTGCTGAAACGACAGCTGGAGCTGACATGGGCCGAACTCAATGACTGAGCGGTAAGCCATCGTTTGTTTACCTCTTTTATACTTCCTGGTTTTGCGCCCGTCTTACTTCCGGGTCCTAGTGCCGGGCGCAGATTGAGTGTGTATGACAAAACACATCTTCTGTTATACTGAACTTGAACTAGCCTCAGACTCAGTATGACTGGTGATCAATTCCTGCTATCTGATAACACCCAAATGAGGGTGGGTTTCCCGTATACAGTAGTCTGGTTCTTCTCAAGGTTTCTTGTTGCTAAACTCCTCTCGGCTCCTTCGGCTTGCTCATCAGGGACAACTGAGCATTTAAATTCATACATATATTCTCACACATTTCATACTCATTTACATAATTTTCTTTTGATCCGGGAAAGCTGCTTTGCGACAATAACCACTGGAACTGTAAATCGCTATACAAATACAATTCAATTTCATTTCATTAATTAATGTTTATACTAACATTTATTGCTTGTATAAACCTATAATCAGCCTTAGACTGATTTAATAATTTGATTTAACTTTTTAATTATTAGGCTTTAAACATGTACAGTACATTGCTTTTTTTGGCCATTGATGATGTTTTCCATTTCTAGTTATTACATGAGAGTTTTTAATAGAAATTGTACAGATATGCTTCAGTTATTTATTCATTTTTTATGATTTAGACTAACTTTTTTGACATGACCAGTTAAAGTAGGATAATAAATATAGCAACAAATGCAATAGCTTTAATACCTAGTCCTTCTACCATAATAAATAAATAAACAAATAAATAAATAAATAAATAAATAAAATCACAGACCCCCAGGCTATGGATCACAAAGCCCTGGGGATCCCTGGACCCATCTTAAAGACCCGTCTTTAACAACACACTTTTACAAAGCATAAGACATGGACTTAGACTTATAATGAGCAAACAAGCCAAAGGCAACAGCAGGAAGGTAAAACTCACCTTTTACCTTTTGAAAAGGAATATGAGGAGAGTTTAAAGCATGAAAAAAAAAATTGTCCCTGGAGCTTTTTGTGCCTCTTAAAACTTTGAAAATGAAGAGTTTAAGGGTGGGCAGGCATGACTTTTCTACTTTTAATATTTTCCCCTCAATGTTTTGTATCTACATTTTAAAAAATCAACTAGGTACATTTACGTAGCAAACATTTAAAATTACCTTGGTCTCAACCAATATCTCATTTTCATGACCAAGAATCTCAGTAGTATGCTTGACGTCACACCGGTAGCAAAGGAAATTCCTACAGAGTCAGTTTGAATTGTTATCTTGGGTCCAATATAATGAGGAAAAAGAGCCAGTGTTTTGTTTCACCTGAAAGGGAGCTCTGGAAGAAAGCAGACATGTGTAAAAAAATAAAATTGATTTACCTTGGAAAATGTTTTGCGGCTTATCAGTTTGATGATGATTTAATGATTAGAGCCTTCAGCAGCCTTCACCTCGTCTGTACTGTTTGGTCGGGTCTTTCCAATCTCCCTCTTGAAAATACCCCATAGGGCATCAGGTCGGGTTATTTGGCTGGTCAATCAAGCACAGTAATGTCATGGTCTGAAAGGCACTAGTTAGTGGAAAAGGCAGTGTGGGCATGTGCTACATCCTGCTGGAAAAGGAAACTGCCATCTCCATAAAGCTTGTCAACAGTTGGAAGCATGAAGTGCTCTAAAGTACTGTTAGACGATGCATCAATTTTGGCCTTGATGATGCACAGCGGACCAACACCAGCATGTGGCATGGCACCTCTAATCATCACTGACTGTGGAAAATTCACACTGGACTTCAAGCAAGAAAAGAGGACTTCAGACGATTGAGCCTTTGGCAAATTCTGAATATGTGTGTATGTGGTGGCTCTACGTGCATTGACTTCAGCTTTACTCCACTGCTTGTGACACTCTCCAATGTACTGGAATCAGCTTCACTTGACAATCCTCTTAACGGTGTGGCCATCCCTGTTGCTTGTGCATCTTTTCCTACCACACTTTTCCATTCCAGTCAACTTTCCATAAATATACTACTCCATGTATACAACTGTGCGAACATCTAGTGCTTTCATTGATGACCTTTTGTGACTTACTCTCCTTGTGGAAGGAGTCGATGATCTAGTCATCAGATTTCACGCATGAACTGAACTAGACTGAAAGATTGTATTTATTCATTTATTTTCAAGAAAAGAAGTTGCACATTATATAAGAAACATCTTTTCAGACAAAAAAACGAAGCTGATGGATTTCGTATGCCAAAAAAGAAGCAGGTGCAACTAAAGCCCTAAGAAAAACTGTGGGTGGTTCTGCAGGATGATCAGTAAAACTTTGTAGCAGCTAATTTCCTTATAAAACTCGACAAATTGTACCTGGCACTGAAGGGTTCTTAAAGCATTGTCATACTAAATACTGACTTATATTAATTATGTTTACTGGGCTTTTTTTTCTTCTTTTGAAGACATTGTTGCTCTTTTGCACAATGCTCTATGTACAGTATGGATAAACTCGCTCCTTATATTATATACAGATATACCATATTGTATACTGTATGTATGTACTGTATGTATGTATCAGAGCATGACATTAACTTTTCTTCTCACTGGCCAATGTGGCTAGTGGACTTCCGGAGTCACTAGCCATTCAGGCCTTTTTACTAGCCACAATTTTGTTACCAGAAAATCGCAGTTTTTTATACGTTAATGTTTGTTATATCTAGATTTACTTATACAGTAAATGACAGCATACACTGTATCACTATAGTAGTAGTCAAGTATTCAGTACTGTTAAGATAGCTCCTAATATAAAAACATGCAAACATGAACAGTATATTCTGCTTATTGCTGTTACCACATGAAATTGAAAAATAACAGATTCAGTACAACTGAACTCATTCTGATATAAAAAATATAGCAACTCAGAACATTTATCATTTTAGTGTTATTATGTGTATGTGTATTATGTTATCAGGTATTATTATTCATTATGTATTATTCTATCAGAATTGTGAGTTCTGAGACAATGGACTCTGGTCTATCTTGTAGTGTTAACTCTTTATAGTGTGAGGTAATTCAATCAATTGATGAATTTTCTATCATTCAACATGAAATCTAAATAGATTTTAATAGTGATTACTTTTTTTTTTATATAATCAGTAAATAACCTGCGAAAGGGGCAAAACATTCTCATCCTGTTGAGAAGCAATAGCCCTTTAAGGAAATGATGCACACACACCAAACAGGAAGAAAAAGTGTGTGTGTGTGTGTGCATGTGCAAATGGGAGTTTTATGCATGTAATATTACGTTGCAATGCGTTTATTATATCAGATGCCTTTAGAGAAAACTACAACAAAAATATATTGTAATAACAAAGAATAAACTACCTGCCAAAGTGACTAGTGAGACTAAAGTCATTACCCGCCACAACCGAATTTCACCCGCATTGGCAGGTGCCAATGTCAAGTCCTGGTATGTATGCATGTATGTTCTTGCATTTCCAGATTGTAAGTGGTTGCCAAATTGTATAAGAAACATACAAATGTAAAACTGCAACAAAATAGTTTTTATTTGTTGGTTGTGTTGTAACTGTAGTCAAAAACGTTTTAGTTTCTGGGGCGAGTTTTCTTGTTTTGTCATCTTAAGTTACATCTAGCCTTCTGTGGAATCATTGAAAGAAACCGCTTTGTTTCTGTTACAGAAAGGTGGACCAACAGCATGACTCTCGTAAGGAGGACACTTTAATGAGGGAAAATATAAAAAAAATGAGGATACACAAAATCACAAAGAACTAAGCGATGGGTCATTCATGAACGATTCGTTCGACTCCCATAGACGCTATACAGTGCAGTACACAGGAAACAGAATTGAACGGTTCTCAACAAATCTTCAAGTTCCGAGTCGTTCGTTCGTAAATAGATTTAAATTAATGAATGACTCAGATTGGAAGATCTACTCATTCTGTTTATTATAATATGTCCTTAGCTGCATTGTAATATTTTCATTACTGGAACTATAGCCAAAATGTGTGTATGTACTGTAGATGTATTGGAGGTCTTTTTATTGAAAATGCAACATTTTACTTTATTTTTGATCAAAAGAACGAAATGAACTAAATGACAAGTTCATTTTGATAAACGAAATTCAAAGAACCGAGTCACTAAAATGATTCAAACTTCCCATCATTATAAGTGGTTAAAGGGTAGAAAAATACATAAGTATAGAAACTAATAAGTTCACTTAAGAAAAAATCAGTTCAGTTCAGAGTTCAGTCACTTAATCCACAAGAAAACATGGGGGCATTACAGCAATACGTGCACGAAGTTCCAAACAAAAATAAGACAATGGAAGTCAAGATACCATGACATTCACTTATTCCACAGGCTTCAGAAGTCTCATCGCTGGAGAATTCAAGCAGCACATGTTATACTTCCTTTACAAAATGGAGTACTATGGGAAAGCACTTAGTTGCACGCTTCTTTGAAGCATTAGTAGCGAGAGAAGGCGGCAGATTGTTTCCTTTCATGTATTACACATGGGTATGTGTGAAGTACAGGGCTAACACACTGGTACACAATGCTTGTGCTTTAGTTCTGCCTAGGGCGAGGAGTTTAGCAACCATGGTGTCTTCATACACCTGTCTGTCAATCACTTCACAGCAGTCTAAACTCCTCTTACACAGAAAGGCAACAGTGGCTTTCTCATCAACTGTAGTTGATAATAGAGCAATAAACGATGTCAATAAAGAGCGTAAAAAAAATAGGCATTTGTCTTTTCTGTTTTTGCTAAAAATGCTGAAAAAACATGTTGGTTTGAAGAAGGTCTTTCTTTTCAGCTTATACAATATCATAACAAAAAATTGTTGTAAAAATACAGTAGGTGATGATGTGTTGAAAAAGATACCAAATATTGACATAATACAAATTTGTTTATTTGGGTATATAAAGTGCAAATAAAAAGTATAAATTGTCAAATTAGCCCAAGACCAATAGGAATAAAAATCACTGTTGTATCCCAAAGCCCTGATCTGAATCACAAAGAAAGTTTGTGGACTGAACTAAAAAAGTGTGTCTCAGAGACTGCGTTCCATTCCGAAGTGTTCTTCACAGTGTTGCTCCCTACTCCCTGCTCCGTTTGCAGAGAATGTCGGTGAAGGGAACTTCCCTCAACAAAACTCCACCATTTAGAACACCTTGCAACATCACCAGCGCAGACGTCACTTATTCAATGCATTACCATTGAAACATAAGCACCTCGGAACCCGTCGCTGCTGCCATGGAAATTTCACACTACGGACATTAAATATTGAATATTTATTGAAACAAAAACTGATACTATTATAAAACATACAAAATGTAAAAATTTATGAGATTTATTTATTTTTGTACTTGCCTTCATAACAAAAAGGATTTCTTGATTAAATAAAAATTGTTGTGTCCTTTTAATATCCTTTTAAGGCGTCCTTGAAAATTATGCTAATAAATATATTATGGCGTGGGCGAGGCAACGGCTGACGACCGTCATGCCTTGTGGGGGTTCTCTGTGTGTTCACCCTGTTCGGGAAAGGGGTTCGCATTGGTGGCGTCGGCCATGTTGAATGTGTGTGTGTGTGCTTTCTATGTATGTGCTATAACAGTGAATGTGCTGCTCATGCTATACAGTGCTGTGTAGTAAATAAAATACTCTCAGCCATTGCATTGGGCAGCAAGCAAGATCACTCGTCTCTCCAACATCCTTTCCGGCGGTAAAACGTTACATTGGTGTCAGAAGTGGGATGGAGAAGTACGAGTTAGAGCGCACTGTTGAGGACCTGCGGAGGACCCAGGTCGGTCGTCAAGTAGCGGGGAGATTACGACGGAAGAAAGAAAATTTTTCGGGCGGAACCAGCACGAGCAAAGCAGCGCGACCAAATGACGCTGTGCAATCGCCGGAGCAAGCTACAGCTCCGTGCATCGTCAGTCGGCGATTCGTCTTGCAGCTGCGCCTTCCTTCCTACAACAGCGCCGTCGAACCCTACGCATTCTTCGCTCAAGTGAAGCTAGCCGCCGACTTTGCAGGCTGGTCCTCGGCAGAAACAGCCGTCAGAGTAGCACTCTCGCTGGAGGGCGAGGCGCTCCGGCCGCTGGAAGACCTCCGGGCCAATGAGTGGAAGTACTGGTCAAAGCTACGAGAGTCGCTCCACCTCCAGTTCGGCGCCGGTGACCATAAAGAAGCAGCGTGCGAGGAGCTGGCGGTCCGCGAGCGGCACGCTTCTGAGCCACTGGGCGCGTTCACCATGGACATAAGAGGCATCGCACGCCGCGGCTATCCAGAGTGCGAGCCCGATAGGCAGGAAGAGCTACAGTAACTCATCGCGCATTTCTCCGAGGACTCCGACCGCCGCGGCTCCACGAGCACATCAGGTTAGCAGCACCAGCTTTCCTTACCGAGGCGCTACGCGCAGCACAGCGCGCTGAACCCATAATGGCGGTGCATCACGGCGAAAGAGCCGAGCGACCGCCCGCAGCTCGGGGCATTCGGTAGGTGAATCTAGCTGGGGACAGGGCTACCCGTCACGGTTAGACAACGAACAGGTCTCCGGGGTTTTGCGGCCATGCCGAGACTACCGTTGCATTGTTCTCAGGCCTGAGGGACAGCGTACCCCAGCAGCCGTTAAAATAGCTCCAGTGGTCGCGCCAGGTAAATGTCCGGTAGCAGGCTGAGTGGGAAAACTACCCGCTAACGCAGACGATTTATCCCGACGGCCGTGCAGCAAAGCTGTAGGTACTGTGAGCGAGGTGAAGAGTGCGTGTGCGGTTGCAACGTAGACCAACCACCGATCCAGAACCCTCCGGTGTTGATCAGCCGTCCGAGCTGGCGTGCAGCCGAGTTACTGCCTCGCTGACCGTAGTCGTTTCACCTGTGCCGCAGCTGGACAGTGACTACTTTGTCCACCGATACAACCTCTACCCAGCACTCGCGGGCACCGCTGCAGGACTTTCGGGTGGGGGCACCTATGGAGCGTATGGGCGTGGACACTCACAGACGGGGGCGAGACTTTGATACTGGAGAGCAGGTATGGGTTTATTCCTCCGGAAGGAAGAGGAATATAAATCCTTTTTCGAGCTCCATTTTTTTTCATGCTCCAGTAATGACTTGGGGAAATTTTTCATTATCTTTTCCGGTGAAGTGAAGACATGGTATTCACTCATTCCCTACACTGTTTCCAGTTCCCTTTGACCTGAACATTTTCAATCCCTGTGGTTTGAAATCACACTTAACCCTGTGAAGTATACTTCAGGCCGATTGGAACGCACCCAATGAGAAGGTCAACAAACATGATTTAGTTACACCAGGTCAGAAAAAATTGGCAGAAAACTATTTTCTAAGCTTCAACTTGAATATTACCCAATATTAACACAGTGTATGTAAACATTTGTCCAACTGAAAATCTGGTATATGAATATAAGGTGAAATAAACCAGTGTTTCAGGGATTATTTTAAAATGACATTTTACTGTATGTACTGTACATAAAGTACAGAGATACTATAACTGACCTAACACAAGGAATGTAAGGTAATTCAAAATGCGGAGTTTTGTAGAATGTCTTCAGCCTAGGTGTATTTGATCGTTGAAACTGGATTTTATGTTGATGTACAGTAGAACTTTTTTATATGTTCAGAAAAAACGTCTTTCAAAAAGATATTGGTCATTATAAGAGCAAGTGAGGGGCAGCTCCATGTTAATATCCATAATTTTGGAAGAGCAAAGATGCTCGGGTGTCCACATACGTTTTGCCATATTTACTGTATATTTCCATATTTATACTTACATTTAAGCATATTTTTTAACACAATAAGAGCATTAATAAGCCTAAAAATTTTAACAAAATAAAATCATGCTTAGTAGGAATAACTATAACCAAATGCTTCCAAATATTTGATGTTCGCCTTGCAAATGTCTGTGGAGGAATCCTGACCCATGTTTCTTTTGGAGAATAGGATTAATTTTGACAGATTGTCATGTCTTTGAGAATGTACAGGTCTCTTCAGATTCTTCCAAATGATCTCTGTTGGTTTCAAGTCAGAACTTTGACTGAGCCAGTCCAAAATATTGTTTTTTCAGAAGTGGAATAATTTTTTTAATCATTACAGAAGTTTAAATAATTTTGTATAATCATTCTTTCTCCATAACCTAACTGGAGTATCAACCAGGACCCCTGTCTCTAGACTTTACTCGAAATAGTTCTGTATTTGGTGTCGAGAGCAAAGAGAAGTCAGAGGAAAATGTTCAGATGGCTTTAAGCTAACAGGAAGAATACCATAACTCTTCAACACTATCACAAACTGAAAAGCAGCTCATAACACACAGCGCATGAAACCAAGAGATCACATTAGAGTTTAAGGGACCATATTTAGGGTTCTTCAGATGATCTACTATAGCCCCAGCCTGACACAATTCATAAGCTTACTGAATTGCAACTGACATTCATATTCAAAAAAGACAAAAGGTTAACTGAGGCCCTGAGAATAAGTCATTATTGATCATATGACATAAAAATCAGGTGGCATGGTGGCTTAGTGATTAGCACTGTTGCACATTCAGGGTTTGGGTTTGTCCACCTCGGGTCTGTGTGCATGGAGTTTGCTTGTTCTCCCTGTGGTAATTGTAATTGTTATATGTCTCGAAAACATTAACCACAGCCAGAAGTACATAACTCTAAAATTGTAAACTTTTACCTTGGTTAATGCAAGCCCATTAACTATGCAGTTAAACAATAACCAGTGTACTGCTTTTCTGCATACTGAAGTCCATATTATTTACTGGGTCATTTTTCATGCATGCATGGACCTTAGGACCCCAATAAATAGTTAGGATGAACATTATGTAACAGGAAAATTAGAATAATCAGACACTGATTGCATCAGCACTCACTAGCGAATCCCTTGGGGCAGATGAATGCATAATCTCTCGGTAGGTCAACGCAGGTGGAATTATTAATGCAGACACCAGAGCAGTGCCTACCGCCACCCATCGAAAACCTAGAAACACACATCATCTTCTAGAAAAACACATCATGAATTACTGTATGATACAGTTGTGTTACATAATATCAGAATTAGGCATTATGGTGTTTTTTTTTGATAGTTAAATGTGAAGAACTTGCTTTTATTTTATTCTTTACAATGATGTCCCATGCAAGAAAGGGTCAAAATGGTATGCGCTAATAAATGTATTCAAGCGCATGGTCATGCTACGAAATGACTATCATTAGCTCTGTCACGGGTTACGGTGGCTACGGGAGCGGCGTGACTAATGCCTGGCTATCAGTGTCATTGGTGCAGGACAAATTCTCATCATTGCTCAAGCTGGCAGTGGAACCAATTTTCCCCCCTCTTGCCATGTCATAAAATTTGACAATTATCCCGACTTCATTAATAATGCACAACAGCCCTTGTCTGCAATCAAGCACTAATCAGCATTATGTTTTGCAGGTAGGGGCATTGATTGAGCCAAAAAAAAATTGGCAAACAGCAAGGATTCATTTTCCCCATTTCATTTAATGGTGTAAATGTCTTAAAGTAAAGTACAATGTAGTCTGTATATGTTGCAGTGAGTGTGGGTTAAGATGCAGACAGCATTTTAATGAGACATTCACAATTTCCGATTAGTGTCGCGCTTGTGTGCTAATATTGTGATGAATCCGAGATACTAATATTTACTAATTATTAATAACAAAAACCCAGACTCCACAAACAGCAAACGACTTCATTCACAATGCGAAATCTATCTAATAAGTAATGAAAAGCTTGGTTAATAACATGACAAGTCTTCAAAAATACATAGAATTGCTTTAATTTCCCTTGCTATATGTACTGTATCAGGAGCTCAAAAGCAAAGAGCAGACAGTTAGACATGACAATCGATTCACATCAGTGTTGATTTATCTCACAGAGCAGGCTGTCAAAGGCTGCAAACACAGAACTGGATCATTATCTAAGTCCCTTCGGTTACTTGAATCCCACAGCCAATTAGGGTTTGTATGACTTTGTTTTCTCCTCAAAATCAGCTTGACAGCGCCGTTACTGATTCAGAGAACGTTGTGGGCATGCGCAGCCTTTGCACACTGAATCGTTTAATCACCGTTAATACAGACCAGTTCTACTCGCTCTCATCTTTGTGTCTAAATAGGTGACAAGTTCCACCAAGGGTAGATCAAAGACAAAAGGAGAAGACAAGCACACAAACAAGTACACCGGCGTGCACACACACACACACACACAAACCATTTCAGGCTAAGACTGATGTTCTTTATCTGTGAAACAATCAGTCTTATGATAGGCTTTTTTTTAATGACAGAATCAATAGACTGCATTCATAGTTATTTACAATATGCATCCCCTGGCCGGTGGCCAACCACAATGAGGCACTGGTGTTGCATCAGTTCTGCATTTGACCAGACTAACGGTACACCGAGCCAAGGTCAGCACAAATAGTCTCACACTGTCATCAATTGCTCTCACTTTATCAACTGGCACGAAAGGCTCATGGTTGAGAAGAGCCGGTGCACGTAAACAATAGCACTAAACATTTATATTAGTGTCTCGGCGATAAAGTGAACACCACAGCAATAAATGTCTGGGAGTTAAGTCGTTTTATGGGACACTTAATGAGACATATCAGAAAGGTTAATTTTATGTTAATTATCACAGTTAAGCAAGATCACACACGAGGGAGTGCTGTTGTACCGAATATCAGCATTGATGTGATGCTGTTAATAATTATTATTCTTAACAACAACAACAACAACAATAATAATAATAATAATAATCATCATCATCATCATTATTATTAGGATAATGCTTAGGAGGATGTTCAAGTCAAACCAGGACTTGAGTGAAAAACTAATTGACATTTACAGAAGACTTTAAGCCCAGTTTGGGAAACTCCTAGCCACAGAAAAATATTTGAATGGTGCAAATATTGGAATGAACTCTGCCCATCAATGAATGATGATCCTGGCCAAGGTGGCTCAGAACATTCAGCAAACAGAAGGCCGGGTCCTAGGAACTTTACCCACAGTCAGTCTCTAACACCACTTGCACATTATAGGAACCATTGCCACATCCCCCTTACAGTTCTGACCTCACTATAAAACATTTTCATATGTTTGAGCATTTAAAGGAGTTCCATGGTGGCCGAGCAGGCAATCTGTACGATGAAAACTTTCTACCTGGATGGTACCCAAGTACTAGCGAAATGCTAGGATAAGGGCATTAGTGTAGCACAAGAGCATACTTAGAAATAAAGTGAATTTTTACTGTAGTAACTATGTTCTGTTGTTCTGCATCCAAAGCTCAGTTAAATGCTTCTTGTATTATTATTATTAGTAGTGGTAGTAATATTTCGTTTTTAACACAACACCAAACACAAAACATAATGAGCCATAATTCAGAGTTGCTTTAAGTCTGTTGATATTCACATCAGAAAAATAATACTTTACACAGCATTCTGGGGGATTTAACTACACCGGAGGTTAAATAAAACAAAGAAATGTCTTTTTCTTGGCCTACTACCTTCTTACAAGTAGGTGAACCCAAAATCTCTCTACAACCTCCAATTGAGGGCACTACTTGATCTGTGAAACAACGGATTGGAGACACAACATAAAATTGCCATTTAACACTATTTGGGATTGAAGTTCTGAAGCAGATATTCTAAAGCAGGATACGTAGAAATATAAAGTAAATCTCCACCTACATGGTTTATTTTCTTTACCTTTTAGTTACTGTAATTAACTGGGCTGAAAACTACTTTTAGCCCAGTAAATTACACTAACTGTCTCTGTTGGGTCAAGATACTGTATATTGCTGTAGCAAAATAACTAAGAAACAAATCATAATCTGTTGAGAACAAATGGCATTTGTGGAACTGTTGTACTGTATAAAAGTACCATCTTGCTCAAGGTCGTGCTGTTGTACTGAATATACATAATTGTCTGTGTTACAATCCAACCCCTGAAACATTCATACTACAACTATGTTCCCTCAAAGTCAAGTGACACTAATGAAAGACATTCTGCAAGTTGTGACTTGTCCTTGAGAAAGGTGCATGGGTTGATTTCATTTACATAAACAAAATCACCGACATCTCTCATTCTGATGTACGTCAGTGAATAAGTGCAACTAGATTAATGAAGTTCTGGTTATTGATGTGGTGGCTTGAACCAGTATAAAATCATTTTTTAGTTTGAGATGATGTTTTTATTGGGTAAGGTGTTGGGGTGAATAATGATATATGCCAGGCTGGGCTTTTTATCTTGCTTAATTCCTCCACCATATTAAACAGCGTCTAAAGCCACTTTCACATGTGTATTTAGCATACTGTAGATAAGTTTAGCTCCATAGTGTGGTTCATTATAGCAGAGGTGAAATTAATGAAGACTCAAAACTTACTCTTGGTTTCAGTACACTTCAAGTACCTCAAGAGGTGAACTAAACTTATACTTGTAAAGTACATACATTTAAAAAAATTACTTCTATGAGTAGTTTTACTGGACCATATGTGTTACTTTTACTTGAGTAGATTTGTGAAGAAGAAACGCTACTCCTACTCCACTAAATTCGTCTACACTCGACTCTTCACCATATATTCTACACATGCAGCCGGTGGATCTACAACAATACTGTTTCACCAATCAGATGTATCAACAATAATCACATGACTCTGTTTGACCAATCAGCCGTAGTAACAATAACCACATGTAGTCACATGACCACACACACAACTATCCCAGTCTACCACGACTAAAGATCTTTTCCCGCTATGCCGCTGCAGGCATTTGAGCATATAAAAACTGGACTTCTACAGTAGCCTGAGGGAACCTGTCATGGTAAGTTTACTGTTTCATTGAATGTTGCAACGTTAGCATATATACTCAGCAAAAAAACAAACGTCCCTTTTTCAGGACTGTGTATTTCAACAACAATGTTATAAAAGTCTAAATAACTTTACAGATCTTCATTGTAAAGGGTTTAAACAATGTTTTCCATGCATGTTCAATTAACCATAATCAATTAATTAACATGCATCTGTGGAATGGTCGTTAAGACCTTAACAGCTTACAGAAAGTCGGCATTTAAGGTCACAGTTCTAAAAACGCAGGACACTAAAGAGACTCGTCTACCGACTGTGAAAAACACCCAAAGAAAGATGCCCAGGGTCGCTGCTCATCTGCGTGAATGTGCATTAGGCATGCTGCAGGGAGGCATGAGGACTGCTGATGTGGCTAGGACAATAAATTGCCATGTCCGCACTGTGAGACACCTAAGACAACGCTACAGGGAGACAGGAAGGACAGCTGATCATCCTCGCAGTGGAAGACCACGTGTAACAACACCTGCACAGGATGGGTACATCCGAATATCACACCTGCGTGACAGGTACAGGATGGCCACAACAACTGCCCGAGTCACACCAGGAACAGACAATCCCTCCATCTCACAGCAAGAACTAACAAATCTGGTCCAGTCCATGAGGAGGAGATGCACTGCAGTACTTCAAGCAGCTGGTGGCCACCAGATACTGACTGGTACTGACTGATTTTGAGCCTCCCTTCATTCAGGGACACATTGTGAAACATTTTTAGTTTATGTCTTATGGTGTTGACTCTTTTAGTGTTCATACAAATATTTACACATTAAGTTTACTGAAAGTAAAAACAGTTGAAAGTAAGAGGACGTTTGTTTTTTTGCTGAGTATATAATTATAATAATAAAAAATAAATAAAAAATCTGACATTACGATTGAAACAGTTACTCAATTCTCTGAGTATTAGATTTAATTAATTTCCTTTGGTGTGAGTTAAAAGCTTTGCAAAAACATGGATTTGAAGATCTTCTCTGATTCCTCTTGGCTCTATTCTTTCAAGCGCTCTTAAGTTGAATAATGAACATATTGCAGCTGTGCCACTACTGTATTTTCATTGTTCTCCTGTCATTCTTTTAATAAGGTTTATGTTCTTGTTCTGGCAATACCACTGAAGGACATTCAGCAAACGTTGCCGAACTCACTACTGTGTTCTCTTGGGATACTGTGCAGTTGACGTTGAAAATTTGTCCAAAGCTGTGGTTCTAAACAGAGTTTATTCAAGAATTTACAGTACTCTGCAAAGGTGCAAAATTCTTTTTTAATTAAAGATATATTTAATATCATATTACCAGAGGTGGAAAGAGTAATAAAATTTTGTACTCAAGTACTGTTACATCAGTGAAATTTTACTTAAGTACAAGTAAAGTTACCCTTATAAAAATCTACTCAAATAAAAGTAAAAAGTAGCTCATTAAAAAATTTACTCAGAGTAAAAGTCACCGAGTTATATTTTTATTAAAATTTTTTTAACAGTGGGGGTGATTCTTTTGCTGAATTGTTTTGCCCTTGGGTGTTTCCATGTTCACTCTTATATTAACAGATTATTGTTTGTGTTTAAATGTTTGCTGTGGGTGTCGATTGTATATTGATCTGGCTCTGCTTTTTTCTTTTTTTTTTTTTGTTAAATATCCAAAAAAAAAAACACAGCGGGGGTGGGATGAGGCATTCTAGCATATTTCAAAAAAGATGAGCAGATATACAGTGGTGTGAAAAACTATTTGCCCCCCTCCTGATTTCTTATTCTTTTGCATGTTTGTCACACAAAATGTTTCTGATCATCAAACACACTTAACTATTAGTCAAAGATAACACAAGTAAACACAAAATGCAGTTTTTAAATGAGGGGTTTTATTATTTAGGGAGAAAAAAAATCCAAACCTACATGGCCCTGTGTGAAAAAGTAATTGCCCCCTGAACCTAATAACTGGTTGGGCCACCCTTAGCAGCAATAACTGCAATCAAGCGTTTGCGATAACTTGCAACGAGTCTTTTACAGCGCTCTGGAGGAATTTTGGCCCACTCATCTTTGCAGAATTGTTGTAATTCAGCTTTATTTGAGGGTTTTCTAGCATGAACCGCCTTTTTAAGGTCATGCCACAACATCTCAATAGGATTCAGGTCAGGACTTTGACTAGGCCACTCCAAAGTCTTCATTTTGTTTTTCTTCAGCCATTCAGAGGTGGATTTGCTGGTGTGTTTTGGGTCATTGTCCTGCTGCAGCACCCTAGATCGCTTCAGCTTGAGTTGACGAACAGATGGCCGGACATTCTCCTTCAGGATTTTTTGGTAGACAGTAGAATTCTTGGTTCCATCTATCACAGCAAGCCTTCCAGGTCCTGAAGCAGCAAAACAACCCCAGACCATCACACTACCACCACCATATTTTACTGTTGGTATGATGTTCTTTTTCTGAAATGCTGTGTTACTTTTACGCCAGACGTAACGGGACACGCACCTTCCAAAAAGTTCAACTTTTGCCTCGTCGGTCCACAAGCTATTTTCCCAAAAGTCTTGGCAATCATTGAGATGTTTTTTTGCAAAACTGAGACGAGCCTTAATGTTCTTTTTGCTTAAAAGTGGTTTGCACCTTGGAAATCTGCCATGCAGGCCGTTTTTGCCCAGTCTCTTTCTTATGGTGGAGTCGTGAACACTGACCTTAATTGAGGCAAGTGAGGCCTGCAGTTCTTTAGATGTTGTCCTGGGGTCTTTTGTGGCCTCTCGGATGAGTTGTCTCTGCGCTCTTGGGGTAATTTTGGTCGACTGGCCACTCCTGGGAAGGTTCACCACTGTTCCATGTTTTTGCCATTTGTGGATAATGGCTCTCACTGTGGTTCTCTGGAGTCCCAAAGCTTTAGAAATGGCTTTATAACCTTTACCAGACTCAATTACTTTTGTTCTCATTTGTTCCTGAATTTCTTTGGATCTTGGCATGATGTCTAGCTTTTGAGGTGCTTTTGGTCTACTTCTCTGTGACAGGTAGCTCCTATTTAAGTGATTTCTTGATTGAAACAGGTGTGGCAGTAATCAGGCCTGGGGGTGACTACAGAAATTGAACTCAGGTGTGATAAACCACAGTTACGTTATTTTTTAACAAGGGGGGCAATCACTTTTTCACACAGGGCCATGTAGATTTGGAGTTTTTTTTCTCCCTTAATAACGTAAACCTTCATTTAAAAACTGCATTTTGTGTTCAATTATGTTATCTTTGACTAATAGTTAACGGTTTTTGATGAGCAGAAACATTTAAGTGTGACAAACATGCAAAAGACTAAGAAATCAGGAAGGGGGCAAATAGTTTTTCACACCACTGTAAATCTCAAACTAGTTGTTTTTAACTGATGGAACACCTTCTTAAAGCTGTTGTCTTTCTTGTGCTTGAAAATCAAAGTGGTCACTTAAATATGGTGTTACGTCCCAGTCTAGGGCCATACAGCAAAAGAAGGGTTCAGGTTTCTATTTTAAACTGTATGGAAATGGTGGTATATGGCAGAAAGAACTAGATTCAATCATTAACTGATGAAATAATGAGGTTTGTATATACACACACACACACAGGAGGAGGAGGATCAGATTCAGGATGGACCCAGGCCAAAATAACAAACAAAATGGTATTTATATTTAGTAGCTAGATTACCTGCAAAAAGAAACAACAACAAAAAAAACCCCAGAAACAAAAATACAGGTACCTTCCCGGACTCCCTAAACCAAAAACAATGAAATTATCTACAAATATATACAAAGACCAACCAAACCAAAGCGACAAAGCAATAATCAAAGTCAATTGGAGGCAAAAAGTCAAAACCGAATATCAAAACGCCAAAATCACAACCTCTTTCATCTTTCCCGCATCTCTCTCCGGTTTATATTGTATATTGTCGCGCTAGTCGATGACGTCACTCAAGGCGGAAGCGACCGTGTGGAAGGTCAGGAAGATGCCGATGTCAGAAAACCTGGAGTGGAGTCTGAAGCGGCGCGCGACCAGGACATTATACACACACGCGGCGCAACGGAGCATTTATACAAAGCATAATATTTTCATTATTTTAGCATTTTCATTCATTTATTTTTTACTCAGTAGCGAATATGATTTAAAATGTAGCAAATTACAATACTTCAAACAAAACGTACTTAAGTAAAAGTAAAATTACAGATTTTTAAAACTACTTTAAAAAGTAGAAATACACAAAAAATCTACTCAATTACAGTAACGCGAGTAAATGTAAGTCGTTACTTTCCACCTCTGCATATTACATTTCATATTAAATTAAATTACATTAAAATAAATGGTGTAGATTAAAATAAAAAAGTGAAATTAACAGTGTTTTACTGTGGAGGTACAGTGGTATAGTGGTTAGCAATGTGGCATTGCACCTACAGTGTGAAAGGCTTTCTGCCTTGTCTGTGTGCGTGTGCGTGTGTGTGTCTGTGTGTGTGTGTGTGTGTGTGTGTGTGTGTGTGTGTGTGTGTGTGTGTGCTCCATCTCATATCCTGACCCTGTACAAGAAAAAAAATATAGAAAATGAATAAATTTATTTTTCCTGTGACAGACATCAAAGTGCCTAAAAGATACAACTTCAAAATTGTTGGTTTATGTACGACCTCAGCAGCAACCGCATTTCCCCTCTTGTCTGTTACAATCATTCAGCATTCAGTATTAACAGTGTACTAATCACCAGCCTGATCATCCGTCATCGTCTGCACCTCTTTCTTTCTGGTTTAAGCCTTAAATTGGATCTGTTTTTATGCTTAAATAATTCATACTGTAGGTCACTGTTAGGCTTAAACAAAAAACATTCCTCTGAAACTCCTCAGGTACAGGCACTGGACTGAAAATTAGAGCCAAAAACTTGGCAGGAGGCCTGGAGAACTATTCCTCAAGACTGCAATAAAAATACAAGAAAGTTTAGCTGTTTGGAAGCAAAATATGAAGAAATGAGGGATGGCTCAAGACTTTTGTGCAGTTTTGTACCTTCATCTTTCTCTTCTTTCTCTCCTGGCAAGCCTCCCAGTTCTGCTGCTTTAAAAAGCCCTATTAATACTGTATGCTGCCACCACCATGCTTTACCACAAGATGCTTTGTCTCCTCCAAATCTAACACACAGATCGTATCATTAGTTTGAACTTGATTTCATTACATGATGGAAACTTTTTAAAATGCATTTATTCAAACTACAAGCAGCATTCACAAGCTTTTTTCTGAACTGGTCTTCTGACTGTTGGAACACAGAAGTGGTTGTTCTCCTGACATGTACAGTTCATCTCATTTTTCTTGATGGACAGTTTTAAAAGGGGTATTTCTGGTGCTGAACTTTGTCTCTTTCAGAATGATCAAGGCCACTGGCTCCATTTCCCAAAGCTGTGTTCTGACATACTCCTGTCTACCAGCATTTTCTTTAACCTCATGGCTTAGTTTTTGCTCAGCCATGCTTTATCATCTCGATGATGATCTCAAGGGATGTGCAATCACCTGAATGTATGAGAGGTTAACTCGAATTAAGCTGTAGAAACATCAAGATTGATGAACGGAAATATGATGTACAGTATCTGACCTCAATTTCAGGTTTCATATTAATAGGTCTGAATACATGTACAGTATATTGTTATTTTTTCTCCCTACTCCATCTTTTTGCAGGGAGAAAAAGAATTTGACTGAAATTGTATCAAAGAAAGGTTGTGAGTGCTTTCTAAATGCACTAAATATATTTGCATATTTGCAAGTTGCAGTGTTTTTTTTTTTTCCTTGGTGTAAGCTGGAAAACTTTCTCAAAAACAGCAGCAGAGAAAATTTCAGACAGAATGTTCCTTGTCAGTTGGGCTTTTTTGGGTAATAAATTGCTCATTGCTGGGAAAGTGTTTATAGCTAATGGAAATTAAATTGCTTCTCATTCTTTCGAGAGCTCAATAAAATAACTAGCCTATTCTTTTGATTTCTCCAGTGCAGACACAAATAGGAACTCCTGCAGTACTACATTGAGGTTATTGCTGATAAGAACAGATGATTTGCACCAAATTTGGAGGCAATTTAGCATAGCCAATCCACCAACGCAGACGCTTTTGGGAAGTGGGAGGAAAAAGGAAAATACAAAAGGAGGTACTTGCTGCACCACTGTGCCAAATAAGTTAAGTTAAGCCTTTATTTGTCACATACTGTATACATTACAGCACAGTGAAATTCCTTCTTCGCATATCCCAGCGTAACTGGGGTCAGAGCGCAGGGTCAGCCATGATACAGCGCCCCTGGAGCAGATAGAGTCAAGGGCCTTGCTCAAGGTCCAACAGTGGCAACCTGGTGGAGCTGGGGATTGAACCACCGATCTTCCGGTCGGAAACTCAGTGCCTTAGCCCTCTGAGCCACCACTGCCCTTAAAATTCATGTATTTATGAATGTAAAGACACATGTCTGATGTCTGTTATATTGGTTACAGTTTCTGTGGCTCAAAAATCTTAAGCCAACTGCCTTCATCACAGAGTTTGTTAACTTTTTTATAAACCACTGGTCTGTTACCGCACAACTGACTCAACTAAAATTCCACTTGCATAGTAAAGTCTCATTTTAAACTCTATATAAATACATTTCATGGTATATGGGTGTACCACTTTTAATTAAATTCACTGACAAATTTCTCCGAAGGCTTGTTAGCCAGGCCATAAAATGTTTCCAGTATTAGATGCTGTTATGGCTTTTTTATGTTTTATTAGGTAAAGCCATCTTTTTGACTAGGAGATTTATGAAGCCATCGATTCCTTTCTCTGGCGCTCTTTGTGCTGCCCGGTATGTTAATAGGCTCATCTGCGCCTCAGAGGCTTGGTGTGGATGATCTGATCCATATCACATTTGTCTGGTCTAGCAGAGTCACTAACTGTGAGCCACTGATAGATGAGTGCATCAATGGTCTTTGTTATAAATAAAACAGCCACCCATGTAATATTGTAATATTCTTTCAATGTCTGCAGCGCAAGTAATTTTCGCTCAATGTCTACAGCACAAAGCCGAACAAAGCTTGACAATTGAATAAATTACTAGATATACTGTATACATGCCTTTTCATGTGTACAAAAAGAAGGGGGTTGGACATTGGTGGCAAACAAACACTAACATTCGTGACCTCATTAGACACATTGAAGGCAATGTAATTAGCTGAACATACACCGATTGTCATGCACACCCAATCTGCGGCCGGCACTAGGACCCGGAAGTAAGACGGCCGCCTACCAGGAAGTATAAGAGGAGTAAACAAACGGTGGCTTACCGCTCAGTCATTGAGTTCGGCCCATGTCGGTTCAGGTTGGCGTTCATCAAACCGTGAGTACTCACTATCTTTTGGTTGTTGCTTCCTACCGTTGTGTGCGTATTTATAGGCCACGGGTTAAATTTGTGTTTTTCCCTTGCTCCCCTTTCGTGAGAGTCCTTAAACTAAATCGCGTGGTTATCCTGCCTACTCGCTGTTACTCCGCGTTTGGGTTTACCATCCACGCTACATCGGGCTAACCGCTAAAGCTACGTCTTCTGGTCATGTCAGGTTAGTTAATCTCTGACAGAATGACTGAGCCCAAAGCGGTAAACCCAGCGGATCATGCGCGCCTATGCGACGTGGTAGATCAGCATGCCGTGCTCATCAACCAGCTGACCGCGGAACTCGCTACTCTGCGCCAGGGTGTCCAAGACGTCGCAGCCTTGCGCCGCGAGGGCGTGGCTAGCCGGCCTCCCGTCGCACCAACCCCCCCCCCAGAGGTGTTTTTCTTGCACTTCCAGAAAAATGGAATGGCACGGACGGGAGATGTGATGTATTTTTAACAGCGCTTGATCTGGTGTTTGAGTTCAACTCCACCAAGTACTCCACCGATCGGCTACGAATCGCTCTCCTGGTCTCGTTGCTAACAGGGCCGCGCTCCGGACGTCCTTCTACGAGGGACTGGCTTCACGCATCAAGGACGAGCTCGCCGGGCGAGAACTTCCCGCCACACTCGAGGGACTGATCCAGCTTGCTCTGCGGATCGATCAGTGCCTTCTGTCTCACCCGAAGCCAGCCCCGAGGACCCTGCCGCCTGCACCCACCTTCTCCTACACCACCCCACGACCACCTGCAGCTTTCACCACCGCAAACACCGGAACTGTCGGATCTCCATCTCCTGCCGTGGTTGACACCGGAGCCGGGGAACCCATGCAATTAGGGCGCGCCTCCCTGACCGAGCGTGCACGCCGGTTCAGAGAGGTTCAGGTATCCCTCCAGATTGGCCACAAACGAGTCCGAAGTACTGCGTTCATCGACTCCGGGGCAGCAGGTAACTTCATTGACTCTTCTTATGCCAAGAAATTGGGGGTAAAATTTATCCCAGCCCGTTCGGATTACCTCTGTCGACGGTCGGCCCCTATCTACCAGCCCAATCACCACCCAAACTCAACCCATCACCCTCCTCATTGACCAGCACCAGGAACAGATCAGGTTTCACGTCACCTCCATCTCGTCTCCTCCCATCATCCTGGGACATCCGTGCCTTCTGCAACACGACCCCCTCATCTCCTGGACGCAACACCGGATTTTACAATGGGGCGCAACCTGTACCGAACTATGCCTAAGGGCATCGGCTGGGACGTGCTCTAGGGAGTCCGAGGCCCCCGACGTCGACACCAACGCCATCCCTGAGACCTATAGGGACCTGGCAGAGGTCTTCTGCAAGCGACGGGCCACCCACCTCCCTCCACACCGCTCGTACAATCTCGCCATCGACCTTCAACCAGGTACAGTCCCACCCCGCGGCCACCTCTATTCATTAACATCAACTGAGATGCAGGCTATGTAAGAATACATCACCAACGCCCTTCGCCAGGGTACCATCAGGCCCTCCTCCTCGCCTGCTGCCGCAGGGTTCTTCTTTGTAAAGAAGAGAGGCGGCGAACTTCGTCCATGTGTCGACTATCGGGGGCTCAATAACATCACTATCAAGAACCGGCACCCTCTGCCTCTTACCAACTCTGCCCTGGACGCCCTCTCTGGTGCCATAATCTTTACTAAGTTGGACCTTCGGAGCGCCTACAACTTGGTGCACATCAGAGAGGGCTATGAGTGGAAGACGGCCTAGTCATCCCCTTTGGACTGTGCAATGCCCCCGCCGCTTTTCAACACTTCATTAATGATGTTCTTCGGGACATGTTAGGGCGGTGGGCATTTGCTTATTTGGACGACATACTCAATTACTCCCGTACCGCTGAAGAACATACCCAGCATGTCAGGGCGGTCCTAAAGAGATTACTCGCCCACCAGCTGTACTGTAAGTTGGAAAAGTGCGCTTTTCACGAGCGCTCCACCACGTTCCTGGGTTTTGTCATCTCGCCCCAGGGTGTGGCCATGGACCCGCAGAAGCTGGAAGTTGTGCGTCATTGGCCCCTACCCGAGACCCTCAAGCAACTTCAACGGTTTCTCAGGTTTGCGAATTTCTACCGTCGCTTTATCCGGGACTACAGTACAGTTGCCGCCCCCTTAACCGCTCTGACTCGTCCGTCCTCTCTCCCTTTCCACCTCAACCCTGCTGCCATCTCCGCCTTTGAAGGACTCTGTAACCGCTTCACCGATCAGTCATATCATTTACACCAGAGTGAGATGAATTGAATACTATTGATTAACAATTATATACGAGTAAACTTGTGAAAGGGGCTTGGGCAGCCAAGGCTATGCCTGTGGAGACCAAAGGCCAACTTATGATAGAAATACATCAGAACACCATGTACGCCAAATACTGACATGTACAGTATAGGGTTTAGCAGGAGGACAGTTAAAAGTTGTTGATCCCCAGTTCCCACTCTGAGTAAAAAAGTCTGATCCATTTAATGGTGCCAGACAGCAGACATACGCACTACACACACACCCAGAGGTTGTCCACACATTACTCACTCACCTGGACACTAGAAGGGGGAATTGTGTTAAAATGCTCATTGTCGACTACAGCTCAGCATTTAATTCCCTCCACACTCCACCAAGCTGGAGCACCTGGGACTCAGCCCATCTCTGTGTCAGTGGATCTCCAATTTCCTTTCTGGCAGACCACAGGAAGTAAGGATGGGCGGACATGTCTCAGCCTCCCTCACTCAGCATTGGAGCCCCCCAGGGATGTGTTATGAGCCCCCTGCTGTAGTTATTGTACACTTACGACTATGTGGCCACCGTCGTGGTGGGCCTGATCACTGACAACAATAAGACGGCCTACCTGGAGAAGATTGGAAATCTGGAGAACTGGTGCCAGAGGAACAATCTCCTTCTAAACATCAGCAAGACAAAGGAGTAGACTTCAGTACAAAGCAGGCGAGGAACTACCAAACCCCGTCACCAACGAAAGCCCAGTGAAGAGAGTGGACAGCTTCAGATACCTCAGTGTCCACATCATGCAGGAACTATCATGGGCCTGTCACATCAACACTGTGGTGAAAAAGGCCCGGCACCATACGCACCGAGCTCCCTGACCTGCACTCAATCTACAGCAAGCGGTGCTGGACGTGAAAGATCGTGAAAGACCTCAGTCACCCCAACAACGGACTGTTTTCTCTATTGTGGTCAGGAGAGCGATTTCATTCCCTGAAGGCCAACACAGAGAGACTGAGGAAGAGCTTCTTCCCGCAGACAATGAGGTCTCTCAACCAAAACATCATACACGACTAAAAACATCCTTTTTGCACACTGTACTTTATGGACATTTCTCACACCCGACAATTATAAACCATTTGTGGACCTTTATACATGCACATTTGTACTCACCAACATTTCCGGATATTTCTAGACATTTATACTTAATTTCATTTTGCACACTTTCTGGACATGTATATCCATTTAATTTTTCACACTTTTGCACATTTTGCATATTTGTACTGCCATTATTGTGTATATTTTGTACAGCTACTGTAGGTTTTTTATATCCCATATTTTAGATTTTATTCTTTATTGCATTCCCTAATTTATTTTTATTTCTATTGATAATTTAGATTTTAAGGTCATTAGCAGTCGTATAAGCATTTCACTGCATATCATACTGTGTATGACTGTTTATGTGATAAATAACATTTGAATCTGAATTAATAGAGCCACAGCCCAAGGGGCCAAAGCCACCCTGGTGGCAGAAGCGGAACCCAAATCCAAGATAGATTTGATGTAATTTTTTTTTGGCTGATCGGCGTATAAAGACTAATTCATTCATTCATTTTCTATACCGCTTAATCCTGTGTTCAGGGTCGCGGGGAACCTGGAGCCTATCCCAGGAGACTTCGGGCACTAGGCGGGGTACACCCTGGACAGGGTGCCAATCCATCGCAGGGCACACACACATACACACACTCACACACCCATTCACACACTACGGGCAATTTGGGAACGCCAATTAGCCTAACCTGCATATCTTTGGACTGTGGGAGGAAACCGGAGTACCCGGAGGAAACCCACCAAGCACGGGGAGAACATGCAAACTCCATGCACACAGAGACGGGAATCGAGCCTGGCCGGGGAATCGAACCCAGACCCTGGTGCAAGGCGACAGTGCTAACCACTACACCACCGCGCCGCCTATAAAGACTAACTGTAGCTTAAAAGGAAATAAATTAAACAGCTCAGAATTATAACACCAAAATGATTTAAATTGCTTAAATGCTAGTTAGATATTCTCGTGTCGAAGTCACCAACAGACAGCACGTATTTCAGACAAATCACGGGAGCAGTATTTAATAACTAATTGCTCGTGCAATTCACTTGGAGGGTAATGTTGCATGAAGGAATGTCATACTTACTGTGCAGCCTTATCCAAATGGGACTCACTGACCTGACCCAAGGCAGGGAGTTACTTCATTAATCCCAAAAACACTGGAGCACTGCACATACCAATGGCTACACCACAACATTCATGCCAGTGTCTCAATAAGCATCTTAACACAAGTCTTAAAAATTCATCATACACAATTAAGCTGGCACTAGAACCTGCTTCCATTGCCAAGTGCAAAGATCCTACCGCTATTATGTACAAGGTACGGTTCATGAGGGGGAGAATGAATGAAGGACATTACTTTGTATTTAATCTTAAACTGTTCTCCAGCTGCTGAACATAAACCGTTTAATTCTACTTCTTATTATTGTGAAGGTAATTAAGCAAAATGTAATCCACATTTGACACAGCATTTTGTTTCTTTAATTGAATGCATAATTAGTAATAAATACTAATAAGTCAAAAGCACTGTGTGAATCTAGCTTTCTCCTGAAAAAAAAGAAAAGAAGGATTAGCAGGATCTAGGAGTAATGAATGAGTGCAACAATGGTGTCGTGATACATTTCATGACAGTGAGAATGTGCAACATGGGAATCAAACAAGCATCATGAATTCTAATTCAATTGTGACCAATGTACCGTTAAACATCTGATAATGCATATATTATTCAGTTTGATCGGATGGTGTTTGCTAAATGAATGCAAATACAGAAAGAAATAGTATATACAGGTAGACTAAGAATTAGGACTGTGATCCTGCAGGACAAAACAAAAAAGCAAAATAATCACCTTAGTGTCATGCAGCATTGTAAAGACACTAGACAGTACACCGAGTTGACTGAAGGAGAATGGTTGGGAAATTTCAGGTAAATTCGCCAACCAAAAACAGCAGAAACACACATACCTTTTAAATATTTATAGTGGAATGTTGCGAAAGTACCCATGTCATCCCAATTCTTTGTTGTTCCCTTTACTTATGGTCAAATGTCATCAAAATTATCACAATATATTTGGAAATCATTAAGTAAAATCACAAACCACTACAGTACATTTCAGGAATTTGTTCCATGTGTGTGCATAGCTACTGTAGTTGTAGCTCTATGTATGTGGCCATGAAATTTTCACAGTGAAGACTAGGGACCTAAATGAAAAGAGGTGTGCCACTAAATTGTTTAATTCTGCAGCTAAATCTAGGAAGCTTTTTAGCTTTTTCAATTGAGAAATACAGAAATAACCAGATAGAAGAATAATTTTAATATCTGATATAACAAAAAAAAACGCCAGACTGTTGTGCTTGCAATAACTACAAATTGCAGCTTGCCAAATGCAGGACCGAAATGCCTTATTACATAAGATTCAAATTTGCTCTACTATAGCAGTTTTTTTTTCTGTTTTTTCTTTTACTATATTAATGTGACTTCAATTATTATTATTGGATTATATTTAATGTGATTATGTTGCTTGTGTATTTCAGTTATTTTCGAATTATTTTGTATAGAGCTGTCAACAATTGTCATTGTCACAAAGCAGCTTTACACAATAAAAATAATTGTAGGAGTTTGTACGAAATGTGAATGTGTATGAATCAAAATGATAAGATTATTTCTGTTATCACTGTCTCGCTACAATGACTTGTGGATTATTTTTCTGCATTCTAGATGCAATGGTATAATTTTAAAGGACACCTTTAAAATTTTGTTTATTTTTTCTTTTCAAATTTAAATATTAAATTTGTTTTATGTCAAGGTCTAATATGTACAATGTAATAAAAAATGCCTTCCGGCCCTTAGGCATCAATGCTAAGTTGGCTTGGTGCCCCTTGTACAATTAAAAAAATGCTCAGATGCCCCTGCTATTTGTAGAACATTCAAGGCAATTACTGCAGCGCCCCTTGGCCCAAAAATTCATACACTGCATATAGTTAAATATAGACCATGCCTATTTCCACTTCAAATGTAACTACAAATATGCATATCAGAATCACTAAGAATGACAGCTACAGCTAGTATCTGTAGCAAAAAATATTGTTTAAAAAATGTTTTTTTTTTCTTACATCTTACTGGGACCAGACAACCGTATCACCACCACTGGCTCTCTGTTTGCTTCCATTTAAAAATAATTCTTCTGCTCTTCTAGTGCCAGCATGGTCTGATCCCCGCCAGTTAAAGTATCTAGCCTCCTGCTTCCATACTCTCAGATCATCTGACACTCACCTGCTTGCTGTTCCTTCACCTAGAATCTGCACTGTAAGAGATAAAGCTTTTAGTGTTTCCACCCTGAAGCTCTAAAAAAAAAAATCCTCTTTCTCTCTACTATATCCATGCCATCACCTTCACATTTATAAATCTCAGCAAAAAAATACTCTTTTTGTTATTACTGTTGTTATTATGGTTATAAGTGTGGCATATCCTTTATCCTTTACGTAAAAATAAAATGATACTTTTGCTGCATGAATATATTTTAATGGTATTTAAAAGTTTGGGCACCCCTAGTCAAATTTTTTTCTGTAAATAATTAAGTGAGGAAAAGATGAACTGACCCCCAAAAGGCACAAAATTAAAGATTCAACATGTTAAACAGGATTAGTGCATTATCTTTAGAGCATCATGCCAATGGTTGGGCAGCCAAAAGGATTTGAGCTCTCAGATAATGTTTACCAAGGTGTCAGATCTTATATTGCTTATGAGTGCTACTGTATTACTCTTCTTACAATCATCATCATTAGGAAAGGAAAGGCGATGGAAATTTCAAAGCTTTATACTGTAAATACTCTGACTCCTCAAACCTTGTCCAAAAAAATCAGCATGTATGGGCTCCTCTAAGCGGTTCACTAGCACTTTAAAAATGAAAATAATTTATGCCCTCAAAGCAAAATAATTCTATAGACAGTAGCAAAACGCATGCAGGTGGTTTCCTTGGTTCATGATGTAATAAAAAAAATGCCAGTTAACAGGAAAGATGGTCAAGTTGAAGTCTGAAGCCATTTAGAGAATGCTTTTTTTCAGTATTGCTAAAAAGGCAAATCAAAATGCTTGCTTGACTGCAAATGACCATCAAGAAGATTTATCAGATCCTGGAATGTTGGTGTAACTGTTCTACTTTGCAGTGTCACTTGAACGAATATGACCTTCACAGAAAAGTATTTCCGGGTATCCTGAGGACAAAATTCAGTGTCCGGCATTTTCAAATAATCTTGATGTATTTATGGAATCCCGCTTTTGTGGAAATAGATCTTATTGGCTAAAATGAGCAAAGTTATGTGCAGGGGGAAATGACAAAGAATTTCATTAAAAATCATCTCTCAATCATCAATTGTGGGTTTGTGTTGCAGCCAGTGGCATTTTACTGATATCGACAAGAAGAATGTATTTAATGGAATGGCAGAAAATTATAAAAGCAAAAAAGCTGAGGAAGACGTCTGGCAAAGGAGAACGATCCTAACTATGCCTCAAAATCTACAATGGGCTTCCTCAAGACGATCATGCTGCATGTTTTAGCATGGCCTACACAGTTCTCAAACCGAATCATCATCAGAAAAGAAGACAGCCAAAATATCTTGCAGAACTAGAAACATTTTTTTTTATTACGAATGGGCAAAAAATAGGTAAAAAGCATGAGCTCTCCTATGCAACAAGGTTATTGTAACTTTTTTTAATCATGTTTTTAAAATGTTGTCCATTGTTTTTCACTTTTTATTCATTGCAATTGCACTTTGAGGTTGGATAAAGTTGACATGAGTCATCTTGGTTATTTTTATACATTTATTTTTTACATCACTAAAAATGCCATTTTAACAGCAATGTTTAGACTTTTTTATATCCACTTTAGCTGTCCACAAAAATGTATGATCCTTGCCAAAGGGGATGTTAAAAAGCACATACCATGCATGATGCCTAAATTTTAGCTTTGTTTGCTTTTTTGCTATTTTGAAACTATGCAAGATGGAAATAAAAAAAGATTATTGTTCAAAATATAAAAACAATGTGTCATCTTGAACTTTATGCACTTCAGAGAACAGTACTACCTACTTTCAGTTTTCACAGTAACAAAAGTTTAACCAGGGGTGCCCAAACTTTTGCTTGCCACTTTACATGGATTTTTTTCATCTTCACAGATCGAGCAGCTAAAGTTCCTGCAATACAATGCATAGATGCATGCTTATGCAATATTCAGTAATGCAATCACCTAATGATGAAATCTAATCATCGTTATTCTGCACTCTATACGGCCACAATTAGCATAACTACATTAGAGTTTATTCATGGCCAAAAATAAACACAATATTAAATTGGTTTAATGGTTGAAAATGATAAATTTAGAGAAGAAAGTTAACAATTTAGAAAATCTACAAAGCTGTCAGTTGGATAACTGACTAAGGGTGCAGCTATGAAAGGAAACCCCCACACCCTTTCTTCCATTAACCCTAGAAGCGCAGAGTAGAAGCGCCCCCACATTTGACCGATGTGGGGGAAAAAAAATTACTTCACACTCAATCAAATTCCAGGACCCTCCTTTCATGACTTTTCCTAGATCTGTGAGCTTAATCACCCAGCATGCTTACATTTTCAAAATCGCACCAGTAAAAGCGAGTATAAAGCTTATAAAGCTATTTTGCTCTTATTTACGTGAAATTGCTGACAGCTGCGTGCCGGTCATGACATTTCCTGCCTTTTCCAACCTACCATCCTCATTTCTCTCAGCAGATGGCGCAAGGGATCTCTCAGCAGATCGCACATACTAGCTATGCATCATTCAGTGTGTATATGTAACATTTCGCAATTCATTCTCGCGTTGATAATCAGCAATATTTTATAAGGAGATTTAGGGATTTAGCTCTACTTAATTTTATAACGTTTTGATTCATTAGTTCGCTCATTCTATTTGAAGCTTCTGAACTTCTCGGATGTTTGTTTAGTGTGACAGTGCTTTAGATGGAGCAGGAGCAGTGATTTACTTCTAAACTCGCTTCCGTGAAATTATCGCTAAAACAATGTAATGATCCCTCCTGAGGATATAAAGCTTTATTATTGCATTTGAATAAATCAGATCTGTATAATAAAAATCAGAAGAAATTGTCTGTTGTTATATTTCTTCCTTATTGTGGAAAGGCTCCACAATACGCATTACAACGGTGTCTGATAACCGCTGACCAGCCACCCTACTGTCATCTTTCCCTAGATAGGGAATTGCGTTCAACATGTACAGATGTGGCCATTAAGAATGTGTGTGTTTTCCCGCGAGATGCCGCAATTCGGAGCGCGAAGTGCCGCGACTTGCCGCAAGCAACATTCGGGAATTTAAATAAATGTTTTGTGCTTCACTGAATATCCACCAGATGGCGCATGGAAGGACTTTATCTAAAAGCTGGACTACAGTAAGTACAACGATGAATTGTTTATAATTACTTAGCCTAAAACAATACAGGTCCTTCTCAAAAAATTAGCATATTGTGATGAAGTTCATTATTTTCTGTAATGTACTGATAAACATTAGACTTTCATATGTTTTAGATTCATTACACACAACTGAAGTAGTTCAAGCCTTTTATTGTTTTAATATTGATGATTGTGGCATACAGCTCATGAAAACCCAAAATCCCCATCTCAAAACATTAGCATATCATGAAAAGGTTCTCTAAACGAGCTATTAACCTAATCATCTGAATCAACTAATTATCTCTAAACACCTGCAAAAGATTGCTGAGGCTTTTAAAAACACCCAGCCTGGTTCATTACTCAAAACCGCAATCATGGGTAAGACTGCCGACCTGACTGCTGTCCAGATGGCCATCATTGACACCCTCAAGCAAGAGGGTAAGACACAGAAAGACATTTCTGAACGAATAGGCTGTTCCCAGAGTGCTGTATCAAGGCACCTCAGTGGGAAGTCTGTGGGAAGGAAAAAGTGTGGCAGAAAACGCTGCACAACGAGAAGAGGTGACCGGGCCCTGAGGAAGATTGTGGAGAAGGACCGATTCCAGACCTTGGGGGACCTGCGGAAGCAGTGGACTGAGTCTGGAGTAGAAACATCCAGAGCCACCGTGTACAGGCTTGTGCAGGAAATGGGCTACAGGTTGCAAATTTTGCATGTCATTCAGAAATCAAGGTGCCAGAGTCTGGAGGAAGACTGGGGAGAGGGAAATGCCAAAATGCCTGAAGTCCAGTGTCAAGTAACCACAGTCAGTGATGGTCTGGGGTGCCATGTCAGCTGCTGGTGTTGGTCCACTGTGTTTTATCAAGGGCAGGGTCAATGCAGCTAGCTATCAGGAGATTTTGGAGCACTTCATGCTTCCATCTGCTGAAAAGCTTTATGGAGATGAAGATTTCATTTTTCAGCACGACCTGGCACCTGCTCACAGCCAAAACCACTGGTAAATGGTTTACTGACCATGGTATTACTGTGCTCAATTGGCCTGCCAACTCTCCTGACCTGAACCCCATAGAGAATCTGTGGGATATTGTGAAGAGAAAGTTGAGAGACACAAGACACAAGAAACTGCAAAATGATTCCCGACCAAGTATTGAGTGCAGAACTGAACATACTTATTTGAAGGTTGACTTTTTTTGTATTAAAAACACTTTTCTTTTATTGGTCGGATGAAATATGCTAATTTTTTGAGATTTTGAGTTTTCATGAGCTGTATGCCACAATCATCAATATTAAAACAATAAAAGGCTTGAACTACTTCAGTTGTGTGTAATGAATCTAAAATATATGAAAGTCTAATGTTTATCAGTACATTACAGAAAATAATGAACTTCATCACAATATGCTAATTTTTTGAGAAGGACCTGTATTGTTTCCAATGCTGAAGCAAACATGAATTTTATTTTGTTCTACAACAGGTATTTCATAATGAATGTGTGTACTGTATATGTGCTTCATATGATTTTCATAATGATGAAATGAGATGCCGAAAATCGTGCTTTAAAATCAAAGAAGTAAAAGAAGTGTCATCATTGAAGGAGAGAAGAAAATGAAGAATAAATTCATATCAGTATTTACAGTTTGAGCTTGACACGTTTATGAGCTCAGAAGTCATATTTTCTGTACCTTTGTCCCCTTAGAGACTCTGTAGTAGGTTTTCTCAGTTGAATATGAAAAAAAATATATCGCTGATTATTAACGCGAGAATGATTGGTGCATTGTCCAAGTGCAAGTTGATCTTTTAGCTAAACTATTTGCTTTGGGTGAAAGCGGCATCTAGCGACTATTGTGTGTCAGCGACAGCTTCCCATTCAAAACCATGGGTCATATGACTGGTGAATCGCATTAAACATAGGTGACACTGGCGCGGCGCTTCCAGTGTTAAGAAAAATACATGAAAGTCTGGCTTTTTGGAAGCAAAATAGAAGAAATTTGCAGTGAACAGATATTCAATTCAATTTAATTAAATTGTATTTGTATAGTCGTATAGCGCTTTTAACAATTGACATTGTAGCAAAACAGCTTTACACAATCAAAAAATTAAATTATAATTATTTAAGTTTGTAAGAAATGTGAATGCGCATGAATTAAAATGATATTATTGTCCATAATGAGCAAGCCGAGGACGACGGCGACAGGGACAAGGAAGAACTTCCTGAGATGGCAGAAGGAAGAAACCTTGAGAGGACCCAGACTCAACAGGGAACCCATCCTCATTTGGGTGAAACTGATAACAGGGATTGATCTGCAGTCATACTGTGTGAGACTGGAAGTTCAGTACAGTATAACAGGAGATGTGTTTAAGTTAAAATGGAGTCCAGTTCGTTAATGGAGGCTCAGGTAGACTGTAGGAAACTCCAGTCCTGAACTATTAAAGTCCTTAGAGAACAGCAGTCTACATCAGATATACACATTATATCCATCCATCCAGAAACCTCTGTTGTTCAAGTAGAGACTGTGGAGGTCAACGGTGACTGGTGTTTTTATTCCAAATTTTTTGCAACCGTGGTAGGACTTGGTATGAACCTGTAACATCCCTGCTCATACTGTACTGTATGTGCTAGCATGGACCTGATAATGGTTGAGAGAGCATGGTTCCTTTACCAACAAGAACTGGACGTGTGTACACAAGCACGCTGAGGTCACTTTACACAGAACTGTGGAAAATCAGACAGCCAATCGAAATTTTTGACATGCCAGGAATGCATCTGATCATCCAGGATGAAAGCCTAATTAAATATAACCTAATTAAAAATATCAAACTACAGATTTTTCAGAAGCTTAAGGCACCATCTAAACACAATAGGAGAGATATATGAACATGATCACTGATATATATATATCAGTGTTTTACTGGTTAGAAAGAAATCAATGTGAGTGTGTGCGGTGAGCTGTCAAGTATTATGTGTATCCTTTGGTGTGTGGGTGTTTTAGGCGCCAACAATAGCCAAGTTCAAAGACGTACTGTCTTATTGTTCCTATGGTCTGTCAGTTCTGCGTGTTATGTGCATTAGCCGTTTTTATCTAATTCTGAGCTGATGACTGTGTTAAAGTGATTACTGATTATGCTTGAGGAATCTAGGATATTTGCAAGACATGCGGAGAAGAGAAAATCAAGGGGTTGTTTGTATTTGAATCAAATATAACAGTACTGTGGAAAAGTCTTCATCCACCTCATACTTCTGCATATTTTCTTTCCAAAAAATCCAAGTTTCTTCAGCACAACTAGCTTTGAGAAATAGTTTTCCAGGCTTCCTGAAGGACTGAGCAGTTTTAGAGGATTTTCTTTTTTATTATTAAGCCACACAGTGACACATGAATTATTCAAGTCTAAAAAATCATCTAACTTAAGACATGAACCAGTGAGAAACAGGTGCAGATGTTCAAACCAGTGATTAGTATAATGGGGAGGCTGAATGCTACAGTAAGTGGTTGGAACAGACGAGAGGGAAAATGAGGTTGCTGCCAGGGTTGTTGTGTAAACATGTTTTTAAATAGCATATATTTAGGCACGTTGCAGCCTTTTAGACGAAAACATTTATTCCCATTCCTTTAACTTAATCTACATAAATTAATGACATTCATTTTGAAGAAATGAGGGACGGCTATATTCTATATTTGTTCCAAATCAAAACTTTAATTTGGAAATCTCTTATTATTAATTCCTACATTAGCTCAGATATGTTGAATGACAAATTTAAGTTTGAAATAGGTCTAGCAGATGATCAACAAAAAGAACTTTAGAGGGGGGAAAACAAATGATTTAGAGTGAAATTAAATGTAATACTAGCAGAGAAAAAATTATGACTGGCAACGTTTCAGCTTTGTTTCTTGCTTCTATTGCAGCAGGTTTACATCTACAGTAGTAAACCTGCATTGGTCTGAAAATCCCTCATTATTGCTGCATTACTACTGCCAAATTTTAAGTCGCAATTTATATGGCATGTTATTAATTAGTTCACAGTTGGAAATTCTAGCAAAGAACGTGTGTGCACAGAGATGCTTTTGTTGTATTTTGCCGGATTCTTTTAAAGTGAAAAGAGTTGCCACCAGAGATCACATAACATCGCACTGAGGAAACAAAATCGACTGATGAGCTGCTCATCACTCTCCAGACGTTCCTCTGCTGCTTAAAAATATTCCTCACTGCACAAAGCTCTGTGTGGGAAATCTTCAAACGCATCATTCCGAGTTTTCTTTAGACATGCCTTTTAAATTATTTAACTTTACATTTTGTGTGGTGTTAATTCTGTGCACCTTGTTGTGAGCATCATAGTTAGTAATTAAATGAATCACAATAAGTGAACATGGAGTACAACATAATTAGTCCATCTGTGCATACACACAGTTATACATTAACATGCACATTCTCTATTGCAAAAGAATACCTTCATAACCATTAAATCTATTAATACTTTATGAACAAAAACATGCACGGTGGTGTAGTTGTTAGCACTGTTGCCTTGCACCTCCAGGGTCCGGGGTCGATTCCCTGTGTGCATGGAGTTTGCATGTTCTCCCCTGCAGCTTAGGCTAACTGGTGTTCCCAAATTGACTGCAGTGTTTGTGAGTGAGTATATGTGTGTGTCCCTTGTGTTGGATTGGCACTCTGTCCAGGGTGTTCCCTGCCTCGTGCCCTAAGTCTCCTGGGATAGGCGCGACCCTAAATACAGGATAAAGCGGTAAGGAAGATGAGTGAGTGAACAAAAATGTTTTATGAACAGCAGCGTGCATGTGTTGTTAATAAATAAGAGTCCAGAGAAAGTCAGCACTGTCTTGTTTTTCCAATATTTATTGGAAGAACAAGACAGCGCTGACTTTTTCTTCCAATAACTGTATACAGTTATTGAAAGAACAAGACGGTGCTGACTCTTTCTGGTACAGGACAAACTTAAACCCTTGATTTGTTCCTAAGAAACTAAATATTGTTGATAAAAGTTGTCATAATGAAGGAGTGACTCATGACCATAGATTATGTGGGGACAGGACATTCTCACTCACTCACTCATCGTCTATACCTCTTTATCCTGTATTCAGGGTCGCAGGGGGCCTGGAGCCTATCCCAGGAGACTTGAGGCATGAGGTCATTAGGCAGGGTATACCTTGGACAGGGTGCCAATCTATCAAAGGGCACACACACGTACACAATCATTCACACACTACAGGCAATTTGGGAACACCAATTAGCCTAATCTGCAGGTCTTTGGACTGTGGGAGGAAACCGGAGTACCCAGGGGAAACCCACCAAGCACGTGGAGAACATGCAAACCCCATGCACACAGAGATGGGAATCGAGCCTGACCAGGAAATAATACCTGATCCTTGAGGTCCAAGGCGACAGTGCTAACCACTACACCACCGTGCGCGCAAGACATTATTCATGTCCAATTTATTTATTAATTTAGATTTTTGTAGACTAACCCTATTATAGTTACATAAAAATTTACTTTAATAACACGAACAAACAAATTATGTACACTGATTTGCATCACAATCAAATTCCATATGTTCTCACAGCCGGAGGCACAGACAGAGCTGATTGGCCGAGCTCTCTCAGGGGGGAGGGATGAGAGGTACTTGCGCTCCCACATTAATCACGGCTCTTCAGCCAATCAGGGGCGTCTGAGAGCTCGCGCACGCGGAAGGAGCAGCTAGCGCTTTCCTCCAAGTGTGTTACTCCGCCCCTAATGGTGCGTGAGCAAGCAGTTCGAAACGATGCGGTCAGCTGACATCACACGGTTCGGAGGAAACACGTTATAGTCTTCGCCCACCCGACTGAATGGTAGTGGTAGCCTTAATGTGGGAGCCCCCCTAGCGACGGGGAGGAATTGGCCACGACTAAAATTGGGGAGAAAATTGGAAAAACCCAAAAGATAATTAAAAAAATTATAATTCTATTTGTTGATCTTTGTTCACCCTTTGCCTGCAGAACAGGCAATTTGGAAATTTGGGGCTGATCAGATGCCTCCTTGATAGTATTGCTTGATCAATAAGTATCTGCCTGTATTTCTCACCATCAATTCTAACCAAATCTACAACTCCATTTGCAGAAATGCAGCCCCAAATTTGCAAGGAACGTTCACCATGCTTCACTGCTGCGTGTAGACACTCGTCATCATACATCTATCCAGCCCTTCGGCAAACAACCTTCCTCCCGCTACAGTCAAATTTTGACTCATCAGTCCAGACCACATTTCTGTCAATAGTTGAGTCGCTTAACCATGTTTCCATGTAAAGTAGGAGGTATAGCTTTTGGGCCCGAATATTTCCATGAAGTCTATACTATACTTCGACAGACAGGAGATCAGTGTACCTGGATCACACCGGTTTCCGCCAGTTTTTTGATGATGGCACTGCTGGACATCTTCATTTGTCAAAGGGAAGTAAGCATGATGAGTCTTTCATCTGCTGAATTAAGTTTCCTTGGCTGACCACTGAGTCTCTAGTCCTCAAAATTGCCTGTTTCTTTGTGCATCTTCTAAATATCTTGAACAGCACATCTTGAAACTCCAGTCTGCTTTGAAATCTTTGCAGTGGAAAGAAATTTACATTTAGGCATTTGGCAGACGCTCTTATCCAGAGCGACTTACAAAAGTGCTTTGAAGTTTCCATCATTGGATAGATCCTTACTGGGCTACTAGGTTACGAATTAGAAGTACCATCAGTCAATTTTGCTAATTGGTGAAATGATGTGTGTGTGTGTGTGTGTGTGTGTGTGTGTGTGTGTGTGTGTGTGTGTGTATATATATATATATTTTTTTTTTTTTTTTTTTTTCTATAAACAATGCTAAAGGCATGAAAACTATGCAATACTTCTTAATCAGTTGTAAAGCCTTCATAGGCCCTGAGTGCTGTTAATTGTTGATTTGTGAGGCTGGTAAGTCATGGTATTTCTTTCTTGTGATGGTGATCATGAGAGCCAGTTTTATCATGGTGCTTAATGGCTTTTGGAAATGCACTTGACAATACTTTGCTTATAAGCCCTTCTTGTCTTTAAATAATGATTAATGACATGGGGCAGCATGTTTCCTGTCCTCTCAATTAGCAAATCTTGTAGTTCACAGTTTTGTCATGGGGACAATAAAACTCTATCAAGAGATAAATCCATGTTGTGCAACAACTAGAAAGGCAGGCAATTCTCTCATATACTGTATTAACAGTATTAAATATTAACAATATAACAGTTTTTAATTGTTGGCCATGCAAAAAAAAAAAAAAAAAAAAAAAAAAATATATATATATATATATATATATATATATATATATATATATATATATATATATATATATATATCAATTTTATTGGAATTCCACGTGAAAGACCAATACAAAGTGGTGTACACGTGAGAAGTGGAACGAAAATTATACATGGTTACAAACATTTTTTACAAATAAATAACTGCAAAGTGGGATGTGCGTAATTATTCAGCCCCCTGAGTCAATGCTTTGTAGAACCACCTTTTGCTGCAATTACAGCTGCCAGTCTTTTAGGGTATGTCTCTACCAGCTTTGAACATCTAGAGACTGAAATCGTTGCCAATTCTTCTTTGCAAAACAGCTCCAGCTCAGTCAGATTAGATGGACAGCATTTGTGAACAGCAGTTTTCAGATCTTGCCACAGATTCTCGATTGGATTTAGATCTGGACTTTGACTGGGCCATTCTAACACATGGATATGTTTTGTTTTAAACCATTCCATTGTTGCCCTGGCTTTATGTTTAGGGTCGTTGTCCTGCTGGAAGGTGAACCTCTGCCCCAGTCTCAAGGCTTTTGCAGACTCCAAGAGGTTTTCTTCCAAGATTGCCCTGTATTTGGCTCCATCCATCTTCCCATCAACTCTGACCAGCTTCCCTGTCCCTGCTGAAGAGAAGCACCCCAGAGCATGATGCTGCCACCACCATATTTGACAGTGGGGATGGTGTGTTCAGAGTGATGTGCAGTGTTAGTTTTCTGCCACACAGTGTTTTGCATTTGGCCAAAAAGTTCCATTTTGGTCTCATCTGACCAGAGCACCTTCTTCCACGTTTGCTGTGTCCCCCACATGGCTTCTGGCAAACTGCAAACGGGACTTCTTATGGTTTTCTGTTAACAATGGCTTTCTTTTGCCACTCTTCCATAAAGGACAACTTTATGCAGTGCACGACTAATAGTTGTCCTATGGACAGATTCCCCCACCTGAGCTGTAGATCTCTGCAGCTCGTCCAGAGTCACCATGGGCCTCTTGGCTGCATTTCTGATCAGCGCTCTCCTTGTTCGGCCTGTGAATTTAGGTGGACGGCCTTGTCTTGGTAGGTTTACAGTTGTGCCATACTCCTTCCATTTCTGAATGATCGCTTGAACAGTGGCTCCGTGGGATGTTCAAGGCTTTGGAAATATTTTTGTTGCCTAAGCCTGCTTTAAATTTCTCAATAACTTTATCCCTGACCTGTCTGGTGTGTTCTTTGGACTTCATGGTGTTGTTGCTCCCAATATTCTCTTAGACAACCTCTGAGGCCGTCACAGAGCAGCTGTATTTGTACTGACATTAGATTACACACAGGTGCACTCTATTTAGTCATTAGCACTCATCAGGCAATGTCTATGGGCAACTGACTGCACTCAGACCAAAGGGGGCTGAATAATTACGCACACCCCACTTTTCAGTTATTTATTTGTAAAAAAATGTTTGGAATCATGTATGATTTTCGTTCCACTTCTCACGTGTACACCACTTTGTATAGGTCTTTCACGTGGAATTCCAATAAAATTGATTCATGTTTGTGGCTGTAATGTGACAAAATGTGGAAAAATTCAAGGGAGCCAAATACTTTTGCAAGCCACTGTATATATACACTACTGTTCAAAAGTTTTAGATCACTTGCAAATTCCTTTGTTTTTGTTTAGTGATTTATTTTCTACATTCTACAACAATACTTGGGATTTCAAAACTATAAAATAACACATATGGAATTAGGTAATTACGTAATAACAACAAAAACACCAGTTAGTTGTTATTGTAAGACACAGAGGTCAGCCTTTCTGTAATAGTTCTTGCAAGAACAGTATTGTCAAGTGCATTTGCAAAATCCGTCAAGCACCATAATGAAACTGTCTCTCATGAAGGCCGTCCCAGGAGGACGAGACCAAAACCTCCCTCTGCTGCAGACGAGAAGTTTATTTAGAGTTATCAGCCTGAAAAATGACCAATTAACAGCAGCTCAGATTAGAGGCGTTATGAAGTCTTTACAGAGCAGAAGTAGCAGAAACATCTCAATATCAACTGTTCAAAGGAGATTTATGCATTTTTTGGACGCCTTCAGCAAAACTTTACAATGTAGAAAGAAATAAAAATCAGGAATCATCATGGAGATAGAAAGTGTTCTAAAACTTTTGAACGGTAGTGTATACTGTATGTATGTGTGTATATATATATATATATATATATATATATATATATATATATATATATATATATATATATTTATTTATTTATTTATTTTTTTTACAGAATTTAAATATGCAAAGTTCTGAATGAGAACTTTATTAAACTTGAAATTTGTTGAATGGCTGACATACACCGATCAACCACAAAATTAAAACTGACAAGTGAAGTCTATAACTGTGTCTCATTGCAGTAGGACCTGTCATGGGGCAGCAAGTGAACAGTCAGTCCTTAAAGTTGGCGTCTTCAGAAAAAATGGACAAGGGTATGGAATTGAGTGACTTTGACAATGACTGAGTTGATTGGGTCAAAGCATCTCCCAAATGGCAGTTCTTGAGAGGGATGTTCACAGCATGCAGTGGGTACATTATTACCGACCAAAAGTTGATCAAGCAAGGATAATCAGTGAACTGATCATGGGCATCCAAAGAGCATTGCTGATGATGTGGAGTGAAGGCAAGCCTGTCTGGTCCGATCCCACATAAGAGCTATTGTATATGTATAGGGTGCTTAAAAACAACTGTTCTTATGACAGAAAAGTTTCAGAACACAAAGCGCATCATAGCATGCTGTGTATGGAGCTTTGTAAAGGGCAGACCAGTCTGAGAGCCCATGCCAGCACATATCCACTGCCGAAAGCACTTGCAATAGGCCCATTGTCAGAACTGGAGCGTAAGAAATGGTCTAATAAATCATGTTTTCTTTTATATCATGTGGATGGATATATTCACTATGGGAATAAAGCAATCCAGGAAAGACTGTTTGATGCTCTGTGCTCCAAGACCAAGTACATGATAAAAAGTCATGAGGTTCATCTGGCCTCCAAATCTCTCAGATCCCAATCTGATTGAGCAAAGAGGACCTACTGTACATACTGTAATGTTAGATGTTTAATGTTGCTGACTGGTGTGGTTGTACTTCTTTCACTCCCATCCCTATGGACAAACCATCAATATAGTAATTGCAAACACTTGGTTTATTGTAACCCAACAGACTGCCATGCTGCATAAACGTTTCTTTCACAGATTAAATAAGTATCATGCTTTGAACCAAATGATCATTTATATGTTCTCAGAATTCTCTTATTTTCTATTACCTTTAATCTTCACAGCATGCAAAGTTACTTGTTAATAACCTGTAATTTGAACTATATTAAGAACTGAGACATAACTACAATGCTACCTCCTCTTCTGCATGTTCTCACCAGTTTCCTTGTGACTATGACCCAGTAGAGAAGCCTAATTAACTACCCCTGGTATGTTATGCTCATCCTCTTTCTCGTTCTCAATTTTTCAAAAAGTAGAGAAAGAGAATTCAAGAAACTAATTATAGCACCTTATTCTTTGTTTTATGCTAATTTTGTTATTAATTAATCTGCACCCAAGAAGTATGCATTGAGACACATTGTGTGAATGTAATTCAAGTGCTTGACTTATTACCTACTGTACCATGGCTGTGTGTTGCCTATGGTTTGTGTTAGTGTGTAGCAGCATAATAATTTCATGAATTTATTAATAGAAACGTATATTTCAACTGGCGGCGCGGTGGTGTAGTGGTTAGCACTGTCGCCTTGCACCTCCAGGGTCTGGGTTCGATTCCCCGGCCAGGCTTGATTCCCGTCTCTATGTGCATGGAGTTTGCATGTTCTCCCCGTGCTTGGTGGGTTTCCTCCGGGTACTCCGGTTTCCTCCCACAGTCCAAAGATATGCAGGTTAGGCTAATTGGTGTTCCCAAATTGCCCGTAGTGTGTGATTGGGTGTGTGAGTGTGTGTGTGTGCCCTGTGATGGATTGGCACCCTGTCCAGGGTGTACCCCGCCTAGTGCCCGAAGTCTCCTGGGATAGGCTCCAGGCCCCCCGCGACCCTGAACACATGATTAAGCGGTATAGAAGATGAATGAATGAATGAATGAATGAATGTATATTTCAACTCAGAATGGTGAGCCAATTTTTTTTTTATATACCATGCCCAGATTGAGCTAGATGGCGGACGGTGTGTGCAATGGTCAAATTTCTTGAGAGGGATGCATCTTCAACAAATCTTGCTGAGCTTTGATTTAAATGCAGAACAATGACATAGTAATTTGAGAATCTTACAGGTTATGTAAATACTAAAACACTCATTAACCTTAATCTGCACGATGAGATATGTGATCTGTGTTGATTGTTGTATTAGACTTAAAAGAAATAAACACGAATGCTTTTGAAAATATCCGTTTTATGGTCAGTTTCAGATTTAACCACCCACTCCATCCCGAATCAAATAAAAATCTCTGTATGCCAGACATAACTCTGTTTATACATTTTCACATAGATCCCTAGATTTCAGTACTCATGTGTCACTCATCAATCAGCCAATCATTAAAGCAGTGCATTAAATCATGGAGGTGCAATGCATAAGCTTCAGGTAAAGTTAAAGGGAAAACTGTTACCTCATTGACTCTGACCATGACATGGGTTTTACTGCCAGAATTTCAGAAACTGTTGAAAATCTTCTACAATGTCGATGGATTTATTAAAGCGAACCAAAACATCCAGTGAACGTCAGTTCCGTGAGTGAAAATGACTGGTTTATAAGATTGCTCAGAGAAAGGAATGGCTGAGTTTATTACAGATGACATGAAAGTTATTTAAGTTGCCTTAAGTAGAAAAAAAAAATCACTCTAAAAGCATTTCAAAAGCCACAACCTACAGTAACAGGCCCCAGTAAGCACAGTTTGCTTTCCCTATTTTTTACTTCACAGCATTGTGACAATTCAAGCTAATTCTGAATATCCTTAACAAATTAGTTTGCAAAACACAAATTTGTAGTCACAGCCTTGCTAACGTATGTCTAATTCACCAAAATGTGGTTTAGAGTGGAAGCGTTCCTGTTCAAACCGAACTGAAAACTTATATATTATGATGTAGATTTAACCTCCAACCTTAACATTGTTCAGTGAAACAACTGTTCGTTAGGCTCAACGTCAGATCCAGCAGCTCAGAGACACCAGTAACTGGCAACAATACCCATGCAGGTGGCATCATTAGCACATGGCGAACTCTTGCAGTCATCTGTCTTCATCTCACAGAGAACTCCTGTGTACCCTGGCTGGCATCGGCAGGTGTAGTTGTACTGCTGGTTCACACAGACGCCGTGCTCTGAGCACTGCTGTCCAACACCATAGTCAATGTCAAGCTCGCAGTAGACCCCAGTGTATCCGTGGTCACACTGACAACTGTCGATTCATTAAACAAAACAAAACGCTTCCATGTGTAAATAAATAAATAACCGATATTGTGTATAAACGGTTTTGGATCTTTTAAACTACTCACACTTATTACCCACTTATTGACCCAATCTCAAAATTTTTATTTAGTGCTCATACATTGGAGCAATAATCATACGTTCAAATATTTAAGTAATGGTTTGTATTCAAGCGCACACACTGACATGGATTTCGTAAAGTGTCCATCAACTGCAGTAAAGAAATATGCAATGTATATAATCACATATGATTTGGTGATCAAGAAATAAAAAAAAGAAAGATGTAATTTAGTTTGGCTGTTACAGACTATATAAACAGAGTGATTAGTATTCTAGTCATAATGGTTTGTATTCAGCTGGTCGAAATCTTGAACAAAATTTACAGTTCATGAAATAAAACAGCTGTGTTAAGATAAGGATGACTCATGCATAGGTCACTGTAAATTGCTTAGGATAAAAAATACAATAACTGCTCCTATTGACATCCTACAGTAGTTAAGCCTTGTTGGTATCTAATCTGTGTTTTTACATGCCTCAGAAAATCATCATTTAGTGTGCAGAAATAGGTTTAGGTGCATTTAGGTTTGCAGAATCCACAAATACATTTTTTTCAGGGTAAAGAGCCACCAGAAATCAAAAACTTCATCCACATGAGTGGATCCATTACGGCAGCACTGCTGAGTGCAGTCATTAATGTTAAGCAAACATGTGGCCCTGTCCAACCTGGTGCACCAATAACCTTGTATTGCTGATGAAACACTGTCCTCTATTGCTACGCATCTAAAATGTCAAAACCTAGAATGCTGTGTCCACAAATGCATATACAGTGGAACCTCGGATTCTGAGCATAATTCGTTCCCGGAAGTGGGATCATATTCCAAAACACTCGTAAACCAAATAAAATTTTCCCATAAGAAATAATGGAAACTCAAATTACAAACCGGATTCCAAAAAAGTTGGGACACTAAACAAATTGTGAATAAAAACTGAATGCAATGATGTGGAGATGGCAAATGCCAATATTTTATTCAGAATAGAACATAAATGACAGATCAAAAGTTTAATTCGAGAAAATGTATAATTTTAAAGGAAAAACATGTTGATTCCAATTTTCACGGTGTCAACAAATCCCAAAAAAGTTGGGACAAGTAGCAATAAGAGTCTGGAAAAAGTAAATTTGAGCCTAACGAAGAGCTGGAAGACCAATTAACAGTAATTAGGTTAATTGGCAACATGATTGGGTATAAAAAGAGCTTCTCAGAGTGGCAGTGTCTCTCAGAAGCCAAGATGGGTAGAGGATCACCAATTCCCACAGTGTTGCGCAGAAAGATAGTGGAGCAATATCAGAAAGGTGTTACCCAGCGAAAAATTGCAAAGACTTTGCAGTTATCATCATCAACTGTGCATAATATCATCCGAAGATTCAGAGAATCTGGAACAATCTCTGTGCGTAAGGGTCAAGGGCGTAAAACCATACTGGATGCCCGTGATCTCCGGGCCCTTAAACGACACTGCACCACAAACAGGAATGCTACTGTAAAGGAAATCACAGAATGGGCTCAGGAATACTTCCAGAAACCATCGTCAGTGAACACAATCCACCGTGCCATCTGCCGTTGCCAGCTGAAACTCTACAGTGCAAAGAAGAAGCCATTTCTAAGCAAGATCCACAAGCATAGGCGTTTTCATTGGGCCAGGGATCATTTAAAATGGAATGTGGCAAAAAGGAAGACTGTTCTGTGGTCAGACGAGTCACGATTCGAAGTTCTTGTTAGAAATGTGGGACGCCATGTCATCCGGACCAAAGAGGACAAGGACAACCCAAGTTGTTATCAACGCTCAGTTCAGAAGCCTGCATCTCTGATGGTATGGGGTTGCATGAGTGCGTGTGGCATGGGCAGCTTGCATGTCTGGAAAGGCACCATCAATGCAGAAAAATATATTCAGGTTCTAGAACAACATATGCTCCCATCCAGACGTCATGTCTTTCAGGGAAGACCCTGCATTTTTCAGAAGGATCCGGGTACTGAAATGGCCAGTCTGCAGTCCAGATCTTTCCCCTATAGAGAACATTTGGCGCATCATAAAGAGGAAGGTGCGACAAAGAAGGCCCAAGACGATTGAACAGTTAGAGGCCTGTATTAGACAAGAATGGGAGAGCATTCCTATTTCTAAACTTGAGAAACTGGTCTCCTCGGTCCCCAGACGTCTGTTGAGTGTTGTAAGAAGAAGGGGAGATGCCACACAGTGGTGAAAATGGCCTTGTCCCAACTTTTTTGGGATTTGTTGACACCATGACATTTTGATTCACCATATTTTTCCCTTAAAATGATACATTTTCTCAGTTTAAACTTTTGTTCCGTGATTTATGTTCTATTCTGAATAAAATATTGACATTTGCCATCTCCACATCATTGCATTCAGTTTTTATTCACAATTTGTTTAGTGTCCCAACTTTTTTGGAATCCGGTTTGTATTTGTTCTACAGCCCAAAGAAATAAATACATAAAAATAATTAACACAAACTATTAAGTAAAAATAAAACAAATTAACCTACACTTTACCTTTAAAAAAACATTAAAAAAATTCCAGACAGATAAGTGTTTCCGTTTGTGCACGCAGGCGCTGTGTGTGTGTGTGTGTGTGTGTGTGTGTAAAATGTGCATGCTCTCACACACACACACACACACACACACACACACACACACACACACACACACACACACACACACACATTAACGGAGAGACTGTTACACACACACACACATTAACGGAGAGACTGTTTTTAAAACTGTCTAAAAATTAGCAAGGAGCATCGATAGTCACACTCGCGTGAGCGCATACTAACGGAATCACTGCTGTAAAGTAAAGCAACAACAACAAAAAACTAATTAACCAGCTCCTCACCTTTGAAAACAATTGCGACCGAATTATAGCCACACTCCTCTCAGGTTCCCAAACAAACACACACAAACTTTGCTCTGTCTGGACTGTTTTCAAAGGTGAGGAGCTGGTTAATTTTTTTTTTTTGTTGTTGTTGTTTTACTTTACAGCAGTGATTCCGTTAGTATGCGCTCACGCGAGTGTGACTAGCAATGTTGAAATTTTTAAACGGTTTTAAAAAAAGGTCTCTCCTTTAATGTGCGTGTGTGTGTGTGTGTGTGCATGCACATTACACACACACACATACACACAGAGCGCGTGTGTGTATATTCACGCAGCAGGGGAGATGATTACCTACAATTCCGCAGCACAAGAGAGAGAAAAACCGTTGGCTCAGGTGTGATCATGTGACGCTCGGCGTCAAAACAAGAAGCGCATGCGTTATACATGATGCTCAGTGCTCGTGAACTAAGACACTGCTCGTTTTTCAAGTCAAAATTTAATAAAAAATCTTTGCTCGTCTTGCGGAACACTCGTAAACCGTGTTACTCGTAATCCGAGGTTCGACTGTGCATGACGATATGCTTTGGGTGTAATTATAAAAAGGAACTTTTTTGATGAATTGTAAATTCTGAATAGTGACATGGTGTTAATTAAGCAATATCACACATTTAAGTGTCTTGATGTTATATTGCTTTTATACAACAGTTCTACAAACTGCATTTATTACCAACAGATTAGGATTTGTTTGCTTAATCTTATTCTGTAGAGCTCTTAAAACAAGAGTTTTTTTCACCAAGACATACGCACTTAGCTGGTGACCAACAGTTAGTGTAATTTAAGTTGTTCTCTTTATATGTTCACTTATTCCCAAATAGCATTAAATGTAAAGCTAGTGCACTATGTGGGGTGTCCAATACCTTGTTCCACACACCAAGTAGGGCCGTTGATCAGGGATTAGAGAGGGATTTGGGATTCAGCCTTGTGTGTCAGCTATTGTATCTTGCATTAGCCCTGAGCATAACAACAGAGTCAATTCAGAATGTTTTTTGTAAATCGTAGCTTGAATTCACTCATTCTAAAACAGTATGATTTAATCAACAACCTCAAGGAACTAAACAAGGTGCTCTTATAATTTTATTCCAATCCTAACAATGAGATAAAAACACATGAAAAATGCATAATCATTGATATGGTGTTTTCTGCTATTGCTCTCTATAGTTTATTAATAAATAATATTATTAACAGTTAAAATGTACTGTAATCAACAGCAGGGGTTGTTAACAGACACTGCACAATGTTAACTATAATTTTACCCTCCTAATCATCAAGTATTCATATCATGAAACTCTATCGTGCATTATTCCTTACTTATAAAACAGCTTTTTTTCTTAATCTTTCTCACTAGGACCGAAGATTATCGATATAAAACTACTTTATATCTTTCACTCTCTGAGGTCGTATAAACCTCAGCACTACTGTATGAGTCAGCAGTGAAAGTGCAATCCCACTGAGAGCATATTTGAGCAAACATTAGCATGTCAACTGTAACAGTCAAGCTTCTACTCTAAACCAGATGTTTTTTCCCTTCCATTTGTATGTAAAGTAGTCCTATGAACGAGTCTTTCGAAGGCCACAATTTTCTTATCAAATATGACTAATGCAAGGCACTTCATGACGTTTTAAGCGAAAGTAGCACAGTAACAATAAATAATTGTGGCTTTCTACTTTGTTTATGCTAAATTAGTAGGTGGATGTCAATAAACCAACATTTAATATGGTCTGAGACACAAACAAAGCAGGTCCTTGGAGATGCTCTCATGTTCCTTCAAGACATGTGGACATGACAAAGTGCAACATCACAACCCAGCCCAGGAAATCCTGACAGGATAAAACATACTAATAATCTGTTTTTAATCTGTACATCTGGATTGTTGAGGTGGGAAATTCGGTATAATCCTGGTCAGGTCTCTAGTGGATCGTGAGTTTATTCTGGTCACTCTGTGCTCAAGAAGAGAGAATTCATTCCAGAGGGGACACTAATCTATGATGAAGCAGAATTTAGTCAAATTCAGACATGATTATTTAAAGATCGTTCAGGCATCAGTGCTGACAATAATAAAAAAGGAAGTTATCACTCTTTTTTAAGCGCTCTGGGGTGCTAACCTGGTACAGATTGACGGAGATAAACCTTTTTTTTTTTTTAGAAAGTTTCTTTATATGACTGAGGCTTGATTAGTTAAGGCCCAGCACCATATGGTGGGCAAAATAAAATTGCAGTAGTTCTCTGCAAAAAGGGAGAATGTCTGAATCCAACAAATAGCATGACTGCAAAATTATATGTCTCCATTTCGTCAGTGTTTACAGTTTTTTTCCCCAAAAAGACGCAAGAATTACTACAAGCTGTTATAAAATATTTTGTGCATTACTTCTTTGAGTTACAAGGGCCCTAAAGGTACAATGCACCATACTGTATTTGGTCAGATTGGGTGACAACCAGACACATACACTGCCAAAAAAAAACATAGCACAAACTAATATTTCATTCATTCACCTTTACCTTTGACTACAGAACACAAAGTATTGGCCAGCTCATGTGTAAAAATTATGCCCCTAAATCTGAGAAACATTCTTTCATAATGCAAGTTCTGGATTATCCTTGTCCTATCAGGGAAGATAAATTCTCCAAATTTTATTATTAAGGTTTAATTCATTTTGTTGCCACATAATGATGCTGAGCTTAAACCTGATCAACTGAAGCAACTCCAGATCTTAACACTACCTCCAGAGACCTACAGTATACAGTAGGCACTATGCATGATGGGTCCATGCACTTCCCTCCTTACCCTGATGCACTCACCACTCTGGAATAGGCTAAGTCTGAATTCATCAGATCACTGATGAATGATGCTACTCATGAAATCTGTAAAGCCTTCATAACGGTTCTTAATTGGTGATTTCTGAGGCTGGTAACCATAAATGAACTTCCCCTTTGCAGCAGAGGTAAGTTTTGGTCTTGGTTTCCTTGGATGGTCTACATGAAAGCCAGTTTCATCATGGTGTTTGATGGGTTTTGCAAATGCACTTGACACAATACTGTTTTTGCAAGAACTATTCCAGAAAGGCTGACCTCTGTGTTACTATCTTGTACCTGAGTAAAAGTAAAAAATTCCCTATGGCAAATGTTGCTCAAATATAATTCTTTCGTTTACTTGTGTACAGGACATGAGTAATAGTCAGCAGGTGGCGAAATTCCCACTTCAAACACTACACACCCAAATGTAGTTAAATAGGATATATTTGCTGTACTTTTAAGTCTAGTAAAAGTTAAAATTATCTAATAAAGCTATTCAAGCAAAGTTCAGATACATAAAATAGGTACTTTAATAAAGTAAGTAACCTCCCACCTATGGCTATAGAAATCCATCCATTCCTGAAGATAAGAATTCGTCAAAATTAGTGAGAGTCTGAAATTGTGGTTTATCTCAGTTTGCTATCAAACTGTTCATATATATACACTACCATTCAAAAGTTTTAGAACACTTTCTAACTCCATGATGGTTCCTGTTTTTTTACTTCTTTCTACTGTACATTGTAAAGGAATGCTGAAGGCGTCCAAAGAATGCATAAATCTCCTTTGAACAGTTGATATTGAGATGTTTCTGCTACTTCTGCTCTGTAAAGACTTCATAACGCCTCTAATCTGAGCTGCTGTTAATTGGTCATTTTTCAGGCTGATAACTCTAAATGAACTTCTCGTCTACAGCAGAGTTAGGTTTTGGTCTCATCCTCCTGGGACGGCCTTCATGAGAGACAGTTTCATTATGGTGCTTGACGGATTTTGTAAATGAACTTGACAATACTGTTCTTGCAAGAACTATTACAGAAAGGCTGACCTCTGTGTCCTAAAATTATAAAAAATATTAAAATATTTGATCCAAAATTTTTTTTGTTGTTACGTAATTACCTAATTCCATATGTGTTATTTTATAATCCCCAGTATTGTTGTAGAATGTAGAAAATAAATCACTAAACAAAATCAAAGAAATTTGCAAGTGATCTAAAACTTTTGAACGTAGTGTGTATATACACAGTGGCTTGCAAAAGTATTCGGCCCCCTTGAACTTTTCCACATTTTGTCACATTACAGCCACAAAAATGAATGAATTTTATTGGAATTCCACGTGAAAGACCAATACAAAGTGGTGTACACGTAAGAAGTGGAACTAAAATCATACATGATTCCAAACATTTTTTACAAATAACTGAAAAGTGGGGTGTGCGTAATTATTCACCCCCCTGAGTCAATACTTTGTAGAACCACCTTTTGCTGCAATTACAGCTGTCAGTCTTTTAGGGTATGTCTCCACCAGCTTTGCACATCTAGAGACTGAAATCCTTGAAATTCTTCTTTGCAAAACAGCTCCAGCTCAGTCAGATTAGATGGACAGCGTTTGTGAACAGCAGTTTTCAGATCTTGCCACAGATTCTCGATTGGATTTAGATCTGGACTTTGACTGGGCCATTCTAACACATGGATATGTTTTGTTTTAAACCATTCCATTGTTGCCCTGGCTTTATGTTTAGGGTCGTTGTCCTGCTGGAAGGTGAACCTCCGCCCCAGTCTCAAGTCTTTTGCAGACTCCAAGAGGTTTTCTTCCAAGATTGCCCTGTATTTGGCTCCATCCATCTTCCCATCAACTCTGACCAGCTTCCCTGTCCCTGCTGAAGAGAAGCACCCCCAGAGCATGATGCTGCCACCACCATATTTGACAGTGGGGATGGTGTGTTCAGAGTGATGTGCAGTGTTATTTTTCCGCCACACATAGCGTTTTGCATTTTGGCCAAAAAGTTCCATTTTGGTCTCATCTGACCAGAGCACCTTCTTCCACATGTTTGCTGTGCAAACGGGACTTCTTATGGTTTTCTGTTAACAATGGCTTTCTTCTTGCCACTCTTCCATAAAGGACAACGTTGTGCAGTGCACGACTAGTACTGTAGTTGTCCTATGGACAGATTCCCCCACCTGAGCTGTAGATCTCTGCAGCTCGTCTAGAGTCACCATGGGCCTCTTGGCTGCATTTCTGATCAGCGCTCTCCTTGTTCGGCCTGTGAGTATAGGTGGACGGCCTTGTCTTGGTAGGTTTACAGTTGTGCCATACTCCTTCCATATCTGAATGATCGCTTGAACAGTGGCTCCGTGGGATGTTCAAGGCTTTGGAAATCTTTTTGTAGCCTAAGCCTGCTTTAAATTTCTCAATAACTTTATCCCTGACCTGTCTGGTGTGTTCTTTGGACTTCATGGTGTTGTTGCTCCCAATGTTCTCTTAGACAACCTTTGAGGCCGTCACAGAGCAACTGTAGTGGTACTGACATTAGATTACACACAGGTGTACTCTATTTAGTCATTAGCACTCATCAGGCAATGTCTATGGGCAACTGACTGCACTCAGACCAAAGGGGGCTGAATAATTACGCACACCACACTTTGCAGTTATTTATTTGTAAAAAAATGTTTGGAATCATGTATGATTTTCATTCCACTTCTCATGTGTACACCACTTTGTATTGTCTTTCACGTGGAATTCCAATAAAATTGATTCATGTTTGTGGCTGTAATGTGACAAAATGTGGAAAAGTTCAAGGGGGCCAAATACTTTTGCAAGTCACTGTACACACTGTATATACTGATTAGCCATACCATTAGCCAAAAATACTTTAGGTTCCCCTAAATATAATATTTTAGGTTATGGCTCCTTAACTCCACAAGATCTCTGGGGGGTGTGCTATAAGTTCTGGGACCACAATGTTAGTGGCAGATCCTTTGGGTGCTGTGATTGTAGGGTGAGGCCATGGGTCTGACTTGTTTGTCCAGTGCATTCCATGGACTCTCAATCAGGTTAGAATCTCAGGGATTTGGAGGCCAAATTGACAACGTTGACATTTTTGCTTGCAAAGCCCCATACACAGCCAGCTGTAATGCCATGGGTGTTTTGATACCTTTCTATCATGATCAACCTTGTCTTTTTGTCAGCAATTTGTGCTACATTAGCTTTTCTGTGGGATCAGACCAGATGGGCTTAGTCTTTATTCCCCAAAGGCATAGATGATCTTGTCACCGGTTCACTGGTACAGTATATAATTGATAATCAATGTTATTCCGCTGACCTGACGGTGGTGTTACAGTATGATGCTGTGGCTGCTTGGCGTATAACAACTGCTAAATCTAAAAATGTTGCAATGTGTAGTATATAGAAAAACAAATGATTAAAATGTCTTTTTTTTTAATATTTTATAAAAACACAGTTATTATGCTGTGCACTTTATAATCATTAGTGCATTGAACATTTTTTGTGCCATGCTTCTAGTTCTAGTTCATGTTGCTAGTACATTTATTTGCATTCAGTGTTTGGGGATGTTTTTTTTTTTTAAAGTAACCAATTACATTATAAAATTACTGTCTTCAAAAAGTAATCAGTTACATTACAGCTTTACTTTCTGATAAAAGTAACTAGTTCAAGTACTTTTCCATTGAAGAAAATGAAAACTCCTTTGTGATCCCCCATGCATGTTGTTTTAGTCAAGACCTTTATAATTATTTCATCATCATCACTCCACGAAGTTTGGCCCATAATCTGTTAACTACTTATACCCCTATCTCACCTAGGTGGTCTTGCGCGGTGGCCGTAAGTACAGTTCATAATGATTCACCGCAAGTTTTGGCGCAGTGATTAGGTTTCCATCTTTCCGCACGTCGGTCTTCGCAAAAGTCAAACCACATAGGTGAGATACAGGTGGAATAACAGATGGGGCGGGTTATCGGGGCGGGGCTTGTAGGGCGACTTCACACACACACACACTAATGGATTGGGAATGACTGCTGTCTGGCTCACGGATTGCATAAATTGTCTGAATAACGGATTACATTTAAAAACAAAACTAAGTAACTGAGTACTTTGTAACGCATTACACCCAACAGTTCATCAGTGCTAGATTAATTAATTAATTTGTAAAACGTACAGTATGTGTAGAAGCTTTAAAATGGACCATGCATATTTTCCTCTATTTTCAAGCAACCAAACCAATCAAAGCCGTTCATGGAGTGAGTCATTTATATGATTTCTTCTTCTTTCATTCCTACTGGAGTCTACGTACATTTGAAGACAGTTATGCAGAAATTGTGCCATCAAGCTCTGAGTCAGGCCTGTTTACCATGAAAACCAGCCTAAGAGCACAAAATTGGAGCAAAGGATTTTAAAGGCAGCATTGACATGGTAACTTCCACTTGCAATGGGGCAGCTGTTGCATCACTATGGACAATATATGAATAACAAAGTCACTGCATGCTCTACCATGCTTATCTTTTTCTGCTTCACAGTGGCAATCAAAGATAAAACAGTTCCAGGAGTGAAAATGAAAGGGTAAAATAATAGTGTGCAGGGTGACAGGAAAGAAGAGTTGGCAGTGATAACCAATGATATTTAAAAATCTTTTCAGATTTTCCATCTATGATGAACTCCATTTTCCACTAAAATATTCTTGAGAATAACGTGAGTCTGCTCAGCAGCTTAAGCTAGCCATAACTCGGGGCCTGCAACACACAATGATCCCAAACACCAAGCAAAATCAACAAATCTGAATAGACAAAACAACATAAAATTACAATGTTGAAAAAGCTAATTCCAAATACAGATCTCAACCACTGAGATGCTGTGGCAGGAGGATAAGAGAGCTGAATGAATTGAAGCAATATTGAAAAGAAGAGTAGGATACAATTTCTCCAAAATGATGTGACAAACTCCTACAGAAAACATTTGCAGTCAAGTTCAAAAGTTACCACCCCCTCTTTTAATTCTGTGTGTGCGAAAACAATAAGTATTCTAAAGGCAAACGTGAGGTCATCTGTCCAACAGCCAAAGCATAGTCGAAATTGGGTCATGCAACAAGACAATGATCTGAGGCACAGTTTGTGCTCTACTTAAATAAGGCAAAATGTATTAGCTACTATATTGGTAAAGATTTGAAATTTACACAAATTTGAGAAGAGCCTGAGAAGGCCCAGGTTCGATTCCCAGAACAAACCCTAGCTGCTGTCAGTCCCAAGCCTGGATAAAATGGGAGGGTTGCTTTAGGAAGGACATCCGGTGTAAAACCCGTGTCAAGCTTGCATGTGTGGCGAGCCCTTGCAGCCAAAAGACCAACAACAAATATAAGAAGAGTACTGAACTACTGCAGGTCTTCAGGAAGGCCTCGGACCCCTAAGGGTTATTAATATGCTCAAATGTGTGTAATGTGCTTGGGCCCATTCATTGAGGTTGATCAATAACACCTGAAACAAGTTATATGTTGCTGTTTGTATGGGTTGTATTTTCTTAATCCTAAAACCTGCTATGATTTTTACATAAAAAATACAGAATTAAAAGAGCAGGTACAAACTTTTGAAATTGACTATACTTTGTGTTTCTGATGCTAAAGATCTTTCTCCATGCTTCTAAATCTAAGTATATACTTAATTTGAGTAAACATTCCCTGTTTTAGGTCAGTTAGGATTATTACATTATTTAAAAAATTTGAAATGTCAAAATAATAGTAAAGAGCTTTTCATCCTACCAGAGCATTCCCAGTAGGTCAGTAGTTTGTGTATACTTTTGGTAACATTGCCTTTAAAGTGTTTAACTTGGATCAAATGTTTCAGGTAGCCTTCCACAAGATTCTTACCCAAGTTACTTAATGTTTAGCCTATTCCTCCTGACAAAACTGGTGTAACTGAGTCAGGTTTGTTGGCTTTGTGCTTTATTCAGTTCTGCCCACAAATTATCTATGGGCATGCTCAAGCTGGTGCACTGACAGCATAGTGCGCTTACCTCTAGACTCTCGACAAAGCTCCCTGCCTTACTTTTTTATAATGTGGTGGAAATTCAAGATCCATTCGTTAATTCCTCTTCAGCCGTGCCGAATTTAGGGGCCCCGCCCCTTCACACACCTGCAGGAGGGATTGCCGCCTCTGTAGGGAGCCTTTGGAGTAAGCGAGGAGTAAAATTTTATTACACCGTGACAGTGTATAGGTAAAAATAAGTATATGAGAATGTTGAATTACTTGAGAGTTACCATATTGAAATATGTTGAAATAATTATTTTTGCAACTGTCAAGTGAGGACATGAGAGTAGACAACAGGAAGATTCTGAACCAGAAATGAGGAGGTCGGGTGAGGTAGATGAAACTCTTCTTTCAAAGACATAAATGGAAAAGAATTTTTAAAAAAGCTACAGATTGTAGATGCACACATAATGTAGATGCTTTGTTCTCTAAATATAATTCTACTAAATCATCCTGGACACTGTTGGGGGCGATTGTTTTGAAACATTAAGAAAGCAGAGAAAGCAACCAAATGTGCATCAGTATCAGTTTAATTGCCACATGATATAACTAAGCCTGTAATTTACCAACTGAAAGAACCCCAGATCATACTGTAACACTGCCTCCAGAGGCATGTACAGTGGGTACTAAGCATGATGCTATGTCATGTACTGTATGTGTTTCCCTTCTTACCCTGACATGCCCATCACTCTGGATTAAGGACTATCTGGACTCATCAGACCACGTGGCCTTTTTCCATCATTCAAGCCTTTATCAGATAAAAAAAAAAATTCGAAAAATTCAAATTTTATTTGTCTCATACACAGTACGATATGCAGTGAAATGCTTAGACAACTGCTCTTGGCCTTAAAATATTAGCTTCACTATCAAGTGGTTTTCTTATGGCCAAACTGTTGTTTGGTCCCAATCCTGTAAGTTCTCTTCAAATTGTCTTTGTGGTAATGTTCTTCCTTCACTACTGAACATGGCTCTGATTTCTACTGTCAATTTTTCTTTCTTTCTTTTTTATTTTTACAATGCATCTTCACAACGTGTTTTAGTCATCTCTATTCAGCATTTCTTTACCAACTGCATTTCTTTGACACAGCAGGTTCAGCACTAATCATCAAGTTTTCTTAACCTAATACATACAATTTCAGGCCTCCTTAGTTGTTTTCTTTGCTTGATGATGGCCAACAATTTGGCACTCCAGAATTGGTGACTTTTTTTGCACATTCCTATGATAACATTTAACTTATATAAAGTTCACTCACGGATACAGTTGAAGACTTTAGATTGATCCAGTTCTAATCTTTAAACATACACACACACTACAGACATGATTTCTTTCATTAATATATTTTTTTTATGCTTATTATAAACAAATCTGGCTATTTTGAGTTTATGGATTTGGTGTCTTGACAGGTTCTTGGATTTGTCTTGGACTTGCTATCAAAATATGAACAGTCGATTCCAAACTAATAAAGAATAAGGACCCAGTTCATCAAGTATTTTCAACACAAATACTGTACTGTAGGAGTCCAAATACATTGGGATTGATTTCCTGGTGAGACTTTCAGCATGCGCACACAGAGATTGAGCACAGAAATAGTTAATTTCTAGTGCCAGTCCTGGCATATAATCTAAAACCAAATCATTTCAAAACACCAATTTCAAACCGATTTATTCATGAAAGGCTTTTCAAATTAGGACCAAGTCAACAAATCCACTTGACATTCTGCTTTAAAAGTTTTCATATGCCAAATAAATTTAGTTACATCTGATCGTAGTACCACCTACCTCTTCCATGGCATATAAAATCTGGAAAATCGGGCTAGGTACAGTACAGGCAGTGACTTAAAACCAATTATATAGATGCCAGGAATAAGAAGACAATTGATAAATCAATGAAAGCATGTCAATGACAAGGTGGTGTTCTGATTCATGGTCAAATGAGGACAGAATTCTAAGGTCGGCCCGTTTCTAGCTTTGGCATGCTTGGCACAAAATAAAGAGGGTGACATACAAGAATATCCACAAAACTCACTGTAAAAGACACTGGGGGATTATTGATGGCTTTGGGGCTGAGGTGCAGATACATAAATCCAAGCATAAATCTAAATCAACAGAGAAAATGTTGTGGTGCACAAAATTTATGTTTTGCAAAGACCTTCTGAGTATCTTGATGTTAAAACTATGAAAGGCTGTGGTCTGAATTAAACAGCCCAGTCCACCTAATGACACTATTCAGTGAAAGATCTCATAAGCATTCAAGTTGAAATAAAACACTAAGCCTAAGACTTCAACATGTAGGACACCGCACAGAATATATGGGAAATATAACATTCACTGAAGCAAACACTGATTTAAGAAAAGTAGAGAGAAATAATTTTAAAAAATCCTCAGATTGTTGGTAGAGAGACTTTTATGATGGCAGAAAGTGATGAATGTGAGATAGTGACATTACTGCAGCATTAGATATTTAAAGCTTGCACGGAGTAAAAGGCAAAACCTGCTAAACAGCAAAGGAGCTGCTCAAAAAATGTCATCTGTTGAGAAAGATAAAAGTTAACTGTGAGGAGGAAATGCATAAGAATACTTACAAGGCAAAGATACCTGGGGGAAATGTGCAAAATCTATTTCATTATAAAGTGTCACATAATAAGCAGTTAATTTATAATTCAGGCATGTCCACCATGACAGAAATATGACTGTTTCACAGAAAGGATTGAGCATGGAAAATTAAGTTCCCATTGCTACCCTAATCCTATATTCCTGATTCTCAAATTCAGATTATTTCTGACACTCTACCTCTGCATGCATACATACATACATGTGTGTGTGTGTGTGTGTGTGTGTGTGTGTGTGTGTGTGTGTGTGTGTGTGTGTGTGAGAGAGAGAGAGAGAGAGACATATCAATGACGAAGTTGAAATGGCTAACATTTATTAACTCATTTTAATAGCACCTGACCAGGGATGCAGCATAATAGGCAGCAAGAAAGTGTAAAGATATGCAAGATTACTAGACGATTGGGCCTGAATATCACAAAAATGCCAGGTCTCATACAGGAAGGATCCCAGTGTGCAGTGGTTAGTATCTAGGCCCATATGTTACAATATCTATAACCAGTTAAGATAGATCTCAGAGATCATCCAAAGAGTGTATGTTAAGCTGCAGCCGAAATACCTCTCAGATAAGGCACTGTCCTCGGAATGCACTTCTTTCTGTGTCAATGTAAATGAGCTACTGCCAACCCCGAGTCTGCCAGAGAACAGCACAGCCAAGCAACAATCCTCGATAACAAGTATCTTCTTATATGAGTTCACATTAAGAGGGGAAAAAAATTCTCCTGGCTAGTTTAAGATCTAGCAAGTACAAAACGCAAAGGTGACAAAAAGTACCCTCCCGCCACCCTTCTGAGTGAAGGCTCGTGAAATTCTTAAAATAATAATAATAAACAGAACAAAGATATTCAAAATGTACTACTAATATACACGTTTCCTAATCATGGATTTTTTTTTAAAGAAATTTGAATTCCTCTAAACAACTGTACTTACAAATTTTGATTCTTCTTTTGATGAAGAAAATCAGTGCTTTTACCTTTTTCAACCTACCTACAGTAGGGTTAGGTTAGGTTAACACATATACTTGCATCAGCGGTGAGGAAAACTCATAGTTCTCTAAATATGCTGTAAAGCCCTATGAGAAATATTATAAGAAACATGTTCACCATTACAAAACTGCAGGAATTTTAAAAGGTTGTTTGTCAAAGTTTTGATTATCCAATTTGCTTTATGCTTCATGTTGGTTGTTCTTCTGTTAATGAAGTACCTTAAAATAGGGTTCAATACCTTAAAATAGTGTCACATTTTTTGTTGCACATTTAACTGTACAAATCCACTTACCCCCCCCCCCCCTATACTTGCATTAGGGTGGGTGCATCAATTGGCACCAACAGTGTTTTTCCTCAAATGGTGGTAATTCTCGAACTGGATCTGGAGTGGCCACAATAATGAATATTTGACTTATTATAATATTATAATATATATATTTTAAATAAATCACTCATTCATTCTTTGAATATAATGCTTTATCCTATATACAGTGTTGCAGGGGGGCCTGGAGCCTATCCCAGGAGACTTGGGAGTCAAAGTAAGGATACCCTAGCTAAAATATTACTAAAAAAAGTAGAAGCCTTCCATTTACATTTCTACTGGAGAAAAAGTAGTTCACCTTCTCACTTAAAGTACTCACCTTCAAATGTACTTATTTATCAAAAGTCATAAGCTCAATGTAGTCTTTGGGTCAATGCAAAAGAGTCTCTTGGTCTCCATCTCTCTCTTTCCAAACTGTTGCTGATCTCTAACACCTGCTTCTGATTTTAAACATATTACCACTTCAAATAATACACACTCCTGTGGTTATGTAAAGCAATGCAATGCATAAATGTAGTGAAGCAGAAAGTATAGATATTTGTTGTAAAATGTAATGGAGTTCAAGTAAAAAGCATCCACTACAAAAACTACTCAAGTAAAGTACATACAAGTGAAAACTGTGCTTAATACTCTAATAAAGTGAATGTGCCTAGTTGCTATTGACTTTAGCTTAATCTGTATATATTTCCACTGTATTTCATGTATTTGTTGATGCTAGTTACTGTCTGTAAAAACGTAGAATATACTCAGCAGACACTTCATGCCCTAAAAATTGCATTGTAATCACAGGTACTGGAGTTAATAATGCTGCGCCGGTTTCCCTTCCCCACTTGTCACAACCAATTATTTTGACCATTCCAGGGTGAGCTAATTTAGCTACTTGTGCAGACTGGTGCTCGGGTAATGATCCTCATTTTAATGATCTAGCATTTACCCTGACCCATCCAGTATGCTTCTTACAATTAAGATAATACATGGCTCCGTCTACCCACATTTTTAGTCACGATTTCTCAGTGGTACACGTGCAGGGCCTGACGTTTTTTAGGAAATTAAAATTTTCACTGTGATGCATCTTCATGAGGCTTCAAGGACATTGTAGATGGCATTATTGACATACTGCCTGTCATTTGTACATCTAGATGCCTATTTTAGATGCATCTAGAGCTCACAAAATTGGTTTTCCATCCATATTGATTGTATCGTATACATATGTATTATACATCTCGTACCGAATCCCAAAGTAATAGTACGGATCTAATTGGTCATGCACTATATGGTTCATGAAGTGATTCTTCTAAGCACTCAAGAGACATTAGCTTGCTCACATTTCAGAATATGACTAGCATAACAAAATCCATAAAGCTTTTTTTCTGCTAGTTTTTATAAACTTTCTTTAATAAATGAATCAAACAGATTGTGTGTGATGGACTCTTATGTAGGTTATTGAGATGATATCATAATCTCAATATTCTTTTCTTTAACAAGAAAGTACCATCACTATAGTGTTGTAGTGTCCCAAAGATGCATCCAAATATACGTATAGTCTAAGTTAATCTGAAATGGCACCTTAAATCTCCCATGTAATTGTAAAAGTGCTCTTCTTTTTTCTCGCCTCATTAACAATTAAGTTGAAGTTAGTTCTCAGCATTATAATGCTGGTATTTTGAAAAACTTCAAGTCCCAACGCCCCACACCATATTTTACCCTAAGGACTTAAGTCGAGTTACAGTATGGTGGCCCTTTGATTACTGCTTGCCTTACACTTTGCCTGGGTCTCATCAATTATTACATGAAAGAAATGGTACGTACCCTTGCAAGCAACAGGTAATGCAGGCGACTGCCTAAGGCCCCCGCCTTTACAAAATGACTCCTAAACTATGCCGAAGTTAAGACACTGCTCAGAATAAAGTGCTCTTCAGCTGGCATGTGAAGCAAGAGTCTTCTTAAAGATCATACATGGTAGTAAATCGTACTAATGCTCAATTCTCATCAATTGATTGTTAATCAATCTCCCTCCCTGACTCTTTCTTAATTCGTATCATCTGTTCTAGTAGGTATGACAGGCTTGATCTTATTCATTTGCTGATGAGCCCCCACCTGCAGAAATAATGGCATCCAGCTGTAGTTGCTCAACCATGTGAAAAAAGCATTTTCCGGACAAAAGCAGTATTTACATGGTTTAATATCACCCAGGGATCAGACTACCCAACAGCAGTGCCTTACATCACAAATAGTCCTGTGAAGAAATGTTCCAAAATCTTCCTCCCAGAAAAGGTTATGTTAATCAAATTATGTCAAATGTAGATCTAAAAAGGATATCTTTATAATTGTATGTAAGATCATAATGAACCCCAGATTGTTCTAAATGCCAGAACATAATACATCCTAACAGGGCCTGTTCACATTTCAGGGGGATATACTGTACTGTATATATATATTTTTTATAATTATGACTTATATATTACCAGTGTTACCTGGGCATACTGTATGAACAGCCAGACTCACAAACTTTGACCCTAAGAACTGAGAATTTTGCAAGGAATTTGCAAGTCACATGTACATCCAGGAGCTGTTCAAAACGTGTTTGTGTTAGTGGGAAACCTTTTTGTGTTGTTGTTGGGGTTTTTTTCGCATTGTGTGCATGATTTATGGGAAGACATTAGCACCATGTGTCCCAAGAAAGTTAGCAACAACGGTAGCAAGAAGAAAAGAAATCCACTTTCATTTCATCATTTTATTTGTGTTTTTGAAGCAGCCAGTGCCATGAGAAATCATAAAATAAAGTTGGATAAATACAGTGAGATTTAATGTCTACTTATTTCATATTTTACTTTATTTACATGTCTTTTCTAACTTTTTTATTGTTTTTATATGCAAAAGTATGATTATAGTGTTGGAAATTGGTAATATTAGTAATATCTTTGGGTGGCTGAAACAGATTATCTGAATTTACAATATTTCCTATTGGAAAATGTGTTTCACAATATGAAATTTCACCTTAAGAACTTGTCTCTGGAACAGTTTAAATTCGGATGCTGAGGTACCATTGTGTATGTTTATAGACAAAGTGATACAGGTTGTTAAACATCCCAGTGCTGTTACCATGTATTATAACCACTCATGGAATGCATCTTGTCCAATTGGTTTGCTTGGTCAGAATGAACTGTTGTATAACTTTGCATTTACACATTGATTTTGGGTCATAATGCTGAAGTTGCTGATAATGATATGCTGGAGAATATAAAGAGTTCTGACAAGCTTACAAAAAGCGTTGTGGTTGTTGCCTAGTATACTGTAAATCACTTTCACACTGCTGCATCAATTGGTTTGGTTAACAGCTATTCTTTATGGTAATATACAGTGCATATGTAATTATATGAGAAATAATTAAGCCCTTCGGCTAAAGGACAAGCTGTAATAGTACCATGTTAAAATGTATAGCAAAAATCATTCTCTAAATTCCTAACACATCGTTTAAATATAGTCATCATCCTGTTAGAGGTTAAAAGCAGTGTACAGAGAATGGAAGGAGGGTATTTAAAGTAATGTGTTCATTTTCAGATTGGTTTTGGCAACCTCAAACATCAGAGAGATACACTGAATGGAGTATAGGTTTATCTTGCAGAACGTTCTCTAAAACCTACTGAGACTTGACCTGCCTTCATTCAGTGATCTAACTACTCATGTACAGTAATGTCGTGATGAATTGCTGACAGGGGAGTCTTGTAACAAAAGATGTGATGAGTTCTGTTTAACAGCTCCGGCACATCATGGTGGATAAACTCACCTAACAACAACATTTTTTTCTGTCTTTTTCTTTTTGCATCCATCTATTTTGGTTTGCTTCAAAACATCATCTTGCTTCAAAACACTGCACATGCTCCAACATTCAGTAATTACAAGTTCTGATTAAAGTTCTAAAAAGAATTTAAGCATTAAAATCAGAAATCATATTTTGCATGGACTGGAGTTTGTATCTAATGTGATTTATTACAACATTCCAAGACAAAGGACATCAAGGTTTAGAAAAGGGAATGCAAAACCAAAAGATTTTCTTGAGAATATGGAAGACTTAAGATGTTTGTTTGTATTTATTGGTGCAATTTTTGTTTGTTTTGTCAGATTTACCTAGAAATTGGCCTCTAACCTCCATATGCCCTTCATTTTTTCCAGACATGATGAAATGAATTACAGAGAAATCCATTTAGGAAAAGGCAATGTGCAAAGATGAGTAGCGGGAAAAGCATGGCTTTAGGCAACTGGGCTCATTTGAGGAGAACAGATCCCCTGGCTTCCATTCAGGCCTCGCAGCAAATAACATGACTAGGGAGTTGATAATTCAATGAAATTTAACAGTGTGGTACATCATCATACTGACAAAACCTATTGTCTTGTGAATGTCAATTCTATTTGGAGGAAATGTGACATCCAAGGAATAAGGTGTATTATATATATATATATATATATATGTAATTTTTTTTTTTCCCACTCTGTTCATTGAGTATAACCAATGTTTTTTATTTTTCATTTTTACCCCTGACAACTTGACCACTGCCAAAGCTCCTTAGCACTCTAATATTATCATGTAATAATAAATTGTACGGTACAATGGTACTCACTGTATTTTTATATACTACAGAAACTACGGCATGGCAAACAATCAGGGGCATGCTTGTTGACCGCGCTATAAGATAATGTGAAATATGTGAGAGCCTCTATGAGGGAATTAAGCAGAGAAGTTATGTGAGTGGGTGCAGGAGTGATTGCGCACACTTTGGGGAGAGTTTATTAACTCAAGGGAGAGACAATAACTAAAGCAAACGTAATAATTGCTGGCAATTCCCTCATCTCCTCAAGACTGGGTTAATCCCTTTACTTTTCACCTGAATCTTTTTCTTCAAAGCACATTTTTTTCCTCTCAATATAAAAATGCTTTTCTTGTATCTTTGCTCCATCATTTTTTGAAACACAAATTTTCTTTTAGCACAACTCTCATTTCTTTTCAAGTATCTTTTCTCGGGCATATTTTCTCTCATGTGTGCTGTTTTATCTCTTCTTTTCAACACTCTTTTCGTTTTACAAAATCTTTTTTTTCTTTGTCTTGAGTCTGGATCCCATAAGTCTGGACTGTTCATGGGCTCTCGTACCTGGTGCTGCCTAATGTTTGCACGCTGCGTGCCGGTTCTCGGGGGGGCTTAAGTAGGCATGCAGCCAGGTGTCATACATTTCACCTGATTGCCATAATGGCAGGGTTACCTCTCATCCGTGCTTGGCCGCTGATCTGCTAGAAATCCGTGGCTTAGTTGTGCGTGATTTGCCTGCCTTGCGGGCCACCACGTTACTCAGACTATTCACTTTTACAACACTTATGTTTCATCATAAATATGTCATACTCAAGTCTTACAGAACCACAATTATTTTCTTTGTTTATGTCATTCATGAATGTATCAATGTCTGGCTCAAAGATGTCAAGACCTAAACCAACTGCTTTCTGACCTCTTAATTAAAGTAGTCAAAACATGCAAATTTGGTTACATGGTCAAATTCCCATTGAATGGTTTCAAATTTTAAATGTTGGGCAATAGGTACAATGCGAGGTGATGGATCGTAAACCCTACGGGCCAACTATGCTTCAAAGACAGAAGACACAACTATGTAACCCATAAAGCTTTACAGATTATCAATATAATTCTTACTGTAATAAAACTTCATTTGGGACATTTAGAGGGCTAATTTTCAATATGGTCCAGTCAAATTTTACAACTGCATATATGTACTGTAAATATTTGCACAAGCCAACTTTTAAAGTAAAAAAAAAGTACTTTTATAGGAAAACTACAAATGATTAGCAGATATATCTTGTCCTACTACTTCATCTATATGAAATTGAATTACATTCAATAAAAAACTTTTAAAATTAAGTTAGATTACCTGAATAGCATTACCAAGGAACGAAAAAGAAAATCACAGGTTTATATAATTTACCTGTGTAGTTCGGGGAACATGTGCATCTGTAAAGAGGTGTAGTTCGCTGACTTGTGCTCATGCATGTAGCTCCATTTAAGCAACATTCTGGGTAAATCAGGCAGGCTTTGTGTTGACACAGGCTCTCCATCCAGTCCTGAGCACAAAAAGAATTTAAAAAAAGGGAGTTTACAAAACATCTAATTAGATTGAATGTTTACTTTAATTAAATCTGTAATTTTACATTTGCTATGTATTGGCTTGTAACTAGGTTCTTTTTTAGAACTATTACATGCACCTGCAAAATGAACAATCCATTTCACAGACTGTGTTTAAGAGTAATCTACAGCAATGTATAATAAATAAATAAATGAATAAATAAAGGATAGAAGCAGCTACGTCAATGTCTGGAGGAAAGTGTTACCTGTTGGGTTTACTTGTATCTTTCCATCTTCAGATGACGCTCAACCTTTCCCACCCTCCCAAATACTGTATCAAGAATGACCCCAAGAACGTGCCAAGGCTTGTTCCAGTAAATCAAACGTAGAGAACCCTGTGGAAGCTTAGGACCCCTTACACTTTGAATAATAGAGGCTCAAGCTACTTGCCCAAATTATGACTATCACCATGCAGCCCAGTCTAATGACCTAATGGCCAGACAAGGTTTTTTGCCAGTTCTTTCTTCCATCAGAGGTAGAAAATTAAGTAGCCCATTTGAGGTTGTCTAATGAACTTACCAGCTGCCATTCAGGACATTAAGTACACCACTTTTACATGTGTCCGGGTGAATGCCAGGCTGACAGACATGGGCCACGTGTCGGACTAGTGTTTTATCCACCCCTAAATGACCTGCCTTTCAATTGTAATGAGGATCTTGGAACCACATTTCCTAGCAGCTTTACATCGGAATCAACAATTGTGTTACTTCCTCTTTAGTTTAAGTTTCCTGTATAGCCTCTGAATAGCCTCTAATCATCTCTAATTGCAAAGTAGGAGTGAAAGAGCTCAACATCAAGCTTAATCAAATAGCCATCACCAGGTCTCACTTGGCACAATTTGTCACATGACTGTTCCATGAGGGTGGAAGAGGCAGAGCATCTACTTGATATGGAGCCATCATCGAAAGCAGGGTTACAGGGGATTGGTTAGGGACAAAACCCAGTGAGAGCAGTTAAAGTAGAGGTTTGGTTAAGGCAAAGCATGGGTTTGTGGGAGTGCTTTTGAGGGAGGGCACCTTATTACCAAGGGATGTGGGAAGGCAGGGAAAGACAAGAAAGAGAGAGCATCACACCACACTTTCAGGAGACCCTCACGTTCATGTCCCGCAGCAACCACAAATTTAGGCTTTTTTTTTTTTTTTGCCATACAAGTCTGCAAATGATTTATTTATGACACGCTGCTATTTAGCACCAATCCTGAGAGTTCTCATCACACTGTGTGTCTGAACAGCATGTGTCTCGAGAGCATGTCCACTGCGGCACTTTGCAGTCCCAGGAGGTGAGCTGTTCTCGTTGATGCTCACTGTGGGTGGGCCCACCTGGGAAGCCATTGTCAAAGGTGGAGCGTATTGTGTGACCAAATGCTGCCCTGGTAATTAATGTATCGGATGTTGAAATCAATCAACATGTGGAAGCACAGTGAATCCCGTTCCATGAGGGAATTCTAGGTGAATATCTCTCTCCTCTGAATTACTGTGCACCTTGTATCTCCAGTTAGCTAGGTCTTGTACTCATTTTGATGAGACAATGATGTATCTCTGTCAGTGACCTAGCCAAAGACTCACAATCACTCCTTCTGAAAGTCTCTTAGTTCCACAAGGCTCAAAGTAACCACATCTACAGCTATAGCTGTGAATCCAATCACTTAGAAAAGGAGAAGTGCACAGAACTACCTGCCTGAATTTGATTGGCAAACACAGCATCTGCCAAACCTTGACAGAGTGGGCTGTATTCTCAATGAATATAGATTCATAGAGATAAATGCTTAGATTTGTTTTGTTTGTTCATGGATCCCTTAGAGCCTTAGAAATCCTGTGCAACTATAAAGTCGATTAGGCACAAAAATTAAACTGGAAGTCTATTGCCTCTCACTGTGAATTCAGGAATGATGGGAATATTGAACTATACATAGCAGATTAACTGACAGTTATGTGGCATAAATATAATATGACAGCAGTAACATGTAAAATGGAATGACTTTTAAGTATCAGTTATGTCGACCTAAAAAAAGAATAAGAATTGACACCACCATCTTTATTCTGAATGAAATAATATGTAGAACAATATAGAAACAAGAAAAAATTGTTCTTTTTTTGTCCTATTTATTTTGCCTCTGTCCCTGTAGGAACAATTGCAACGAATCTAGGCATTAATCTTAATGGGACCCTTAGCAAATCAATCTGCCTGTTTTGGGCTCACATTAGGTGAGGCATTAAAATATAGAATGGGGCTAAAGTTTGTGGCATGACCAGTCCATTTGGTGTCCTGCTTTGTAGACCTGTGTTCTTCTATCATCTTAATGCAGAAATCCTGGCAAACAGGGCAGTTTAGCTTTCAGATGCAGAAGGTAGAATTGAACATTGGTTCCACTGTTGAATCACAGTTAGCCTAGAAATATCTCTCAGGCACACCTCACCAGGAAAGGAAAATGAGAATGCACCGAGGGAATTCACTAATGTGACATTTTCAACCACAAACAGATCGCTGTACACTAAGTAAGACTCAATGGACCACATTCAGTGTGCCAGTGGTGGCAAGTATAAATACTATCTTACTATACTTTTTTTTTCATGTATCTGTGCTTTACTTGAGTGATTTCCTTATGTCACTTTGTTTTCTTCTAACTCACTACATTTTCTGAAGAAAAACCTGTACTTTTGATAACTACATTATAAGCAGAGGCTCATTAATTGTCAGATGAAGATCACGCTGCATTGATTTTCTAATCTAGATCTACATTTGTGTAAGTAACACAGCAAGCAAAATTCGATTTACGTTTCACAACAATAACAATGCCAAACCTTAATGAATGTAAGTAAGTAACAATGGTAGTAGCAACTAACTACTACCGAAATAATTTAAGATGATAACAATGCTGCTTGCTTTTCACTTAATTAATCTCAAATCTTGTTGCTATCAACAAGTCATGGCGTCATGTCCAGTGCCTCATTTCCTTAAGCTTCAGTTTATTATTTGACTAGTGTTCATTTTTAAAATAAATGAACCTAAACCATTTTTATCTTGTAATGCCTACACATTCGCATGAACTAACAAAGCATTGGAATACTCAAAATAAATTAATTATTTCTACATATTTATATTTTTAAATATATACACTTATACTTCCATTCTAGTAAAAACAAATCTCTACTAGAATGCACAATTATTTTAATTAACAGAATCAACTTCAATTCTATTTACAACCATTAAAAATACTGTATCAGTAACACGGTTGGATAGATATCCAGAAAAACCTGCTTGCTGTGGAGTTCTTGTACTTTTGCACTTAAAGTACATTTTACTGCATTTACTTAGTACTTCTACTTGAGTAAAAATATTGAAGTGGTACTTCTACTTATAGTGGAGTACATTTTTACATGTAATTTAACTTGAGTATTGAGTTTGTGCACTTCTGCCTCCTCTGCACTGTGCTTAGCCACAAGCCTGCTTGATAATAGCTTCCTGACCAGATACAAGGGAAAAACAGTAAGAAATCCTGCATGTAGCGGAATCCAAATAAATTCTCTAATTCAACAGTGAAGAGCAAGGTATGAAAAAGGAGGATGACTCAGCCGTGCTAGTGGCAATAGTTTGTTGGCCTGCAGTTCACAAAATGGCGGATGATGTAAAAAAAAGTACTGAGCCCAGAAGGAACCCACTATAATACCAAACAGCAAACACTAGTATACAGTATATACAGTAGCAAATTTCCTGCCATTGCAGTTGGAGATATTTAGCAAGAATATGAAGCTCGAAGCTTGCAGCCACGGAGTTCTTAGCAGCATCCAAAAGATTTAGAAAAAGTACACTTGGTGTAACTAGCCCAGCTCATACCATCTCTTCTTTTGTGGTAAGTTTACTTTTTTTCCCGATTGGAGCATATCAACTTGGGTTGGGAGTCACAATGGACCACCAGATACAACATTATTGCAATATGCAAATGCTAATTTGATTTGTATAGCAATTTTGTAAGTATCACAATTTTAAAAATATCCCAATTCAATGTTTTTTTTATTTTTGCATTTTGTTTCTATTCTAAACAAACTTAGCAAATCATTATCTACTACTTCACATACTGTAATGCCAATGTGTGAATAGTTTAAAGCCACCTGTAGGATTAAAGAAGAACTGCAACATGTTACCACCTCAAATGCAAACATAGGAAAATCAAAAACAGATTTTGCCTCCACCACTATCATCAACAACTTTGGGGGGAAAAAAGGGTGCCTCTAGCTTGACCATGGTCACATGCTATATAACATATATTACATGCGCTACATGATGTTCAGTGAGTGCAAGGAAAATATAATAGCTGTACTGTATGACGGATTTATCTATTGCAATTTTTGCACCAAAGATGAATTTGTGACTGAATTTGTGTCAGAAGGTCATGACATGCACATGCACAATTAAGATCACAATCACACAGATTAACAATGAAGTGATAAGGAGTTGGACCTAGAACAACCTATTTCAATATACAACTTATTTTAATCAGAAAATAAGATCCAATTGTACACATGATATAATTATCTAACAGAAGAAGTGAGAAGTGGTCTGGATATTGTAATTACAAAGGAGGAATTTGATTGCAAGAAAACTGAAGACCTTTATACTAATTGCCTCCAAAGGTTTTCATCTACATTGATGCTGTTTGCATATTGTAAAGAATCAACAACCAGTACAGACCCTGACCTACATCTTAAGAAATCAATTCCGAATTTGATACAATCCGTGACATATAAGAACAAATATCTATCCCCTGCATATGAGAGTTTTTTGGCACATCCCTCAAAAGAGCCTATGAGGCTGATAGAATGACAGTATGATGTTATTAGTATTGAGGGGTATACTTAGGACTCCAGGACACACATAAATCATGGGGACAGCCACTAACATGATAATGACAAAATGAGGATGGGCAAAATTTTTACAAATGAGTACTTTCAGGGCACAATATATTTTGGTGTTATGAAGGTAGCATATTTGTCTTTCCATGGTTCTTAGATGGGACAAGTAAGCCATCGGAGAAATAAAGGTGCAAATGAGTCCAATGGCAAATGAGAAAGGAAGAAAATGTCTTAAAGCAAAATGAATTAGGCAAAAAGACAGCATTTGGAACGCGTACAATGCTATGAATGCAGGTCTCAAACTTCTCCTTAAAACTACACCTGTTAAACTGTCCATTAGATACTCACTTGGTCTAAATATCATGCTTTTTTTTCATTATCATCATTGTTGTTGTTCTGACATGTTTTTTTTCGAGTTTGAATATATTTATGACCAATAATAATTTTTATTTATAAGTGTCTTAATACCTTTTATATTATAAAATTAATTAAAAAAAATTATAACAAAGACAGAATTCTGTATATAGCCTTAAACATAATGAAGGACAAAATGAAAATTTTATATACAGTAGAAAAAAAATCTTACTACAGTATGTGTAGTTTAAGTAAAAATAATGTTTGAATTTATATGTTTGCTGGTATTTCATTACTTTGCCACAATATCCGATTACTTCATCATATTCACCAATTAGGTGGATACATGATCCATCATTCAAGCATGTAATGAAATGTAGCTTGCAATATTCAATTATTTCCTCACAGTTTTTCCCAGTAAGGCCTTTGTAGCAACTATGCCACATAGACTTTCAGCTGGCACTGGGTTCGAGTTCCTACCGCAGGGATAATTGTCACATGGATTCTATAAATATTATAAAACACCAATATTTGGTAACAAATTGGTGTGTTTTATTTTTTTTTAGATTATGTTATGAAAGTGATCATTGTGAAGCATGGTTGATCATGGTAGGTTTGTTTCAAACAATCTAACCCCTTAGATTTCAAAATGCAAACTCTGTAACGAGATAACTGAAAATATTAGAGCTTTTTTTTTTTTTTTTTACATATTTTTTATTATATATTGTGAAAAAATATATCACAATTAAATTTTTTATTTTTATCCACTTAAAATGTGAGCATTTGTAAAAGTTAAACAATGTTAATTTGATTTATATTTCTTTAAGATAATAAAATCACTAACATTCTTTAACCAATGCACAAAAAAATGCAATTTTTTTTGTTTACTCACACACACACAAAAAAAAAAAAACTTAATCAAACCAAACTTAAATTACTTCACTAGTAACCGTTTCATATTATTGGCCTACATCAAGCAAGAAATTGTCCAAAAATACATGATCAAAACCTGGAACAATAATGCTGAATCCTTAATTTCACTTCCACTTGGTGAGGTGGCATCATAAACACTGAAGGCAGAAATCATAGATAGGTTTAAAAATGAGACTAAGAGCATTTCCACACACAGTGAACTCACAGGTTTGGAACTAAACAGCCATGTCGCCATTAAAAGAAGAAAAAAAAATTCTTATGAGGCTAATTTAAAGAAAAGGCTTACAATTTGCTAGGTTGCATACAGATTAGACATCAGAGCAGAGTAAAAAGGTCATGAGGTCTGATAAGTCCATATTTACCCTATTCTAATTTGATAGGAAAGAGTAAGAAAAGAAGCACATGAAATAATGCACCCATCCAGGGGCATAATCAAGGGCCCTAGAGACCCAATAAACTGACATTAATCAACCAAAATGGAAGCTTATTATACTATCCTCTAGTGCATTATTATACTTGATTGGGAAGATGCAGCATTCAAAGTAGACATTACACTGAGGCACAAGAAAAAAAAAAGAAATAACGCACCATTATTGTGTGCGTAAGTGTGTGGGTGTGTAAGTGAAATAAGAGAATAAACTTGCAGAGGTTTCAGGATGAGAGATATGAGACATTACACAAACATCAGTAACATAATATTTACTGGTTGTCACATGTGTTGCTCTCTATTGAAGGCTCAGGACGCAGCCTATACTGTAGGTCAGGGGATAGAGGTGCTATCTTCAGCCAGATCCACACTTTCATATGAAATCAGAAAAGTGAACAATGCCTATAGAAGCAGGATACACACCCACTTTTGTGTGGGGACACCAGGCACATGTGGCAGGGAAATCAATCAATGACAGAAGGTACAGGCAGAATACGGATGCATGTGACACTTTACTTTCAGACAGCCTCAATAAATTGAATGCCATGAAACATTTAACACTACAAAAAGGGGAAGGCTGAATCCTCTCATACCATGCATTCAGTCGGCTTCGATAATTGACCTTGCAGTGCAAGGAGGACCATTGCTTGGGTCAATCCATGGAAGGCAGCGGTCCAATAACATCCCTGGCTGAGTACTCAAAGAACGTGCTGATGTTCTATAGATGTCCTGACAGACATCTTTAACATCTGCTTCAGTCTGGCCCAGATGCTCCAAAACATCTACAGATCATACCTTTATCAAACAAATCTGTGGTAGCCTGTCTAAGTTATTGTCATCCTGTGGCCCTAGCCCCCAAAGAGATAAAATCCTTTGAACTACTTAAACTTTACATCACTGCCAGCATTAAATCCACTGCTGTTCACCCCAACTGATTTTCTAAAGGATGCCATCTCCACCACATTACACACAGTTCTGTCTCATCTGGATAATAATAACACCTATAGCAGAATTCTGCTCATTGATTTCATTTCAGCATTTAATATAATCATTCTGCTGAAACTACAGTAGTAACTGCTACTAAACAGTACCATGTGTCAAGAATTCTGGACAATCAGTCTTATTCTATTATACTGAGCACTGGCACTCCACAGAGCTGTGTGCTCGATCCACTGCTATTTACACTACACAGCCAATTTCAAGGACAACATGATCATCAAATTTGCTGATGACACCACATTGGTGGGGCTTAGCATCAACAATGATTAATCAATGTAAAGGAAGGAGATTAAATACCTACAGAGCTAGTGCAGTAAAAACAACAAGGATGGTAAAGCAGTCCCAGGAGAGAGTGACAGAGAAATTAAACTTAAATAAAATTCAAGAATCACTCCTAACGAGCATCCTAAAAACATTCTACAGAGATGTTGTTGAGTGTTTTCTGACTTGAACAGGGGTTTTTCTTGCATGGTTTCTTTATTATAGCCGTTAAATGCATCCAACTAAAAATAAAAACTTGGCTAACCTTAATAGCTGCTGTCCTGTCACTTCTTGTTTGTCTCAATATACGACTCTTAATCATTTGTTTCTCCATCATTACTTGCCGTGATATACTGTAGGAATTTGTTTTACTTACAGTAACACTTTAGAAGATGAGTGTGTTCAATAGACAAAATGTCAGCATTATTTATAAGTAAAATGAAGATTACTGAGCAATAGCAAAGAGGAAAACTGTTTTTTTTATAGGAATAGGATATTAATTGTCTATTTCACAATTACTTACAATTAATCAGATCATATATAGTATCCTATACAAAATGTTCTGTAAATGCTTCTTTTTTTTCATTCGGGAGAATCAGAATGTAGCAACAACAAACAGTAGAGAGAAAATGGCTGACATGTACATTTCTTTTCTTTTTTATTGTTCTTAAGATATCGGATTAGCTGTAAGCCATAATCACCAACGTTAAAAGAAATAAACACTTGAAATATATCAGTATCTGTATAATAGATCTATATAACATACAAGTTTCACATTTTGAATCAAATTACTTAAATAAATCAACTTGTTGGTGATATTCTAATTTAGCATATTTATTTATATATTTTCCCAATAACCTCATGAAAGGTTTAAAAGAGATTCAACCTTCATGCATACAGTGCCTCGGGTCTAGGCTCAGCAACGTATAAAGCAATAAAATGAAGTAAGCTGACAGCCTGAATGTACTGTACTGCATGACAAGGTTATCACATCTATGAAGTTTTTCTCCCTGATGGGACAAGCACCCAAATTATGAACGAGTGGGAGCCAGAGGAATCATTTCTTGCCTGCATGCGGAAGGCCAGGGTTCAATTTCCACTCAATGCCCAAACCCAGTCACTGGATGCAGAGTTGGTCCCAAACCCAGACAAAATGTGAGGGTTGCATCAGGAATGCGTAAAATCTGTCAAGTTATATCCTGATCAAATTGTCCACTGTGCCGACCTTTCGACAAAAGCAGGTGAAAACCATCATTTAGGTAATTTTGGTAGTAGACAAAAGTAAAATTCAATGTTTAATGACAGGAATACATATATTTTTTCTTTTATAAACAAACAATATTTAGTAAGAATTCCTTCATCCATCCATCCATCCATCCATCCATCCATCCATTTTTTTCCGCTTATCCGAGGTCGGGTCGCGGGGGCAGCAGCTTCAGCAGGGATGCCCAGACTTCCCTCTCCCCGGCCACATCTTCCAGCTCTTCCGGGGGGATCCCAAGGCGTTCCCAGGCCAGCCGAGAGACATAGTCCCTCCAGCGTGTCCTGGGTCTTCCCCAGGATCTCTTTCTGGTGGGGCGTGTCCGGAACACCTCATAAGGGAGGCGTCCAGGGGGCATCCTAAATAGCTGCCCAAGCTACCTCATCTGGCTTCTCTCGATGCGAAGGAGCAGCGGCTCTACTCTGAGCCCCTCCCGGATGACTGAGCTTCTCACCCTATCTCTAAGGGAGAGCCCAGACACCCTGCGGAGGAAACTCATTTCAGCCGCTTGTATTCGCGATCTTGTTCTTTCGGTCACTACCCACAGCTTATGACCATAGGTGAGGGCAGGAACGTAGATTGATCGGTAAATTGAGAGCTTTGCCTTTTGGCTCACCTCCTTCTTCACCACGACGGACCGATACAGAGCCCGCATCACTGCAGACGCTGCCCCGATCCGCCTGTCGATCTCCCGTTCCATTTTACCCTCACTCGTGAACAAGACCCCGAGATACTTAAACTCCTCCACTTGGGGCAGGATCTCACTCCCAACCCTGAGAGAGCACTCCACCATTTTCCGGCTGAGGACCATGGCCTCAGATTTGCAGGTGCTGATTCTCATCCCAGCTGCTTCACACTTGGCTTCAAACCTATCCAGTGAGAGCTGTAGGTCACAGGGTGATGAGGCCAACAGAACAACGTCATCTGAAAAAAGCAGTGACCCAATCCTGAGCCCACTAAACTGTACCCCCTCAACGCCCTGGCTGCGCCTAAAAATCCTGTCCATAAAAATTATGAACAGGATCGGTGACAAAGGGCAGCCTTGTCGGAGTCCTACTCTCACTGGAAACAGGTCCGACTTACTACCGGCAATGTGGACCAAGTTCCGACACCGGTTGTACAGGGACAGGACAGCCCTTAACAGGGAATCCGATATCCCATGCTCCCGGAGTACCCCCCACAGGACTCCCCGAGGGACACGGTCGAATGCCTTCTCCAAGTCCACAAAGCACATTTAGACTGGTTGGGCAAACTCCCATGCCCCCTCCAGGACCCTGCTAAGGGTGAAGAGCTGGTCCACTGTTCCGCGACCCGGATGAAAACCACACTGCTCCTCCTGAATCCGAGGTTCGACTATCCGACGGACCCTCCTTTCCAGGACCCCTGAATAGACTTTCCCAGGGAGGCTGAGAAGTGTGATCCCTCTGTAGTTGGAACACACTCTCTGGTCCCCCTTCTTGAAGAGGGGGACCACCACCCTGGTTTGCCAGTCCAGAGGCACTGTCCCCGATGTCCATGCAATGTTGCAGAGACGTGTCAACCATGACAGCCCTACAACATCCAGAGCCTTGAGGAACTCCGGGCGGATCTCATCCACCCCCGGGGCCCCACCACCATGGAGCTTTTTGACTACCTCAGCGACCTCGGCCCCAGAGATGAAAGAGTCCACCTCTATGTCCCCAGACTCTGCTTCCTCATCGGAAGGCATGTTGGTGGAATTTAGGAGGTCTTCGAAGTACTCCCCCCACCGACCCACAACGTCCCGAGTCGAGGTCAGCAGCGCACCATCCCCACTATACACTGTGTTGACCGTGCACTGCTTTCCCCTCCTGAAACGCCGGATGGTGGACCAGAATCTCTTCGAAGCTGTCTGGAAGTCATTCTCCATGGCCTCCCCAAGCTCCTCCCACGCCCGGGTTTTTGCCTCAGTAACCACCAAAGCTGCATTCTGCTTCGCCTGCCGGTACCTATCAGCTGCCTCCGGAGTGCCACCAGCCTAAAAGGCCCGGTAAGACTCCTTCTTCAGCTTGATGGCATCCCTCACCGCCGGTGACCACCAACGGGTTCTTGGGTTGCCACCGCGACAGGCACCGACCACCTTACATAGATCATTCGGACTCAAAGTCCCCCACCTCCCCCAGGACGTGGTTGAAGCTTTGCCGGAGGTGGGAGTTGAAGCTCGTCCTGACAGGGGACTCTGCCTGACGTTCCCAGCAGACCCTCACAATACGTTTGGGTCTACCAGGCCTGACCGGCATCCTACCCCGCCACCGGAGCCAACTCACCACCAGGCGGTGATCAGTTGACAGCTCCGCCCCTCTCTTCACCCGAGTGTCCAAGACATGTGGCCGCAAGTCCGACGACACGACCACAAAGTCGATCATCGAACTGCGGCCTAGGGTGTCCTGGTGCCAGGTGCACATATGGACACCCTTATGCCTGAACATGGTGTTCGTTATGGACAATCCGTGACGAGCACAGAAGTCCAATAACAAAACACCGCTCTGGTTCAGATCGGGGGGGGGGGGGCGTTCATCCCAATCACGCCCTTCCAGGTCTCACTGTCATTGCCCACGTGAGCATTGAAGTCCCCCAACAGAACGATGGAGTCCCCAGGAGGGACGTTCTCTAGCCCCCCCTCTAGAGACCGGTCTAGGCCCCCTCCATGGGTGCAGGCCCAACCACCAGGCGCTCGCCATCGGGCCCCAACCCCAGGCCTGGCTCCAGAGGGAGGCCCCGGTGACCCACGTCCGGGCGAGGGAAAACAAATTCCTTAAGAATTCCTTATGCTGCGTAATACGTTTTCCCACCACTGTATCTGTACAATGATGACCTAATACACAGTACAGCAGAAAATAATTGTAAAAGTGTTTTCTTTATCGCTTAACATTTAGGCTAATTAAGATAAATTAAGTAATTCAACAGGTTACACAATCATATGCATAATCTATGGTGATGAGGATGTGTTCTCTCCCTCGCTCTCTCTCTTACTCTCACACACACACAGCGCCATTTATTTCCCATTCCTTTCTTCATTTAGAATTTTAATTTACTGTTTTCTCTGTCTTTTTTCCCCAATTGTCATTTTGCCTGAGAGCCTGGTTAAATTTATTGACTCGAGTGATCTCGGCTATTACAGCCCACAGAGATGTATGGGTTGAGATAAGTGAGGCAATAGCTACAAAATGCCCCTCAGAAAAAGAAAAAAAAAAACGCTAGGCTCAAGAGCTAATAGAGCGCTGTTATTTGTCACTTCTCCCCAGTGCTATTAGTAAAAGTTCATTAAAATGTTCTCATCTGGTGTGGCTGAAAACTCCCTCATCAAACCTGCAGCAAGTGTAGTAATTTGGTTGAGAGTTGCCCATGATAACCGTAATGCTAAGGATACCCTAGAACATTGAGATTTTTTTGTTTGTCTCAAATTTTTTTGACTGATATGCTGACTCGGAGAGCTCTTAAAGACATTACTTTTAGCTTTCTTGTCCACTAAATGCAAGTAAGTTTCACTTATTGAAAAAGCCAGTTTAAAGAGGAAATAATGAGGAATGTGAAATAGTTAAGAGTCTGCATGGTGGGTGGGTGGGTGAGTGAGTGAGTGAAATAGGCATGTGCTTCTAACATTATCTAGGTGAATTGTTTTGACCTGTGAATTCAAGAGCCTCCGTCTTGTGAGCCAACGATTAGGCAGATTATTATGGCTGATTATTATGTTCATAGTGAAATTTTCCCTTTCTCTACCCTTAATGTTGCTTGGTACACAACTGAAAAGTATAACTTGGTTAATGCCAGTAATATAGGTAAAGAGCAATGTCTGCAGAGGTAAGCAAAGTAAACATTCTTATTATTATCATTATTATTGTTTATGTAGTCTTGAGGAAGAATTCTCCAAGCTTCCTGAATGCCTCTCATTTTATGAAAGTTTTTGGCTCTCATGACCTATGAATCATAAAAGCATAAAACATCTAACTTAAAGCCACTGAGAAACAGGTGCAGATGATGACAGATGATTAGAAGACTGGTGATGCTGAAAGCTGAGTGTTCCCATTTCGTTAATTCAATCTACATGAATAAATTTAATTGTATTTCATATTAAGAAAAAAGAAGTGGCTCAAGATGTTTGCACAATTCTGTACCTTCAAATTGACTTAAGTGTTAAAGGTCCTGTACTTGAATAAGTTCACAGTAGTCTTTAATTCTTAGTAAATCTCTCTCTCCTGACAATGGGCATGCTGTTTCCGTCTCTGTCTGCACCCGTCTCCACCTGTGATTTCAAACACCTGCTACATGATTTAGCTTATCACAGAGGAAATACAATTAGGCATAATAGCCAGCAGGTGCTGATATTACCTCGTCAAACACTACACATCACACTGGTTATGAAACGCAACGCCATGCAGAAATCTGGTGAAGTGCAATGTTTCTTGGTCGATGTTGTAGTGGAATAAAAGTAAAAAGTATCCCTTAATAAAAACACTCAAGTAAAGTGCAGATACAGTTCGTGGAATGTGTACAGTGGTACCTCAGTATACAAATTTAATCTGTTCCCGATGACAAGTTCTTAAGGCAAAATTTTATATTGTGAAACATTTTTCCATAGGTAATAATGTAAATGCAGATAATCTATTTCAGTCATCCAACAATATTGCCAATATTACCAATTTTTAACACTTTAATCGTGTTTTTGGATATAAAAACAATCAAAACCTTTAGAAAAGACATACAAATCAAGTAACCTTAATTTATAATTATTCTTGGCAATGGCTGGATCTTCACTAAACCATGCACAAAATGCAAAAAAAATAAAAATAAAAAATGTTAACTCGCTTCGCTTGATGCAAACAAGTTTTGAATGGCTCCCGGACATACTGTACGCGCAACTTAGCCAGAGTTCAGCTCAGTTCGTTTGCCCTTATGCTGAAAATGCTTCGCATACAGATGAAAATGTCTTTTATGAGGCATGGCGTTCATATTCTGAGCTACCACTGAACATAAGAACAGCAACTTATGTTAGAAAAGTCCATTTCTATCCAGTTACCAGGGGGACCAGAGGGTGTGTGCCAACTATAAGGGCACTGTACTCTAAGGCACTGGAAAGGAGGGTTCGGCCAATTGTCAAACCCCAGATTAGAGAGGAACAATGTGGATTCCATCCTGGTTGTGGAACGATGGACCAGCTTTTTATTCTGGCAGGAATCCTGGAGGGGGCTTGGGAATATGCCCATCCAGACTACATGTGTTTTGTGGTTTTGGAAGAAAGGCTTATTACAATTTTCTCTGCAATTAGTCATACCAGAGGGCTCTAGAAATTATCAACTTCTCATGTAGTGATATTAGAAATATAACAAATTTGTCAGCTAATGTATATACAAGTGCAAACAGAATGTGGCGATTTCCTTAAAGCCATGAAGAAATGGCCAAAACTCAATAATTAATTCCTAAATTTCACCACCCCGGTCCGAGTAGTCTAAAATATAACCAGTATTACGTAGTGCATGTGGTACAAGTGCATCCACCTGCAATAACACTCCTCTCCTTCATGCTACATTCTTTACAGAAATGCACTGCAATGTTCTCTGTGTTCCCTGCACTTTGTACCTGAGCGCACAAAAGTACCATTCTGTGCACACTCACATCAAACTGAATAAAAATAAACTCAGCCATAGTCATGGATCATCATGTACAACCAGACATGGGCTTTAGAGGTACTGGATGTGAAGGAGATGTGAATGTGAAAACATTAAAGTAATCGATCACCTCTGGAGCAGTGTGATTAACTGTGTTCATTGCTCCTGAGATAACGGAATGAAATGCTGAATATCAGCACTACTTTTCCAGGTATAAAGAATGATCATTTATATGCTAGTTAAAGTGTATAAATAGAGAATAAGAAGTAATTTGATCTGACAGCAAGTCTACAGTAACTCAAATAACTACACTTCACAGCTGTGGTGAAGAGAAAAACACACCATGCCAAATCATGATGCTGACATGCTACAATACCTGTAGTCCACATGAGGCTCCAGTCCTGACAGACAAGAGTAGGAATATGATGCTACAATAAGCACATGGTCACTGACACGATGGTTGGATAAAAGGAAGTTGTTGTTTTTTTGTTGTCATTTTTGTCACATTGTTCTGTGTAAACACTCAATGGAAATAGTGTAGCTCTTATATTATGCATTAAAATAGGTACTGTAAGCATTTAGAGGTCCCTAATGCTATTAATGGTGGCATTTTGGCTGTCGCCTTACACCTCCTGGGTCGGGGGTTTGATTCCTGCCTCGGACCTATGTGCATGGAGTTTGAATGTTCTTCTCTTGCATGACGTGTTTACTCCAGGTACTTCGGTTTCCTCCCACAGTACAAATACATGCATGTTAGGCTAACTGGCGTTCCCAAATTGCACGTAGTGTGTGAATGACAATTAGGCGTTGAGTTGTCAGCCCAACCCATTAACACTAGATTTACTAGGCCTGCGCAAATTGGCCATAGAAACAACAGCTATATTTCGAGGGTTGGTAGTATCTGATGTGCCGGATGGCTTGTGGATGTCAGCCAATTAAATAATAAATAAAATTAAATTTTTAAAAAGGGCCTTTGATAGCATTTTGCTTCTTCTGATTCCTAGCTGGTGGCACGGTGGTGTAGGTCCAGGTTGGCTTCCCGTCTGTCTGCATGGAGTTTGCATGATCTCCCCATGCTTGGTGGGTTTCCTTGGGGTAATCCTGTTTCCTCCAAAGACATGCAGATTAGGCTAATTGGCATTCCCAAATTGCCTGTAGTGTGTGAGTGAGTGTATGTGTGTGCCCTGCCATGGAATGATACCATGTCCAGGGTGTACCCAACCTCGTGCCCTAAGCCTCCTGGAATAGGCTCCAGGCCCCGGCGTGACCCTGAATACAGGATAAAGCGTTATAGATGAGATGAGATGAGTGAGTGATTCTTAGCTGAAATGACCCATGTAGGTAATGTTTACATTACCAGACTGAAGTGACAAAATATCCTTTTTTTTTACCTTATTGTGACTAGGGATATGTTTTTAGGGCTGTTTGAAGGCTGCGCATTCACACAATAGGGGAAATGTGGGAACGCCAATTAGCCTAATCTGCATGTCTTTGGACTGTGGGAGGGAAACCAGAGTACCCGGAGTAAACCCACCAAGCACGGGATGATGAACATGCAAACTCCATGCACACAGAGACGGGAATTGAACCCGGACCCTAGAGGTACAAGGTGACAGTGTTAACCACTAAGCCACCATACTGCTCAAGAAACATTTATTTCCGCTTATTTCGACTTTGATAATGAATACCACTGGTTATTTTGCTAAACAGTTTCAGTAACCATTTGGCAGGTTTAACATTCAACTATCATCCTTAACAACTCATAGATGTTTCGAGTATGGACCCATTTGTATCTCATAAAAATTGGCCACTATTATATCATAAAAATAGGGGACACTATGTATTTTGTGTACAATAAATCTACTGGATCTATGTTTAGATATGTAATGGCATTTTTGATGACTACCTAATTACTGAAAAGCATGGCCATAAAATATGAAATTTAAATGTTATGTTTTGCTACTTGATGCAATTACATTGAAATGGCCACAGTGTGGGGGAGTTCATTGGGTTCGGAATTTAGTTAAAAATGCTGTTTCTCAGGACCCAATTGTTGTATTTTTCTGTAACTGTTAGTTTTTACAACACTGAACTACATGAAAAATATGGCTGCCTGCAGTGAATCAGTCCCCAGCAGGCATTTTCTTAGCTTAAAAGCTTAGTAAATATGCTCCTGTATGGCCTCTATATCGCTGTATGTATCATGGCAGGAACTGGCGACTTGGGCGGTATTTGGACCGTGCAGATTAAATAGAGCTTTGCTTTTTTGTTACAATGTTTTGTCGTGGTTTATTTCATTTATTTATTTATTTATTTATTTATTTATTTATTGCCATTTCTCTTATTTATTGCTGGAAAATACAAATAAATGAAAAAAAAAATAAGTCTTACAATTTGCTACACAGTAAATCAGGAACACATTAAAAGAGAGCAACGTGTAGTACTGTATTACCACAATATCGCAATATCCGAAATCTAAACTTTTTTATTTAATCCATATTGAACAGCTCCAGTAATTTTAGCAAAGCCAACAATGCTGCATTACTGCATAACAGCAACCATTTCCTTATAGCGTTTATTTTTTACTAGCAGCGCTAGGATGTTGAGTGAGATGCACCTTTAAACAAATAAGCGCCGGCTCCAGTGAAGCAGCAATGTGAAAGCACGAACAGAGAAAGAGAAGTCATTAGCCAGCTGTGCACTCCACGCTCTGTCTAACTGATCTTGACATCAATACTATTTTCAGACCTGACCCTTCAAAGATAAGCAATATAAAAGGACCACAGTGCCAGATGACAGGAATATAGAGCTGCCTGCTGCTGTTGGACTTAGCATATATGCAATGAACAGAAAAGGGTTATTTCACTTTCGAACAGATGAACTGCTTTGTGAGCTGCCTCGGACACATCTAATCAATGTAGAATAGACCATTCTAATGTTAAGTGTATGTCGGCAAGAAAGTGGATTAGCCATCAAGTTTTACTGCCCGCACTTTCAAGTGACTGAAATGCCTCATGGGAATTATAACCGGGTTCAGGTGGGAAATATAAGGAAGATGAGGAAAGGTCATCAAAGACAATTAGTCCATTATCACCCTCGATTTTCGCCAATTCATTTTCACTCATAACAGTTGAATTACCTTTCACCTAAAATTTCACGAGATCCCAAAGTGCTGGTACTTCTAGAAATGGCTCCAGGAGAAAAGCTTATCTTTCAGTAACACAAATTTCTGAATGAATGTGCAACAGATCACTTCAGGCCTGTAAAATGCCATAAAAGCCACCCCGAAAGGCTGCTGATGCCTTTCAAGTGACAAGTTGATCCTGCTTAAAAGGGGCCTTGTCAATATACATATGACATTTACTATAAATCATCTCCTAAGGGAAAGAAAATGAATCCAAAAATATGGAAAGTAGGAAGGAATAGCATCTCACATGTTTGACAATGCCATATGCTTGCTCCTGCTGACAGCCAAGAGTTGTGCAGTTGTGTTCCAGCCTCACTTCACAATTGGAACTGGTGAAGCCTTCTGGGCACATGCAAATGTACTTTTCACCATGTTCCTCACATTTGCCTCTGTTTCCACAAGGCTGCGAACTGCAGGGGTCTTTCTTCTCAGTGCAGAATGTGCCTGTTAGCAAATACATACAGTAAGGCATACAGAACACCACATTCCCCCACCCCCTTTTTTTTTATAAAAAAAAAAAGGTATAATGAAGTAAAAAATGTATTTCCCTGTTCACAAAACGATGCCTGTAAACTTGCACAGAAAAAAATTATGAACACTGCTGCTTATTGTGCATATCCGCAATTAAATAGACACAAACAAATACTGTAGAATGAAATGGCAATAGATCACATGTGATAACACGCCAAGAAAGAGCAAATCAACTGAGGGTTATCAGTGTTGATAACGAGCAACAGTGTATCAACAGTTTCAAATGTACTGATTCAAATTAAAAGACTTAAATGGCAGAGCAGACTTTATCTATAACTAGGCCACAAAACACGTTACTTTTTTTTAGCTTGATCTTTAATCCAGCTAAATAAGAAGATCTTAATATGAAATATTTAAATATATTCTGAAATATTACTGATTTGATTTTTGTTATGAACATAATACAGAAAATGTGTGTGTACCTCTGAAGTTTATGCAACATGGAAGTGATTAATCTTGCTTCCATAAACATTACAAGCTTCAGTTGTTTCGTAGAGATTATTCTGTTATACTGTCTTACTTCAAACAATAATAATTTAAAATGTAAATGATTCATATTCCTTTATGATTATTGATATAAAAATTGGTGTAAACTTCTAGGAGAATATTTCCTGTAAAATTTGTTGCTTAAATGAAATATCCTATTAGTGAATATCCTATCTTCACTACATTGGCTCCCTGTGAAAATTCGCATTGATTTTAAAATACTACTCTTGACATATAAGGCATTAAATGGTCTCGCGCCGCAGTATCTGAGCGAACTGCTAGTGTCTTACGATCCGCCACGCCTACTTCGATCAAAGGATGCAGGCTGCTTGTCAGTACCGCGTATTATGAAAACTACAGCTGGGGGCAGAGCTTTTTCTTACAAAGCCCCAAAATTATGGAATAGTCTTCCAAATAGTGTTCGGGACTCAGACACAGTCTCAGTGTTTAAGTCTAGGCTCAAAACCTATTTATTTAACCAAGCATTTTTATAAATAGATTTGCCATAATGTAAAGGAGCAGATCTGGGGGACTCAAGGACATAGAGTATTATGGTGAACTGGTATGTTTAGATGCTGTCTTCCTCACTCTCATTTGATCACTCAGGTTTGTTGACGGTGAGGTGATTGTTTGCTTTACATCTCAGTTCCCCCTCATGTTTGTGTTTCCTTCTGGCTCTCCCTTTTAGTTATGCTGTCATAGTTAGTCCTGCCGGAGTCCCTGCTTGCACTCTACAGTAAATATACATTCACATTATACATTGTGACTGTGACCATACCTAATTGCAATCTCTCCTCCTCTTCTCTTCCTCCCCCTCTTTCTCTTTCCTCTCTCCCCCTGTCTCCCCCTTTCACTCTTTCTCTCTCTCTCTCTGTCGAGCTACACATGTGGTTCCTGAGCTGCCAGTGATCCAGACTCCCTCTGCCCTCCGGACCTGTCTGATCCATCCTGGTGCCCCGTTTCTGGTTGGAGGTCTCATCGCATGGATGCCCCGTGTGTCTCTTTGGGATGCGTCTGGTGTCTGGGGATGATTCTATCTACTTAGAAGATGGTTCTGGCCTCGACTGGTGTTGTCAGCTGTTTCTCTGAGGACTTGACAATTCGATAGTTCAGGACTGGAACTTTATACAAGTCTATCTGAGTCTCCAATAACTACTGGACTCCATTTTACATCAACTATTATAACATCAATTAACATCAACTATTATAGCTGAACCTAACACTTAACACTGTATAAATGCAGATCATTTTCTGCTATCTGTTTCACCCAGATGAGGATGGGTTCCCTGTTGAGTCTGGTTCCTCTCAAGGTTTCTTCCTATTACCATCTCAGGGAGTTTTTCCTTGCCACTGTCGCCCTCGGCTTGCTCACCAGGGACTATCTGACCATTTTGATTCATACACATTCACATTCCATACAAACTTAAATAATTATTTTGATTGTGTAAAGCTGTTTTGAGACAATGTCAATTGTTAAAAGCGCTATACAAATAAAACTGAATTGAATTGAAATGAAAGCATTCCTTGCAAAATTAAGGATCCCCCCCCCCCAAAAAAAAAATTACTAATAGTGATTTTGTTTAAATGCTCCAAATGAAACACACCTTATGTTATGTGGCAATAAAATATTTTTTTGTATTCTGCCCTTTAGTGCCTGTAACCATATGTTGCAATATCTTGATTCAGTAATTTTAGAATAATAAATTTTTTTTAGGTTTATGTATTTTCGTATGAAATTTAAATTAGCCAACTTTCATCTTAATGGCAATTAAGATTATTGAAAAATTTGAGTAAAAAAGAAAAAGTTTAAAGACAGTACATGATGCAGTTAAGCATATTTGCAAAAAATGAAGCATGGTTCGGGAGATAAGAAACATTAAGTATTATGAAAAATGGTGTTATATGATCCTATCTGAAAATTTTCTTTTTTAACACCAATACCATGTTTTGGCTGCTTACAATATACCAGGGTTTGACATTTTGAGCAACTTTTTTGCTCACTGGCCAATGTGGCTAGTGGATTTCCAGAGTCACTCTCCATTCAGGCCTTTTTACTAGCCACAATTTTGTTACCAGAAAATCACAGTTTTTTCTTCACCATGATACGTTAATGTTTGTTATATCTAGATTTACTTACAGTATAAATGACAGCATACACTGTGTCACTATAGTAGTAGTCAAGTATTCAGTACTGTTAAGATCCCAATATAAAAACATGCAAACATGAGCAGTATATTCTGCTTATTGCTGTTACCACATGAAATTGAAAAATAACAGATTCAGTACAACTGAACTCATTTTGATATTAAAAATACAGCAACTCAGAACATTTATCATTTTAGTGTGCTATTATGTGAACTATTATCAGGTATTATTATTCATTATGTATTGTTATATCAGAATTCTGAGTTCTGAGACAATGGACTCTGGTCTATCTTGTAGTGTTGACTCTTTATAGTGTAAGGTAATTCAATCAATTGATGAATGTTCTATCATTCAACATGAAATCTAAATAGATTTTAATAGTGATTACTTTTTTTTTATATAATCAGTAAATAACCTGCGAAAGGGGCAAAACATTCTCATCCTGTTGAGAAGCAATAGCCCTTCAAGGAAATGATACACACACACCAAACAGGAAGTAAAACAATGCATGTGCAAATGGGAGTTTTGTGCGCGTAATATTACGTTGCAATGCGTTTATTATTTCAGATGCCTTTAGAGAAAACTACAACAAAAATATATTGGAATACCAAAGAATAAACTACCCGCCAAAGTGGCTAGTGAAACTAAAGATATTACCCGCCACTACCAAATTTTACCAGCATTTGGCGGGTGGGCGGGTGCCAATGTCAAATCCTGCAATATACATAAAGCACTTTCTTCTACAATAAATAACCTGCTGTTACTAGTGACTTGTCTGATACTCTATGTCCATATGTAATGGAATCTAAGGATGTAGAGCTATTGTCCATCATATAAAACAGAGATGCGTCTAAAATCAATGCCTAAATATTAACTGAGCTTTCACATCTGGGCTGTCACTTCTGTGACATTGTTAGAAAGATAATGAGGGATAATGATCAGTCTTAATATGAGAAATCTATAGTCAAAGACAATGCTGAGCCCTATACTGGGAGATATTTCAGACAACCTCAGCCACTTTTTCCAGGACAATGACCAATAAGTACAGTGCCGCAAGGGCGGTAACTGAAGTAGAGGGCATAAAACTAGGTTACTGCTCCTCCAGAATGCCTGAAACTGAATCTAATCGAGATGGTGTGGTCTGGAGGATAGTAATTTTATAGTATTAACCTAAATGACTATGGCAGCTATGGCATAACTATTGCATTGGCTTAGACTATTTGATCAGTGATGAAGTATAACTGTAAACCTGTAAACTATAAAATTGAAGTGTTAATTATTTTACACACATTGAATGTAAATGTGCCTAGTTTACTGTAGCAACATCACATCGATTGCTCGTAGTGCAGAAACACACTTGCTATTAACTGTAAATGTATTCATTTAATGCATTTATTCGCCTATTTGTCGGCTCATCTGCCTACTGTACATTCAACATTTTGTTACCACACAGGCTTCCAGTACACACACAGGGAAACTCAGACAGACTGTTTTGCATAAAGTTTTACAACAAACACGATGACACTTGAGGTGCTTAGTTTCCAGATTGATGTAAAATAGTATGTACTGTATCTCTCACCAACTGTTTTGAGATGCATATTTGTCATTACGCAAAAGATGTGAGAAGTGAGAGTAATTGACGACCTGGTGGCTCAACCATTCCTCGAAACTGTCCACCATTTTTGATGCATCTGCTGACTACAGTAATGCATCTTGCAGGCACGTATGGGGTGTTGCATTTATCTCGGAAGACGTGCACAAGCTACACAACAAACGAATGTAGGATATGTGATGCAGCCATCATACATGAAAGTGTGTGCAGTTAAAACTAAGTATATTGTATTTCCACCCTAAGAGAAAATTCCCCACTTGGTTCAAATACATGAGTTTGCATCCAGGGCTTGCTTGAAGGCTTATAATCGCACAGCCGCATGTACATTGATTGGACTGATTCCATTTATGTATGTACAGTATGTGCATGTAGAGAACATGGCAGAGCCATTTGCAACGTTTAACTATTTCCCTGTGGCACCCAAACAGTAAACAACAGTGTTTTTTTTTATATATACATTTGAAATAAATGCCACAACCTTTTGCAAGAATACAAAAGAAAATACTATTCTTGCCCAAGATAAACCAGATTTTTACACGTGCAAGCACTTGAAGCAAGTTAATTACAGTGCCCCTGTTCTTTAAAAGTCTTGTTTTATGTACCAATACCAATAATAGCCTGTTTCAAATATCATAAAAATAGAAATAGGAAGTAATTTGACAAGCTCAATCAATCATATTACGCAACAGGCAGCACAAGTGCAGATAGCTAATACACCTGATGTGACTGCTCCCAGAAAAAAACAAAAAAATCTTGTACCGTATGTAACATCTTTTTTATCAATGGGATAAAACAGTCGGGAAAAAAGAGACTTAATTAAACATGCATCCTTTACAAAACAGCATTTGCTGCACATTGGGTGGAAATTATTTATTTGGCTCATTAAATTCTAAACCTCAATGTTTCATTGTCCCCTGGGTAGCCATGTACAGTAGCTTTTTTTAAAAAGATGAAGACAAGTCTGAACTCTCTGTGCCACCAAGCAGACGGTGGAGAAATTGTGACAGAATGTAAGTAATTCTTTGAGTGATGGTGCATGAAATAAGTGATGGTTTACATGAAAGCACCTAAATAAATTGAGTTGTGGCCACATCTGTTCTCCATTATTCACAGAAAATGCTTATTTTACGTCGGAGGGTTAAGGAAGGTTGAGACGGGCTTGGCTTGATGGTGACATCGAAAGCAATGACTTTCAAACTAATAAAACCAGACAGTGGAAAGCACACAATCAAAAGGGTTTTCTTACTGACGCTCACACTTCTAGGTTCATTCACATTCATAGGGATTTAAAAAAAAAAAAAAAAAAACCTGTAGTTCAGTACCAGAAAGTGAATGAACCAATTCAAACACTTGGAACTTACAGTGTAAGATGAAAATGCAAAAAGCTCAATCATGCTATTTTTTTTATCTGGTAAGCAACAATCTGTTCACAGACATCTTGTTTTGTGGTTTTCTTTGGAAAATTTGATAGACAGTTGAGCAACACTCAAGAAAGACAAATGTCAAAAAAACTCAGTGTACAGAGAGTTAACCATAATGACATTTATATCCGTTTATGTCCGTAATCAAATTTGAACCCCAATTTAGTCTGGTCATAACCAAAAGGAGTTACTAATAGAAAACAGAAACCTAGAAGTAGTCATTTCAGCACTGTTTGAATTCTGTCTCTAATTGTTTTCAATCAATCCAGTTTATAATTCACAAATAATTAGGCCAGCGTGGCTGTTTTCTGGAATCCTGCTTGCACAGTTATTATTTTGGTTTGTACATGCCACTGATATTTCCTAACAAGTGACAGATTGCAGTCTAAGGAATGGATTCGGTTGAAGTAGTAATCTAATTTTAACCCTTGTGTGTTGTTCGGGTCTGTGGGACACGTTTTCAATGTTTATTAAAAAAAAGATTTTATGTGATTAATTGGGTTTAAATTTTTTTTTTCCTCCATCAGACTTTCTGGCCTTGGCGGATTTTCTAAGAACATCACAAATTATTTAAGCCACTTTATACACATTTCTGCACAGTGAAATTCTTTCTTCGCATATCTCAGTTAGGGGGCTGCGGTCAGAGCGCAGGGTCAGCCATGACACAGCGCCCGTTGAGCGGGCAGGGTTAAGGGCCTTGCACCCAGAGCCCACAAAGCCACTCTGGTGGAGCTGAGGATTGAAACGCTGACCTTCCGATCAGTAACTCAGATCCTCAAACTGCTGAGCTACCAGTGCCCCATAAAACAATACATTTTCAATGACTGCACACTGTGCACCCTGCTACACATTTATATTATGCACAGTGTGTGGTGTTCCGGTCTGCTGGACTCCGGGATAATAAAAGTGTGGAAACTGTAGGTGCTTTCTGTGTGTGTGTGTGCTTGTATTGTATACCTACCAACCACTTCATTAGGTACACCTGTTCAACTGTTTATTAACACAAATCTTTAATCTCTAATCACATGGGAGCAACTTAATGCATTTAGGCATGTAGACATGTGCAAGATGAGCTGCTGATGTTTAAACTGAGCATCAGGATGGGGATAAAAGGTGATTTAAGTTACTTGCTATGTGACAAGGTTGTTGGTGCCAGATGTGCCGGTTTCCAAAATTTATCTACTCTTATTTTCTTTCACATGATTTTACAGTTTATAGAAAATATCCATCGAGCAGCAGTTCTCTAAGAACCGTACGAAAATGCCTTGTTGGTGCCAGAGGTGAATGGCCAGACTGATTCAAGCTGATAGAAAGGCAACAGTAGCTCAAATAACATCTTGTTACAACTGAATTATGAGGAAGAGCATCTCTGAATGCACAACACGTCGAACCTTAAAGCAGAGGGGTTACAGCAGCAGACTAGACTGGGTGCCACACCTTTCAGCCAAGAACAGTAAACTGAGGCTGCAATCTGCAGAGGCTCACCAAAATTGGTCCAAAGAAGATTGGAAAATCGTTGCTTGGTCTGATGAGTCTCGGTTTCTGCAGTGAAATTCAGGTGATAGGGTCAGAATTTGGCGTAAACAACTTGAAAGCATGGATCCATCCTGCAGTGTATCAACAGTACAGGTTGGTGGTTGTGATGGTGTAAAGGTGTAGGTGTAAATGTTACGACATTTTATCACAAAATAAATCGCATGTTCGTCCATAAATGTGATGTAACAGAGGTAAATGGCAAGTACAGCGATACCTCGGCATACTAATTTAGTCCGTTCCGGGGACGGGTTCTTAGGATAAAATTTTGTATTGTGAAACACACTTTCCCATATTAAATAATGTAAATGCAGGTCATCCGTTCCTGCGACCCAAAATATATTACTAATATTATCAATTTCCAACACTATAATCATATTTCTGCATATAAAAATAATCTAAACATTCAGGAAGACAAAGTAAATTAAGTAAAATATGAAATAAATAGACATGAAACCTCACTTAAACTCACCCCCTTAGTTTTGAATGGTTCCCACACAGTTGAAAATTCTTAAGGCGGGGCGTTCGTACGCCAATGTATTACCATATTAATGATATATATTGTCTATATTGTTTGGTGATTAATATATGTGACCCTGTCTGTAAAAAATAAATAAATAAATAAAGTTTTTTTTATTCTGCATAAAATCATTCTCTACATGATTATATGGAAAATCTCTAATATCTAAAATCTAAAAATAAAAATGACTTTAGCTGGGTATAGTAAATATCTGTAAAGTATTTTTAAATAAATTGTTATTGCAGATACCATACAGGGCTTAAAGAACCTCAACACTGATGAGGCAGTTTTTTCCCCTCCAATCTGTACTGTACACTTCCTACTGGTTATAACCAAGAAGGTGTCGGTCGCACACAGCTGTGATGTGTCTGTCTGAGTTTCTCATTTGTTGCAAATGTAGTGTTTTGCTGAAGTTAACATGTAGCAGAAAAGGACATCAAGGACACAAGTCCTTTTTCTCTTTTCTTGCTCCATCTATGGTTTTATTGGACACTCTGAGAAAATATGCCATATAGTGAGGCACAGGAGGAAAAGCTCTTGTGCAATTGACAAGGCGAGGTCTTTGTACCTATTACTAGTCGAAGTTCTCTCCAAGGTGCATTCATTATGCAATAAACTATATAAATTTTTACTGCTTGTGAGAAAAAAATTATAAAATAATAAATAAATAAGACTTCTCTTTATGATCCATTTTGTGTGAAACATGGCCGTGTGACAGTCCTGGAATCTTCGTTGCAGCTAGAAAGCTTTAAACATTTTTTTTTTTTAAAGAATGGATGATGACATCAGACGACTCCCAGACAGGATGATTTGTGAATTTACACAAACAATGGCTGGTGTGTCATGGAAATTACCATTTTCCTTTACAGGAATGTTTATCCTTTAACTGAAAATCCTTCTTTTCCCTGCATGAGTTCACATCCTTCATGCTGATCCGTGTTTGCATTTCACTGCAGACGCACAAGCACCGCGTCAGCTTGGCGAACATATACTGTGTGAAAGTGGACAAACCTGGACTAGTTATCTTCCTTGTCTACATTAACAATGGAAGCTTATGAAATTACTGTACATGCCTAAATACAGACAGTTCATTAAATTGGTGACCAGAGGAGAGAATATATACAGTATGGTATTACTGTTACACCACAGGCGGCATGGTGGCCTAATGGTTAGCACTTTCGCCTTGCACCTCCAGGGTCTGGGTTCAATTCCCACCTCAGGGTCTGTGTGAAGAAAGTTTGCATGTTCTTCTCATGCTTGGTGGGTTTCCTCCGGGTCCTCCGGGAAAGGGCTTCCTCTCATAGTCCAAAGACATGCAGATTAGGCTAAATGTCAATCTCGCACAAAGCCTGTGACATCCTGGATCGGTTTCTATGAGGACTGCTACACCAGTATATACCATCACACACCAGGGTGAGTTACAACAATGACATACCTCGGTTCACAGCTAAATTCAGCTACAGACAGGAAAAAGAAAATGTGCTGTGCAGCTCTGTCCTGTGTTCAACGACATCTTAAACACATCTCTGCAGACATGCCATGGCCCACCCTGCATTAAACCATCTAACATTATCCCTGTTCCCAAAAAGGAATGAACAACAGGACTTAATGACAACTACAAACTAGTCACCCTGACCTCTGTGGTAATTAAGTCATTTAAGCGCCTTCTGGCGACACAGTGGCTTAGTGTTGCCTTGCACCTCCAGAATCTGGGTTTGATTCCCTCCTCACGTCTGTGTACATGGAATTTGCATGTTCTCCCTCTGCTTGATGGGTTTCCTCAGAGTACTTCGGTTGCAACAGAGTCTGAAACCGAAGCTGAAAACATGGCTCTACTTTTCTCTTTCCTGAATATCCTAGGAAATGATGCCAGGGTCCTTTTCGTGGACTTCAGATCGCATCAGCCCAGCCAGACATCAGGACATGTCCTACTGTTGCAGATGAGCATGCCAAACTCCATCTGCAGGTAAATCACAGACTTTCTGGTGGACAGGATGCAACATGCGAAGCTGGGGGCAGACAGATCTCACCCGTTTACTCTCCACAAGTGTTCTTTCTCCTCTACTCCGCTTCCTGTACAAAAACAGCTACCGTACACCTCTATTCATTATTCCGTTAAGCTCCTGAACATGAGAATAACATTGTCCTGATCGGACACATCTCTAGGGGTGACAAGTCTGTCGACAGGTGCAAGACTGACCATCTGGTTCTTCCTAATTTTTTAGTTTGCACCACATTATCAAGAGAAATTGCCTGTATGTGAAAACCCACTTGGCAATACATCTGATTATGGCATATAAATGCTCAAGACCACATGAAAGCAAAAACCTCTTTTTTATCGTTTATTCTATTGTCTCCCAACGCATGTAGGATGATCTAATATGCATGAAACAATTTGCTATCAACAAGGTTAAAGTATGAATTCAGTAATCTCAAAACCACAATGACAAAACCAAACAAAATCATACAAATACATGGCATCTCCGACATCAAACCAGGTTTGGCTCATGCTCCATGTGGGTTAAATTTAGACATTACGGTGTATAGCAAAAAGTTCAAGGTGAGCATGATTTGATTTTATTCCCTGGTGGTATGCTGAGTTTTCTGTGTTCTTCAGAAGACACTAACTCATTTATCTTGCAAGGCCTTTTTCCCCCTTAGCATATTTCGCTATGCTAAGAGACAGGATGATATAAAGTCGACTGTCTATGAAGCACCACGCAGATTTTGAGGAATGTCTCACTGGGCACCATTTTTCATAATCCTTTTTTTTTTCAGTGTTTATGGTACAATGCTGAACTTCTTCAAAGGTTAAAACCACTCCATATTTCCATGTGTTTCCCTACATCTTCCCTACAGATACATCTTCCAACCTCGTTCTTTAATTAAAGTAATTAAAAAATAAATAAATATTCCAATGTACAGCCATGGAATGAGTAGAAACATGGCTGAGCAACTTGACTACTGTATGCCAGAAAAATGGCAGCATGTGCTCTGGACTGATGAATAAAATTCTGAAATATTTGGCTGCAGCAGGAGGCAGGGTGTTTGCCTAATAATGAGTATCTGTAGGCAACTGTAAAGCACGGTGCAGGTTTCTTGCAAGTTTGGAGCTGCTTTAATGCAAATTAAATTGGAGCTCGCAAGCATTTTAGAGAAAAGGAGAACCAACGTGGCTGGAGTTTTCCATGCTTTTTTAGGTGTGACAGTCCCTTAGGGCATCATGTAACTTATCAAGGTTACTCAAGGTTCGTTATTGCAGTATCTTATGTTATCCTTTAAGATCAGTTTGGTCAGTCAGTTGGTTTATTCAGTCATAACACATAATACTTTGCTTTTTTAGTTTATTTAGGCATGAAAATCAGTTTCTAAAACGCCTATAAACTTCTTAATATTTAAAAGTTGGAGCTTAGTGCCAACTTGAAAGATATTTTGAATCTTTTTAACTAATATGTAAGTTTCTTTAAAGTTAGAGTTGTTCTGGTTTAAGCATCTGATTGTACCGTGGCACTGTTTTCCGCTGGGTTTCAATGCATTTTGTCTCAGGCTTTTAAAAGTATCCCCAAGTGCAGTTGCACTAGTGACTGGAAAAGTTCTAAAACCATTTTTAAACAATTTAGACTTCAACATTCTGCAGTGAGAAAGATTTTTCCCAAGTGAAAAGCATTCTAGACAGTTGTCGATCTTCACCAGGAGTGGACATCCCAGGACAATCACCACAAGGTCAGACTGTGCAATGCTCAGAGAAATACAAAATTAAAAGAATTTAAAAAGAGCTGCATCTCAGACACTACAGGCCTTATTAAGCATGTGAAATGTAAGAGTGAATCCATGACAGCACAATTAGAAGAAGACTGAACAAGTACGGTTTGCTTGAAGGGGTTGCGAAGAGATACCTCTTCTGCCTTCTATAACAAATGCTTTTAGAGCAATGTTCTATAGACAGATGAGAAGAAAGTGGACTTGTTTAGCTTAATGTTCAGCACCATGTTCAGCGAAAACCAAACAACATTTTAGCAGGAACACCTCATACTGACTGTCAAGCATGGCGGTTGATACCAGAATATCTGCCATCTGTCCGACAGCCAAAACGTTGTCTAAATTCAGTCATGCAACAGGACAATGATCTGAAGCACACCAGTAAATCTACATCAGAAGGGCTGAAAAATAAAATAATCAAGGTTTTAGAATGGCCTAGTCAAATCCAGACATCAACCCATTCGAAATGGTGTGATAGGACCTTAACAAAGTTGTGCATAAGCAAATTCTCAAAAACCTCAATGAACTGACGCAATGTTGTATAGACGAATAAACCCAAGCTACTGTATGTGAGCAAAAAAATACGTACTGTAAAGCTAATGCTGCTAAAAGTGGATCTAAGAAATTAAAATCTAATAAAACAGGGATTACTTAGTATTTCCCCCATGTATATTTTTGTGGCTACAGATTTGATAAATAAATAATGGCACGGTGAAAAAGGTCTACATTCAGTTGCCGAATACTGAGACTCACTACAATCAGATGATTTTAAATTAAATCTAGAATTAAAGAGTGGGCACTTAACTGTGTGTTTGTGTGTGTGTTCTATTCCATACAGGTATTAAAATATTGAAGCTTTTATTTGTTGTTGTCGCACCATGAACCCGAGAGGATGTGAACGATGGATGGAAGCAATGGATTCTGTGGTCGCAGTACCAGTAAGATTTCAAAACCACTTTCACCTCTGCATACAGTATATGCAAATACACATAAGTGTTTGTACATACACATTTTTTTCCCTTTTCAGATACACAAAACAAGTGAGGTTAGCCAGTCAAACCTACATCATTTACTTACAAATTGTGTAAAATAAAACTGTAGAGAACAGCAAACCAATTAACATTGAACTCCACTGGACATCCCTAGTGATGTGGCCTACTTGTTCCCCGAGACCTTGTTATGATCGATCCTAGCAAAAGTAAAAGCCTGGTAGAAAGTGCACAATCAAAAGAAAATATGATTAGATGCGTTCCACAACTGGGGCCTCATTATTATGTTTGAGGGCAGCTGCTAACTTCACAATGATTAATAGCACGACAGCTAGAGCAAAGTCAAGGAAATGTTAACACCACTTGGGCCAAGAAGGAACAGAAGTGAAGGTGAGCCCTTGAAGGTATCACCCAATGCACTGCTACAGTAAGATTGCACTGCTGCATTCAGGCAGATAGAAAAGCTGAAGTACATACATTTTGTTGATAGGATTAATGTGGCTATTTGCCCAAAGGAGAAGCCGCCTTTGATAAACGAGAGCTAGAAGAGCATTAGTGGTGTGAGTGACTGACTACACAACCTCTATGAGTAGACAATGCAGCCTTTAAGATGTTGCAGACATTTTAAATACAATTGCGGTTCATTTCACTGACTGATAAGCCCTAGTATCTACTGTATTACTGACTTATGCAGGTCAAGACCTATATGCTTCTTCTATTGTCAAATCTTTTATTTCTGGCAACCCCTACAGTGATGCATGAAAAAATTAATTTATACAGTATGTGTCCCAGCTAACATTTATACCACTGATATAGGGCATGGTAATTTATAAAGAGCTTTAAATGAACATAGGCCAGCAACATCACCAGTAAACTCACCATCAACATTATTTCAAATATAATCAATCAAGATGAATTTATACAATAATTATGTTTGTTGGATTGCCCGCGAATTCGTTCACATGGAATTTAACTGCACACTCGTAAGCATATTTAAAAAAAAATGTACAGCGCCATCTGTTGAATTTCGAGTTGAACTAATGATTTCTGCAGGTCGATTTTTTTGATATACAGTAAGGGCGTTTTCCATTGAAATTTCAAATTAGCATAACGTCTCTTCCCGTGGGCAGATTACGAGGAAACAAAGCTTAAATGTTACCTCAAGCTCGGCCAAATACACCTGTGAACCCTATTAACATTAATTCAGTAGTTTTTACATATTGTTCTGTTTGAAGCATGCTCAAAACAGACAGACAAAAATTCCAAAAACCATCTTGATGTGTTCTATTACTCAAATATTTTTTCACAAATATCTTCAAATATACAGACACACCAACTTTATAGTTTTATTATATGCATAGATCAGATATTAGACATAATTTAAGAATTGAAGCCATTTTCACAGGGTCAAAAGTTATTTCAAAAGACAAGAAGAAATATTATTATTTTATACTTGAGATTGAGGTCAGGTAAATCACTCTTCCTTCTCTTAACAGACTTTTGCCTTAAGAAGTTGTAATGTTGCTTTTGCAGTATATTTTGGTTATCATGCATCTGTACTTTGAAGTGTTGTCTGCTACCCGGACACAATGTAGCTGGAAGCACATCTAGAATGGAACTTATATTAATGACATTAATGCCCTTTAAGACATTAGGAAAACATGTTAAAGCAAACATTTACATTCTGACCAAGACTTATTCTTGCTCACCTTTTCTTTACTGGGACCAGAACAATTTAATTGAAACTGTATAGTTGAAACGATTCCTCTGTTCCTTTGCTGTTTGTTAAATGCTGACTGTTGTATCCTGAAACTACTGCTCCCACTCCCCCCAGCTGTGAACACGGCATCATTATCAGTCAATACGTTTGTGACTATCACTCTACAGTAGTTTCTCATCAGTTAAGATCCATCAGTGTTGCTGGGTCATTTATATCCCCTGAAGGTTTGCCAATGCTTTGCACTGGGCTGCTGATGTGTTGACTAACATACTGTACAGGGACGAGACAAAAATTATCCACCCGCTGACTGTGGAATTTATTGTAATTAAACTTTTTCTAAAAAATACAAATATTTTTCCTATTTTACACTTGCTTTAATACACTTTTTTCATATATCAACAAGTTTTTCGTATTCCCTCATTAAAAAATGTTTTAGGCTAAGATGCGAGCCATGAATGCACCTCTGTCTTCACTTCTTCAGCAGAAGTGAATCTTTGTTCACATAGGTCTGCTTTCAGGTGAAAGTCAGATGGAGAAAGATCAGGACTATAGAGAGGATGCTTTAATGTCTCAACAGTTTGCAGAGTGTTGACAGAGTAAGAAGTACAGTATTATGCAAGTTCATGCAATATCACAACGCATTTGGATAGAAGTCCTCTGCGTTTAATCCAAAGTTTGGACTTCAGCTTTAAATAAGCATCACGCTGTAACGAGAATTGATGACTGTTGAGCAGTTTTTAATGTTCCAATACTGGCCCCAGATAATCCCAGAAAACTTTAAGCATCAATTTTCCAGCTGATTGTTGACTTTTGAACTTTTTCTTTACTCTCATGGTCGTAGTGATGGATCCACATCTCATCACTAGTACCGTTTCTCTTTAAGAAAATTTCACCATAGAGTATCGGCCCAAATTTTTCTTTGCAGACATCCAAGGCCAAGTATTCAGTACAACCAGAGTGCAGATAATTAGAAAATGTTTTAGACTGAGCTGCGAGCCACAAATGCACCTCTGTATTACATTTCCATCTGCATGTTCATGCAATTATCCAATCAGCCAATCATGTGACAGCAGCAGAATGCATATAATCATGCAAATACGGGTCAGGAGTTACAGAAAAAAAGTCTTATCCATGCGATTTTTAACTGTATCTTGGTTGTTGGTGCCAGATGGGCTTTTTACGGAAATGCTGATCTGGGATTTTTTTGTTGAGTTTAAAGAGAATAGTGCAATAAACAAAATATATGAATAATTTTTAAAAATTTGCGAGAGTAGAGAGGATGCAGGCTGAAACACCTTTTTAAGAAAAGATAGAAGAAGAGAGAGAATGACCAGACTGGTCTGAGCTGACTGAAAGTCTACAGTAACTCAAATCAACACTTATTAACTTCAAGGTGCATCATACTCATGAATGAAATCAGCAAACTTGCATAAACAATATTTACTTTTTAATACTTAGCTTTTTTGCTTACATATACGTACAATTTATTTAAAGTTCTATATGAATCTATGGACAATGCAGTCTTCACATTCCGGTTAAATTGCTGTAGCCTTATACTCCCATTACACTGAGCCAAATTTGCTAATGACATGAAGCAAAATTAAAACAACACTACAGACTATTACAAACTAGTACTGAGGTGTTAACAATATGATAGCAACCTCATATCGTCCCTTTAACAGACAGACACTGACCTATACTGTAGACACTGGAGGAATGGGATATATGTCCCGCCTGCACGCTCTCACATACACTCGCCAGTTTGTTCTCTCCAAGTGAAGAGAAATTATATTTGTGTAATCCGGTCGAAATAAACAACATTTACAGATGCATGAAGACATTAATCACACACCAAAGCTGCACGTAAGTGCACAGTGAGGGTAATGACAATATTATCCAGAGAGGGAAATACATGTCAGCATTTACAGTACAGTGACATTAAAATATTTGCATTGAATTTAATCATGTAGCATTTTTTATATCAATAAGACACTCAAAGGCTATAAACATGATTAAGAGAAAATTGTGCACATGAGAGATAAACAAACAGACAGACAGAGAGAGAGAGAGAGAGAGAGAGAGGCTCATAATCATATATGCAGCACAATCCCATTTTATGTTCAGGATCTTTCTCTCTTTTTCTTTTGTATCAAAAATGATTATTTCTCCATTCATTCTTGATATTAGTATTATAATTACATTATTATTAATATTAGTACTAGTAGTAAAGCTGTGGTTGTTATTATTATTATTATTATAATAGTGTCACTTTATGTTTGACTGCACAGTTAAATGCATGTATATATTTTTTATCTGTTTTTTAATATTTTGTGACTATGAGCTTCGGCAATATGAGTGTATGCAGGAACCCCCAAACAATACACATAATATCAAGTGTGCTGGACTAGTGATGCACTCTTTTGTGTATGATTGAACTCAATGCAGATATTAAAATGTTCTCTGTCCTCCTAGGACATAGAGAACCTGAGCCATGCAGGGTTAGACAAAATTAGTTAGTGTTAGACAAAATGCCTGCACATGCACAGTGGGGGAGCCTGAGCTGAGCAAACGCAATTTTAGGAATAAGAATTAGAAAGTACATTTGTCATTTACAAATTTACAAACCAGTCTTTATTATGTGATTAACAGAAATGATCAAACAGAAGACATTTTAGGTTAAAACAATTCTATTATGCATCAGACATCAACACATAATACTGTATATTGTTTAATCATTACTATTTTATCAGTACTATCTTAAAATAGTACTTTGTTCATTTTGTCATTACTTTCAACTACATTTAATTAAAAAGATTTTGTCTGCTAAATGCTGCCAAACAGGTGAAGAGAATAAGTATTGTGACTTTAAAATAAATTGGATGCATGTTTACTGTGTTACTGTATGGTTCTAAGCAGACATGCTGAGTGATTGTATACATTTAGACATTTTAGCAGACACACTTATTCAGAGCGACTTACATTTATATCTCATTATACATCTGAGCAGTTGAGGGATAATGGCCTTTCTTAAGGGTCCAACAGTGACAACTTGGTGGTCGTGTGGTTTGACTCTGGGATCTTCCAAACCATAGTCCAAATCCAACCCCTTACCGCATAGAAACTTTACGGCAGTGCCCCCCTTACCACACACAGAAATTACTTTGGCGTAATGCTAGATACAGTATGTTGTCCAATTAAAAAAAAAACATTTATTTATTAATAAATTAAATAATTAATTAATACATTTATAATCAAATAAAATAAATAATCTATCTGCTTTGTTTCTAGTTTGGCAGACATAAGCACAGCTTAATATCACAGTTCAGACATACAGACAGAGAGAGAGAAATAGTGAGAGTGAGAGAGAGGGAAAGAGAGAGAGATAAAGGTAATAAACTGAAAAAAAAAAAAAGCTGGCAAAACATTTCCTATTAATGCTTAATGCTGCAAGTATGAATGCTAGGCAGTAGCTGTGAAAAGGAAAATTAAATAAAAAAATATCTGGCAAACTTTAACATTCATGAATCACAATTAATAATTTTTTTTTTTTACACATTTTTTGGCTTAAATATCCAAATTAGCTGGAATATCATAATGTTCCTTATCAAACAGTAACATGGACTGGTCTACCAAACTGAAAAGTGTAATCTGCTCACTCGGATTATTCATAACAAACTGGTCAAATGGATCCATGTAATGCATTTTTAAGCTGCTAAAAGCAACCGATAGGCAATGCTAATTCAAATCAATATCAATCTCTTGTTGGCAATGACATGTAATGACACCTTTAACATTCTGTTTGCTGCCTCAGACTATTTATAATCAAGTGAGAAGCCCAAACCCATGCATTTTTTATTTGATCCAAAAAGGTTACTGATAAATTAGAAGTTTGCATCTATTGTCAGTGTGACTGCTACAAGAAAACCTTAATTTCATGCTGTAACAGAGATATATTTGGAATGAAACCTAGACTACTGTACATGTGGGTGGGAGGCTGATGCAGTCAGATGGCCTCATTTAACACAGATCTTTTATTAAAGTAATCCGGATCAGCGATTCGGTTTAATGAATGCATTTTTACAAACACCTTAATACTGTAAATGCTGTACCTCGATTACATAATGCACACAATCTCTGAGAAGAAATACATAAAGCCATAATAAAGACCCCGACCTTCAGTCTTACTAGTGTATTGCATTGCAACCAAGCTTATTTCATGGCAAGAAAAGGTCATGGTTCGATTTGAGCCTCGGTTGTCAAGTCACAGATTGATATGTTCGGTACAGTAATGGAAGACATTTATTATGAATTTTAATTGTAAACGCAGACTTGTAAACATTTGGAAAACTGGATATAATTATCTCAACACATAAGGAATGTACAGAAAGGCCCATCCCCTTCTTTATTTACGTAAAAATGAAGGTATCAAAATGCAAGAATAGCAACAATATCAACAAGTTTGTAGCAATTAGTGAAATCTTTTAAATGTACTGATATTGAGAATAACATTTGCAATATTTGTCATTGATGGTATTGTTACTATTTTTGCACAAATATTGTGTTGAAGTAAACGAGATGCATGTCTATTATGACATGAAGTGCCATTGCAACTGAGAAGTCATCTTTATTGACTTTACTTTATACATGAATCTACATAATAATGGACTAGTGGACAGTACTGAAATAAATGTAATCTGGCAATTTACTTAAGTACTTTTTTTTCCCAAATATCTGTACTTTGCTCAAGTGGTTCCATTTTGGGGGATTTTTTTCCCCACTGTTCCACTTTATCTGTTGATTCTTCTTACTTGAGTGGGAACAAACAAAAAAGGTTGTCCAAATTGAATCAAAGGATAGCACACACTTTATTTTGGCTGATTTTGTTTGACCTGTTGCTTACATGTGCAATACTAAATATATCTTCAATTACAAGTTCACTGTAACCACCTCCACCTACAGTGGCTGGAAAAATGACAGAAGAAAGTACTTGTATCTTAGAAAGTTTTCTTTTTGTGTGTGTAACAGTAAAAAAAAGAGTTGTTCATTTTCCAATGTTTTCTCTTTCTGCCTCAAATGATTTCTTCTGCAAGAATTCTCTTTCAAATCTGAGCAAACATATAGAGGTAAGTTGGTTATTCTTGTACCGGTAGTGGTCATTTTCTTTAATTAACTGGACATATAAAGTGAGAATACATCAGCAAAATATTTAATTGTGTACATGTTTAAAATAAACCCAGCATTACCATGATTACGTCCTTTGCATGGCTAGTTTTTTAGCTAAGTAGTTCTTGAGCAGTAAAGCGCTACTAAGCGCAATGTACCCTAATATGAAGAAAGCATCTCAGGTTGCAAATAGTGATCATTAATTGTGAAAATCAGTGTTTCAACTTAAGCATAAGCATATACATTTTTAGCACATACTTTTATACTGGTTTTGCATGGAGTAGATAATGCTTAAACATTTACCGTGGGTAAATGGGTGCTCTACTTTACCCGATGGTAAGAATGATATTTCCACAATTTCACTGGCCGTGATCATACCTTCTGCTGAACTATTAAACAGTCCAATGTCCAGTGTTGGCTGGATTGTGTTAGAGTGTGTGGATTACTTTTTTGATGTAACGAGTAATCTAACGTGTTAGGTCAGTTCTTTCTTTGAAAATGTAATCCGTTATTCAGATAATTTATGTAGTCCGTGAGTCAAACACCAGTCATTCCCAAATGTGAAAGTCCCGCCCCCAATAACCTGCGTCCCTCCGTTATTCCTGCTGTTATACCCCTATCTCACCTACGCGGTCCTATGCGAGAACCGATGCATGGAAAGATGGAAACCTAATCACTGCGCCAAAACTTTCGGTGAACCGTACTTACGGCCACCGAGCGAAACCGCATAGGTGAGATAGGGGTATTAGTATTTAAAAGATTATGGGCCAAACTTCGCTGAGTGATGATGGTAGAATAATTATAAAGGTCTTGATTAAAACAATATACATGAGGAAGCACAAAGAAGTTTTCATTTTCTGCAATGGAAAAGTACTAGAACTAGTTACTTTAATCAGAAAGTAACGCTGTAATGTAACTGATTACTGTAATCTACTTTTTAAAGACAGTCATTTTGTAATGTAATTGGTTATTTTAAAAAGTAACATCCCCCAACACTGCCAATGCCACAGTACATCTCTTACGTACCCAACACAGGGAGACTGAACACTTTGGTTAAAATAAATGGTGGGGATTTTTCATTTTTCATGTTTCTAAAGAACATATGTACCCAATGTACACAATTTTTCAGTTTAAATTAAATCCTAAAAGGAAAGTTTGCCGGTTCTAATCCTGTTGTTTCGCAGTCACTCAGAGCTCCCTAATGGAAATTGTTCACCTCTATGCTGACTGCTCATAATAACGTTAATTGACATCAGTGTCAGACTCATTTAATGACCTTATACTAACAGATCTGTGCTCTCAGAGAGACATTGGAGCATTCTCACCTAAAATGAGATAGCTAAAGTGAGTCTAATTACATAAATAATAACATGACATTAGACCTAAATTACATCACAGTATTTTTACTTTGAATATGTAAGTAAAAGTAAAGGTAAGTACTTTTAAAAATTAAATGGAGGGCTTCGACTTTTACTAGAGTATTACTTTACCTGGGGCAAGGGTAGCTTGGTGGTTAAAGTGCTGGAGTGCTAAAGAAGAAGGTCCTTGGTTCGAGCCCTGGCACCACTGAGCTGCCAATGTTGAGCCCTTGAACAAGGTCCTTCATGCTCAACTGCTCATCGGGCAACGAGCTGGCAGTCCACCCGTCTAATTTACTGCCCTTGAAGCAATGGATCTCGAAGGGTGGGGGAGTATTTGAGGCCTGACGGCATTTGAATGGCCTTTAGCTCATACCAAAGATTTTTTGTACCTAGGGTATATTTACCTTTAAGTACAATATCTGTGTACTTTATCCATCACTGGTTAAACTTAAACAATGTCTAGCTGTTGAGAAAGAAAATACACCATACAGTATGTGCAGCTTGTTGCTAACAAAACTGGAGCATCAAGTTTTCCATTTCGGATGTCTGTCGAAGTTAAAAACGATGTTATTGCAACTGTTAAATCACCATTCACGATGTAAGGCATCTATTTTATATTTTAAATAAAGTTTCATCTGACCTTTCAAAACAGTGTCAATTCAATATTTTAACATATGAGCTCAGTAGTCAGGTGCTGCCTGTTTAAATTCCAGTTAATTCTTGTGGTGCTGCCTGTTTAAATTCCAGTTAAATTTTTTTGCTTGCTTTTCTGAACTAAGCACACAATGTCCAGCAGTAGTGCAGCCTGTATGGCACACTTAGTAGTTTAAAAGGGCTATGTTTTACCTAATCACTTTAAACTTTCACAGGATTCATGAATGTTTTCATGAACATTCATGATGAAAAAATGCATACTGTATGCATACACTTTATATACCAATCAGCCACATCATTACAACTACTATTATGTGAACTAAACATTGATCACCATCTAAATACCAGCAAACAGGTGACAGGATTATAGGCACACAAGGCTCACCCATGCCCATAGGGACCATAGGTCTGTAACTAGTTCTGCAAACCAGTTAGTGGGCAGGTACTGCTGGTACTGGACTTGATAAAACACTGGGCTAAAAGGAAGCAGATGATACAACACCTCTAATTAATTTATATATTTTTTTCTTCGCAAGTTTTAACACCTTCAAATGAAAACACATTAAAAAGTGTAAGGAAATATGTAATAATAACTGTAATAAAAAAACTAATAATAAAAATCTCACTGACATCACAACTGGAAAAACCCTGGAAAGGAGCCAAACCAAATAGAATGACTAATTAAGTCATTAAGTGGTTAAGGCATTGGACTACGGTTCGGAAGATCCCAGGTTCAAACCCCACAACCACCAAGTTGCCACTGTTGGGCCCTTGAGCAACCCTCAATTGCTCAGATGTATAATGAGATAAAAATGTAAGTCGCTCTGGATAAGAGGGTCTGCCAAATGCCTAAATGTAAATGTAAATGTACAGTATGGTATATCCGAGTGCCATATGACTGACAATTCAATATACTGTAATGGAAAGGTTGCTCAAGTTAATATACTGTAAAGTCCACTTTAGTTGATTGAGACTCGCGTACAAAACTGTTCGTGGGAATTTCAGTTCTATAATATCAGACATCAAGCAACTTGGATTCTGCTCCTGTCCACTCTTCCTATAGACTCATGAAAATGAAATTGCAAAAATTTCTTTCAACTAAACAGAGGACATTGGACCACTGAGAGGTCCAGTTCTCTTACTCCAAAACTGCAGCCCTTGTGGAATGATCACAGTCTGTAGTGGTCAGGACCTTCCCAAAAGTGGTCCAAAGAAGGAAAAATAGTTAAGTAGTGAGAGGGTCACCATGGCTCACTGATGCATGTGAGGAGTGAGGGCTGGCCTGTGTAGTCCAATCCAATAAAAGAGCTACTGTAGCTCACATTGTTGAAAAAGTTCATGCTGGTTCCAATAAAAAGATGTCAGAACACACAGTGCATCGAAGCTTGTATGTTTGGGACTACGTGCTGACCCTGGTCTACCACCAAAAGCGCCTACAATAGGCATGTGAGCATCATAACTAGACCACGAAGCAATGGAAGAAGATGGTCTGGTCTGATGAATCATGTTTTTGTTTGCATCACGGATGCCTTGGTGCATGTGCGCTGCTCACCTGGAGAAGATGGCACCAGGATGCAGTATGGGAAGAACGGAGGCCAGTGGGAGAATCCATATTTCCAACATAGTACATTAATACTAAAGACATCTAAACTATTTAAAAAAAACATGGAATAATGTAGTACATAAAGTGTTAAACAACCCAGAATGTGTTTTATATTTTAAATTGTCCAAAGTAGCTACATTTAGCTTTGATGACAGCTTGACATTCTCTCATTAGATTCATGAAGTCATCAACTGGAATGGTTTTCAAGTCACGGGTCTGCCTTATCAATATTGACATTTCTTGCCTTCTTAGTGTTATTTTAACCATCAGTTGTCTTGTGCAGACAAAGGGTGGGTATACTGTATAGTATTGACTATATATTCAATAGCAATGTACATCTACTATAGTACTGTGGAAATCCATATTATGGCAAGAAACACTCAGTTAAGTAAATAGAAAAGACAGTTCATCATTGCTTTAAGACATGAAAGTAAGTCAATCCGAAAAATTTCAAGATCTTTAAATGAATACCCAAGTCTGTCACCAAAACCATCAAACGCTATGATGAAACTGGCTCTTCTGAGGACCATCCCATGAAAGGAAGTCCAAGAGCAACCTCTTCTGCAACAGATATGTTTATTAGAATGACCAGTCTCAGAAACTGCAAATTTACAGCACCTTAGCTTAGAGCCAAGCTAGGAGAAATGCTTCTCGGAGTTGGCAGACAGATTTTAACATCCACTGAAGTCAGACCTTCATGGTCGTATTGCAGAAAAGAAACCATTACTTTGGAAGAACAACAAGCATAAGTGATCTGCTTGGGCCAAGAAATACAACTAATGGACAATAGATCAACTTAGAGAGGTTGAATAGACAGTTTCTGGATGTGTGATTCTCATTGTGGAGAATGTATGAGTGTGTGTGGGTTCTTTCTTGATTACTTAGTTAAATTGAAGGCACACTAACCACAGCATTCTGCAATGACATTCCATCCCATCTGGTTTGCACTTAGAAGAACCATCATTTGTTTTCCGATAGAACAATGACCCCAAACACACCTCTAGGTCATGTACAGTAAGAGCTATTTGTCCAAGAAGGACAAGATGGAATGCTGCATTCAGATACTCACTATCTGAAATGGTTTGAGATGAGTTAGACCAGAGAGTAAAGGAAAAGCAACCAACAAATTCTTAACATTTCTTTGAACTTTTTATTATTATTATTATTATTTTTAAACTATTCAAGGTGACTATGTTATGAGGCTAGAGAACGTCAAGAGTGTGCCAAGGTGTCATCAAAGCAAATGGTGGCTACTTTCAAGAATTGAAAATATAAAACATAGTCGGTCATAACTTTAATGTCTTTAGTATTAACATACAATGTCCACAAAGCCATCGTACTGCCACCAGTGTTAATGAAACTCTTTGATGACTATTTTGTTGACTAGTCGACACAGACTTACTTAAATGAATAATGAAATGTTCAACAGAAATGTAGCAAGGCACATTTCATGCAAATATCAGACTGAACCACTGACTGAAACAAAAGCATCTGCTGTGTGCCTGAAACACTTCAGAAATGCATGCAATGTGACTGGACTTAAATGCAATCTAAAATCCTAAAGGCATGACCCAGGGTGGTGACACCAAAAATGCTGAAAACGTCACAAGAAAGGTAAACACTGATAATGCTCTGAGTATATATAGCATTCTTAGTGTACATAAGATTTTATGATTAAACTGAAGATTAAGCATTTTTTTTGCATATTAAATTATGGTAAACCGACTAGAACACAATAAGCACTTTACATACATTAAAAACGTAACAGCCTATATTTATGGTCCTTCAGGGGCTCACAGACGCTGGCAGCTTACCTACAACATTCATATAATCACTGACCTACAACTTCTTATATCTATCTATAGTTTAAGTAATTGGCTCAGTTCTGTAACATCTGCAAAACCATGTCAACCAGTGAACAGTAAAAAATTATAAATCAGCAGACTTTTTATTTTTTACTGTAAGTATTCTTCTATTACACATTATTTAAATTACAGTACAATGAACAATACTTGTTTGTCTATATCTTGTTCATTAGAGCCATTGTTTTTTCTGTTTCTAAATGTTATATTACATAAAGTCCAGCTTGACAGTATTTGCAGTGAAGGATGGCATAACCTCTTTCCCCATAAAGCACAGCATCATTAACAAATAAATAGTATATATGAGCTTCTGTATGCAAAAGAGTTCAAACATCTTCTTCTCAGTGTGTTACTTTACTTAAGTAGACTTACAAAAATGGCAGTCCTGCACATGAAGGTGCTTTGCTGATAAGAGAGGTCAGATAAAAAGGGACAGATTATTTTGAGCTGCCATGAAGGTAAAAGTAACTCATGCTGTTGCAGCTTCTGCTGTTGTAGCCCATAATGTATGCATTCCATTCCATTGCTGTCATTTTGGGCACAGAATCACTAAATTAGTCTTTGTCCAGTGTTTGACTGCCCAAATTCTATGAGCCTATTTTAGTTACTATAGTCTCCCTGTCATCTCAAATCAGGGACAGTCTTTTGTCTGTTCTTTTTCCTCTGATCTCTTTCATCAACAAGGTGTTTTAGCCTGAAGAGACTCTGCACACAAGATCTGATTGTTTTGTTGCACCATTCTGTGTAACCTCTGGAGAGTGTTGTGTGTGAAAATCCTTGGGGATCAGCAGTTTCTGAAAATACTCAAACCAGCCCATCTGGCACCAACCACCATGCTGCACTTAAAGTCACAGACATCAAACTTTTTCCCCATTCTGATGTTTGATGAGAACATTAACTGAGGCTTTTGGCATGAATCTGCATAACTGTATGCACTGATTGGATAACTGTATAAATTAACAGGTTTGCAGGGATTCCTATTAAAGTGGGCATTAAGTGTTTGTATAGTTAATTTCAATGTGTTAACCTCTATGTTATTTTGCAATTAGCATTTTAACAAACAGCGATTTCTTCCATCTTCCAGTTGAAAAGTGACAAAAGTCTTTAAAAACTGCTGTTTTGGCAATACAAATATAAGTAGCATGTTTTAAAACTACAGTATACATATATTAGGCGTGGGGTTTCGATATGACAATTAAATGTTTTGCGACAACAAGGTATGACTGCAGAATAACTACTCTATGCTTTACCGTATATATTTCTTGGCACTGGTTTGATTGAACATGTAAAGAACAACTGTGTTTATAGTAAAGTACACAGAATGTTTCTCAAAAGCATAACATCATTCTTTTTAACAATACATTTCTGAATCATGTATTCTCCAAAACAGAATAGGAAATTCTGCCTGAATGTGTCAATTTAAATAAAGGAAGCCTTCAATAGGCAAAAAAAAAAAAAAGAGACCAACCAAGTTTTTTTTTTTAAACAGGTCATATTTTTGCTAAACTCATCAAATTAAAGCTGAAAGTCTACAGTTCATTCTCGTCTTGATTGCGTCACTTCTCATCCATCGTGATGGTGCAAAGGGACAAAATTATGAAAAATGTGCTGCTGTCCAAATACATTCCCACTCAAATATATATATATATATATATATATATATATATATACACGACTACATACAGTAATAGTAATAGTCGAAAAGTAACTTAGAAAATCATCTGCCTTGCTGTGATTTGGAAGAAAGTTAAGAGAACTAATAAATCATTCCTTTAACTCGGCACAAGCAAAATCTAAACCACCATCAGCAGGGTGATATTTCCGCTCAGTTCTGAAACTAAAAGAGACCTCAGGTAAACTTTGCTTGCAAATACAGCTGCAAAGGTCTGAGATGCAACCATTGCATTAGGAAATACTGCATAGTTGGACAAATTGCCGCTGCATAAGGAACAATTAATCACTGTGTACGGCCACCTGGATTTTAGACCCCAGAGTTGATCATAACATTATTATCTGTGCCACCCAGGGGAACAGAAAACTGTTGACACACCTTTGTCGGTTAGATACTCAGTATCCCAAATGGGATTTTATTATTCATTACTGTCCTAAAGGGGTGACACTGCTTTGTCTCATAAACTGTCTGGGATATTTATATCAGTAATTATAATTGATTTCTCTGTACTTTCTGGGACACATTCAAAATTTTAATCAGGCCATAGACTTTCTTTCAATGCTCTTCAAAAATTATTCAATGGCAATGTATGGGATTTAAAAGGCTGTTCATATGCATATACTGTACCACATCAAGGTACACACTGATAGCCCAAGTGAGATGTTTCTACAGTATGGTAAAGGAAATAAGGTATTCATCATTTACATAATTAAAAAGGGGGCATGCTATGTGCCACACATCAACAAACATAAGTGGCTCAGGTTGTCTCCAATCAGTACTGATTACCACATGCACACTTAAATGGTACTTAAATTGCACCTACAATACACCTGCAGTCATGTGCAAAAGTTAGTACACCCTCTTTTCATTTTAAGTTCTTTTGTGCAGGTGTGGAGAGTATATAGTTTTTCCTGATTTTCTCCCGAATTTAGTTATGGTCAATTCCTTCCCGTCGCTAGGGGGTGCCCACATTGAGGCTATTCCTACCACTCAGCCGGGAGAGCCGAAGACTATCACGTGTTTTCCTCCGAATCGCGTGACGCCAGCCGACCGCATCTTTTCGAACTGCTTGCTCACGCACCGTTAGGGACGGAGTAACACACTCAGAGCAAAGCGCTGGCCGCTCCCTCCGCGTGTATGACCTCACAGATGCCCCTGACTGATTGTAGAACCGTGATTAATGTAGGAGCACTAAGTACCTCTCATCCCTCCCCTCTGAGAGAGCTCGGACAATCAGCTCTCTCTAGACCTCCGGCTGTGAGAGGTTACAGCATCACCCGGGGTTCGAACCAGCGATCTCCGGATGACAGGGCGACATACAGTCATACACAGTACGATATGCAGTGAAATTATTAAACGACTGCTTGTGACCTAAAACAAACATTAATAGCATTCCAACACTCCATGTGTTCATGCTTCGCTTCCAATATGTGCGTTTTTTGCATTTCGCACAGCAGACAAAACCAGCAGCTAATTTAGCTAATTTACTATATAGCTATTATAACTATACTGTTCGTGATGAAGTCTCATCTTCAGATGAAACAGACAAGCAAAAAATAAATGTAATGTTTTCCATTTATATTTGCCATAATAAAAATCCACCTATGATTTGATTCTGCAGGGCTAGCTCAGTGCTTAAGGCATTATGAATAAGGCTGTCTGCCAAAACATTTGCTTCATCATAACATTTTTAGTGCATTGCACAAAATGGCTAGAATCATGAAGTAAAGGGCACAACCTCAGAAATCTTCACCATAACCTCAAATTATCAGCCAGTCTGATGAAAGGTGGATAAAATTGCGTTACACGTTCTTCAGTCATCTTAGATGCATGTTTGGGCTCATTGTACTCTTTTAACACAGTCTAACCTTTACCCTTTGGATTCTCAACCTTATTGAAAACTTGTGGTCCATGCTCGGGTTCTTGCCAGGAAACTTAATTGAACGCTACAGGTTCTGCCAAGAAGAGTGGCCAAGCAGAAGTCTGCCAGAAGCTTCATGGCTTCCAAAAGTATCTGCTTAAGGTTACATTTTCAAACAAATATTAGCTGAGGTGAAAGTCAAGAAACAAGTTCAAACAGGATCAAAAATCTGCAATGTTTTAATAAATTAAATAAATTAACAAACGGATTAGCTTATTTTTAGATTTGACCTTTTAACTGTTTCTACAAACTCTTTACCCCTCAATGACGGGTACTACCACTACTAGGCTGATGAAATCAGATAAAAAAAAACAATATTTAATAAACCTTTATACATTTAACTTGATAATCTAAACAGTAGTGTAACACTCACATCAAGAACTTCTGGGAAAACCTTTAAATTCACATACACATTCCCCTTACTGTATGTTCTCTTGTAATCTTACTCCATTCCCTTGAACTCAGTTCTCATTAGAAATAGATTTTAACAGATTATAAAGGTAGTTACTGTATATAGATAAGTAAAAGAAGAAGAAAAAAACTCCTTTAAAATCATTATAAATATTATTTTGATTGAGAACATTAATGAGAAAAAATTATGGTAATAAACAAAACTTTAGTGAAAGGCAGGCTTGCATGAATGCATTTCATTGTAACAATGACCAACCATTCATTCTATACCTTTTTCTTTTTTTTTAATAATGAGTTAAACAAATCTAACCACTAAGTCAAAATTTATATCATACTTAGAAGATTTCAAAGTGAACAAATGTAATGCTACTGTAGTTATTTCGGATCAGATCAAGTAATTCTAATTATGTAGTATTCATAATTATATAAAAAATTCACTTTAATTTAATTCACTAGATGCATGTTTTTCCCTACTTGCCTGTGTATCCATTGAGGCATTCACACCGAAAGGAATTTGGGGACACTTGATGACACACCCCGCTTCTGCAGAGCCTCATACAGTTGGTTTGGCCAAGAATTTCAGAACAGTTAATACCTATAGAGCAGAAATATATGTACCATTTAACATTTTATTAAAAATATTATTATTATTATTATTATTATTATTCAAATATGTTGTGTTTCAGTGTTTGAAGTTTCTATGATGCATAACAGGAACCCTCAAAATCACATCATTTAAACAGCGTATTACATAATGCCTCCTCTGTTATTTAGACTATATCTAATAAATGCATAATAAATTCTAAGCTCTATTTCACCTTAAACTGACGAACCATGTCAAACCAGTATAATGTATAAACTGACCAGTCATACCATAATTGAAAACGTTATACCACTGTAGACCCTTGGGCATGGTTCTCCTGGGTTTGACACCAGAATTTTGGAAGCAGATCCTTTGTGCACTGTGGGTTAAGGGTGTGGCTTCTGTGGACCGGTCTTGTTTGTTCGGCGAATCCAATAAGTTATTGATCAGACTGAGATCTGGGGAGTGTGGAAACTGGGTAGGCAGTGTTGAGCTCTTTGCATTTTGGGCCTCTTTTTCAGCGGGTTGTGGTGCAGTGGGTGTTCTCGTGCCTTTTTATCAGCAGTGACTTTTGTCAGAGATTTGTGCTGCATCTGGGTTTTTTGCCCTTTGGTTCCCGATGAGCTTGGGTGAGCCTTGGGTGCCCATGATCATGTCATCAGTTTACTAGTATATACTGTAGTTGATGATGGTTTTGTGTTAATGTTACTGTATATGGCGTTAATGTTATGGCAGATCGGTGGATCTTATGAAACATTTAAAAAAGTCCCTAATGAATGCTTAATTTCTTCCAAACTATTTTTATATGCATTATGTAATTCAGAGTGGATGTCAATATAAAACAATGGTCACGCAATTTGCAAATGTAATACATTTTATTTATCCTAATGCTTAAGTGCTCATTGAGAGGCCTATGTTTAAGCAATGTTTAGGGACACAAATAATTGACAGCTGCACACAGAGAGAAAACATTTGAACCTGAATGCTAGTAGAAGAAAACAAAGTACTGTACAGAGTAATTAAGCATGTTTTCATGTACCCAATGCAGTTTTGAGAGAGAATTTCTTTTTTCCCAATTAGATCACACATGGGAGAGCAATGTAATCAAGAAATAATTGCACTGAGCTAAACTGAACCGGTAATTATCACTGACAAATAATTAATAATAATTTGTACAGAAACAAGAAAACATTTAAGATGAAAGTGAAATCAGGGTGCCAGACACCCTCCAATGTAGCAATGTGGAGCTGGGGCAAAACACAGTATGTACTGTAAAGGTATGGAAAAGCTGGCAATGTGGTACAGTAAGGACACAGACAATGATGATTTACTTATGAAGATCATTCACCAGTGTGAAGACGAATCTGAATGAAAAAAGTGTGTATTGTTTAAAAAATAAATAAATAAATAAATGATGATGCAAATGGTATACTCACCGGTAAATACTGACGGGCACAAGCACTGGTAAGACGCCTGACTTGAGCAGTTGCTTATGCAGGTCGCACCATTTAAGCATGGATTCTTGGAACACATGTCTAAAGCTTCACAATATGGTTCACAGTACGGCTTACGGCACTGACAGTCATATGCAAACTGTGCAGCTTTTGCCCTACAAGCACCTTTTCCTGAGCAGAGAAGAAAATGTGGAGAGCTCTGACAGTGTTGCACTTTGACCAGCACACTAAAGCGGAGGCCGTGCTGACATAAATGACTACTGCCTTTATGAGTGGCTGCGAAATAATGAATGCCAGGGGAAAGCCACTTTGAGGCCACCTTTATGCTACCTTTCATAGAGCTGGCAAAAAGGTGTTGGTTCCTTTCTTTCTCTGTGAAGCAACCGTCAAATTGTTCTTTTGTCATATTAATTAGATTAATTCCATATTGTTCGAGTCCTGGGTCGATGAATGCAAAAAGTGCATCTCCCAACTGGACCTCCACGGGGCATAATTGAGGAAATGCATACGACTGATCTGTCCAGTGCTCCTGCAAGGTCTCCAAAATACCATTCCAGCACTGATTCACATTCCTGCATGTGTTCTCCATGAGTGACAATCTTACGGTGATGTTCCTTGGTTGAGGATACCAATCATGATATCGGGGTCTGCGGCAGACTGACTGGCTTGAGACAGTAAAATGGCTAAAGAGAAGGATGAGCAGATTAAGCACATTTGTCTTTTTCACTTTTGTCATGTTCATATCCAAGACACAAATGAAGGAAATTTGGCGAGTCTCAAATACAAGTCAGGTGAAGGTACTGCTCTGCCTGCTATGGATAGATAGACATCAGATGCAGATCTAAGAGGTAGAACACAGACAACATTATTAATGTACGTACAGTGGCTTGCAAAAGTATTTGGCCCCCTTGAACTTTTCCACATTTTGTCACATTACAGCCACAAACATGAATCAATTTTATTGGAATTCCACGTGAAAGACCAATACAAAGTGGTGTACACGTGAGAAGTGGAACGGAAATCATTCATGATTCCAAACATTTTTTTTTATAAATAAATAACTGAAAAGTGGGGTGTGCGTAATTATTCAGCCCCCTGAGTCAATACTTTGTAGAACCACCTTTTGCTGCAATTACAGCTGCCAGTCTTTTAGGGTATGTCTCTACCAGCTTTGCACATCTAGAGACTGAAATCCTCGCCCATTCTTCTTTACAAAACAGCTCCTGCTCAGTCAGATTAGATGGACAGCGTTTGTGAACAGCAATTTTCAGATCTTGCCACAGATTCTCGATTGGATTTAGATCTGGACTTTGACTGGGCCATTCTAACACATGGATATGTTTTGTTTTAAACCATTCCATTGTTGCCCTGGCTTTATGTTTAGGGTCGTTGTCCTGCTGGAAGGTGAACCTCCGCCCCAGTATCAAGTCTTTTGCAGACTCCAAGAGGTTTTCTTCCAAGATTCCCCCACCTGAGCTGTAGATCTCTGCAGCTCGTCCAGAGTCACCATGGGCCTCTTGGCTGCATTTCTGATCAGCGCTCTCCTTGTTCGGCCTGTGAGTTTATGTGGACGGCCTTGTCTTGGTAGGTTTACAGTTGTGCCATACTCCTTCTATTTCTGAATGATTGCTTGAACAGTGCTCCGTGGGATGTTCAAGGCTTTGGAAATCTTTTTGTAGCCTAAGCCTGCTTTAAATTTCTCAATAACTTTATCCCTATCCTGTCTGGTGTGTTCTTTGGACTTCATGGTGTTGTTGCTTCCAATGTTCTCTTAGACAACCTCTGAGGCCGTCACAGAGCAGCTGTATTTGTACTGACATTAGATTACACAGGTGCACTCTATTTAGTCATTAGCACTCATCAGGCAATGTCTATGGGTAACTGACTGCACTCAGACCAAAGGGGGCTGAATAATTACATACACCCCACTTTGCAGTTATTTATTTGTAAAAAAATGTTTGGAATCATGTATGATTTTCGTTCCACTTCTCAGGTGTACACCACTTTGCATTGTCTTTCACGTGGAATTCTGTATGTATAATGTATAATGTATAACAGAAAAGAATGACAAGTGACACTTAAAACATAATATTTTCACAATGGCCTGTGAAGGTTTAAAGCCAGGTACTCAAAATAGCCATTCCATAGCAAGATCTATTTATTGTAGCATATTTACTGTCTAGATCTGAACAAGTCACAGTGGTGATTTTTAATCAGCCTTCCTAACCATATTGTAACCAATTTAAGCCTTTTTTTTAATACTCTTGTTTCTAATTATTTGAAAAAGGTACCCAATTATGCTGGTGACACCCTACAAAGTAGTGACACATCTTATTAGTATCTACAGAAAAAGTGTTAAGTAAAGGCGTAGTAAAGTAAAGGTATTTCCTTATTTTCTAAGGAAATTAACTTTTCCAACTTGAACCATATTCAAGCTTACATACTGTAATAGGCAAATGCCCTAGAGGATACATCTGTACCCCACACTGCGGTTGCTATTACCATCAGCTCACCCATCCAGCCCTGATATATACAGTATATATATTATAGTCTATATATACACATACACACACATATATACACATGTGTGTATATATATATATATATATATATATATATATATATATATATATATATACAGTGGTGTGAAAAACTATTTGCCCCCCTCCTGATTACTTATTCTTTTGCATGCTTGTCACACTTAAATGTTTCTGCTCATCAAAAACCATTAACTATTAGTCAAAGATAACATAATTGAACACAAAATGCAGTTTTTAAATGAAGGTTTACGTTATTAAGGGAGAAAAAAAAACTCCAAATCTACATGGCCCTGTGTGAAGAAGTGATTGCCCCCCTTGTTAAAAAATAACGTAACTGTGGTTTATCACACCTGAGTTCAATTTCTGTAGTCACCCCCAGGCCTGATTACTGCCACACCTGTTTCAATCAAGAAATCACTTAAATAGGAGCTACCTGACACAGAGAAGTAGACCAAAAGCACCTCAAAAGCTAGATATCATGCCAAGATCCAAAGAAATTCAGGAACAAATGAGAACAAAAGTAATTGAGATCTATCAGTCTGGTAAAGGTTATAAAGCCATTTCTAAAGCTTTGGGACTCCAGCGAACCACAGTGAGAGCCATTATCCACAAATGGCAAAAACATGGAACAGTGGTGAACCTTCCCAGGAGTGGCCGGCCGACCAAAATTACCCCAAGAGCGCAGAGACAACTCATCCGAGAGGCCGCAAAAGACCCCAGGACAACATCTAAAGAACTGCAGACCTCACTTGCCTCAATTAAGGTCAGTGTTCACGACTCCACCATAAGAAAGAGACTGGGCAAAAACGGCCTGCATGGCAGATTTCCAAGGCGCAAACCACTTTTAAGCAAAAAGAACATTAAGGCTCGTCTCAATTTTGCTAAAAAGCATCTCAATGATCACCAAGACTTTTGGGAAAATACCTTGTGGACCGACGAGACAAAAGTTGAACTTTCTGGAAGGTGCGTGTCCCGTTACATCTGGCGTAAAAGTAACACAGCATTTCAGAAAAAGAACATCATACCAACAGTAAAATATGGTGGTGGTAGTGTGATGGTCTGGGGTTGTTTTGCTGCTTCAGGACCTGGAAGGCTTGCTGTGATAGATGGAACCATGAAATCTACTGTCTACCAAAAAATCCTGAAGGAGAATGTCCGGCCATCTTATCGTCAACTCAAGCTGAAGCGATCTTGGGTGCTGCAGCAGGACAATGACCCAAAACACACCAGCAAATCCACCCCTGAATGGCTGAAGAAAAACAAAATGAAGACTTTGGAGTGGCCTAGTCAAAGTCCTGACCTGAATCCTATTGAGATGTTGTGGCATGACCTTAAAAAGGCGGTTCATGCTAGAAAACCCTCAAATAAAGCTGAATTACAACAATTCTGAAAAGATGAGTGGGCCAAAATTCCTCCAGAGCGCTGTAAAAGACTCGTTGCAAGTTATCGCCAACGCTTGATTGCAGTTATTGCTGCTAAGGGTGGCCCAACCAGTTATTAGGTTCAGGGGGCAATTACTTTTTCACACAGGGCCATGTAGGTTTGGATTTTTTTTCTCCCTAAATAATAAAACCCCTCATTTAAAAACTGCATTTTGTGTTTACTTGTGTTATCTTTGACTAATAGTTAAATGTGTTTGATGAGCAGAAACATTTTGTGTGACAAACATGCAAAAGAATAAGAAATCAGGAGGGGGGCAAATAGTTTTTCACACCACTGTATATATATATATATATATATATATATATATATATATATATATATATATATATATATATAAGATTCTGTTGTTATTTATCACGTATGTTACAGCACAGTGAAATACTTCTTTTCATTTATCCCAGTTAGGATAGGAATTTGGAGTCAGAGGGCAGGGTCAGCTAGGATACAGCACCCCTGGTGCATATATCTGTATTCTGTTTTTGTTGTTTTTCAGATGTCTCTGCCTATGTATAAATATTTTTTTTATTGTAAAGCAACCTTGAGTTTCTTGAAAGGCACTATATAAAATAAACATTATTATTATTATTATTATTATATCATTCGCACTATAGGACTTGTGTCTAGTCACGACGTGGAGGACCCAGAGCACTTCAGCTCTTAGCGTTGGCTCTGATGCAAAAGCGACACGGAGGTCGCTCACGGGGGTTGCGGAGCTGCAGTGTGGGCCTTGGCTAATGTTAGGCAGCGTGGAGCCACCAGCAGAATTGGCTGATGGCTGTCGTTTGCTGGAGACCCTTCACAGCAGTCAGATGTTTCTCACTTTTTGCATGAGACGCTAGAGCTCGTACACCTAACGTTCCCAGTTTAATTGTTTTCTTGCATAATAAACAGTATGCTTCAAATGCATTGTTACAGTAGCAACTGGCCTTAACCAATCCTTATATTCAGTTTTTTCAAGCCAAGTATCGCTAAACCTGCACTTCCCCACAGTTAAAACGTAAAGTCAGTTTTACGTATGTGGTACAATCAGAGAGAGACTCGCGCCAATAACAGAAAGCTGATTGGCTGTTGCATGTTGGTCTCATTTGTAGTCGTAATACAGCGAATTATATTTGGACTAGTGAAACAAAAAACTACAACACCATGGAATCAACCAAGCAACAACAAAAACAGAAATAGAATTAAAATGAGCTTTACATGGACATCGGAAAAATAAGACCTGTGAAAAAATATTTAAGACCTAGAACAGCGAATTTAAGACTTTTTAAGGCCTAAAAATTCATTTTTTAAATTTTAGACTTTTTAAGACTCGTGGAAACCCTGACTAAATACTATATAATATGAAATTCTATAAATAACACCTTTTTTTTATAAATATCCTGATTCAACATTAAATTGTTCACATATTTTGCTACAATTCTAAACAAACTTTTTACCACCAATGATGCTGAGCTTCCTGCCAATGTGTAAATAGTTTAGAGCATGCCACCTGTAGGATCATAAAAGAGCGTCACCATTTTTTCACCTCAAATGCAAAAATATATAAATTAAATGTCAACATTTTTTTTTAATGTGGGGATAAATTAATTGACACACAAAAGAATCGTGATATGTAACTAAATCTAGTTTCCCTAAATCTAATTATTACTGCTCTTTGCACCCCACCGACCCCCTGCAGGGGGAGGAGCAGTTGAGGCAATATATATGAAATCCAAAGACTCTCAGGGTACTAAACTCCTCCACAACATAAGTTATAACCATGATGATAAAATAAGTTGAACTACTGAAAGTAAAGTGAAAACCCTGACCCATTATACACCATTAGAAACAGTGAGAAATGCGTCCCTGCTTTCATGCTCCTAGTGATATCTCCAGAACTACTTATGGCACAACATTCAAGGACAGCCATTTTCATTTGTACTACACACTGACATTTAATTTTCACAGACCCAACTACATATTAGTATATATTTATTCCCAAACTGAACTATTTGTATGTAGGACCAATAAAATTCAGCAAAACGTGCAGCGACCAGCTGGGTGAAGCAAAGCAGACACATATTGTAGATCAAGATGCAGGAAAAGGCATTTGGAGGTCTTGTACCGGCAAGATGAGATGTAGATTTAGCGGGCAGCACAGTTTGGAGAGCTTGATGGTGAACATGGCAGTGTAGTTCCACGCTGGTGTCCAGCTGAGCTGACGTGGTGGTCGCAGAGCGGTGGCAGCCAGGTGGCAGGGAGAAGCAGCAGTTTCAGTAGTCTCATAGCAGGTGAACAGAGCGAGCAGCATGAGTACAGCATGCATAGCATCCTATCCCGAACTGAGCAGGGCCTTTTATCACTGGACAATGACTCGAGGACGATAAATCCTGAAGCATCTCCAGGAATGCCAAATTTCAATGCTGTGCTGTCCAAAGTTCAGGAGAGCACCGTTCTTCTTGCATTATTCCGCTGCCTGGATGAGGAATGATTATGTATACGGTTGGCCCATTGTTGCACATTTGGTGCAATATTCTCTCCATGCCAATGAATATATTACACAAATCTTAATTACTGGGCTACCCTGCTTCTCCTCGAGATGACCTTCAGTCAGTAAGGGGCCTGGGACACCTCTTGTTCACGCTGTAGGGCACATCACTCTAACTCACTTTAGGGCCCCTTGCTTTTAAAGTTGAAGATATGCCAAGGCAAATCTATTAAGTGTCTGGTCTCTGCATTCCACTAGGTTTACTTCCTTGTTGCATCCCAGGACTTCTGTACACCTGGAACTGGTGAGGCTTTCAATGTATTTCTCACCTTGCAGCTGCTTGATGGACTCATACAAGTGTGAAATGAATGGGGAACTCTACCTGGCACTAGTTTGCGCATATTTGCGGCAACATTGCACTATACACAGCTCCCTCTTCTCCCCCATAAAACTTGAGGGAGTCTTTCTCCTTGCATGTAGAAGTCCCTTTAGGCATGACGCAAATCCGAGATGTTCACTCGGAAACATTTTTCATAATACTGTATGGGTACAGTACACTCACCAACACATGCCTAAATTTATCTTAATATTCTAGTTGGAAGTCATGAGCAAGCTATCAAAGATTCCTCATCAGATGCTTCTTCTAGAACCTCTAGGTTGTCACCAAAAGTCTAGACTAGCACACAGATCACATGTAGAGCCCTTAAGAAAACCCTCTCAACCTGCCACCTTTGTAAATTCACACTGTTCCCCACAATCCAAGGAGAAACCGCTGTGTTTTTAAGAAGCATGAGGTATTCCAGTGAAATATTATGTAACACAATAGAGGTAACATTTTTTGTTAAATATGCATTAGAAATTTAATGCATATGCAATTAAAATTTATGCACAGTTACATGACTCTTTAAACACAGGAATGCATAACCTATGGTGATCTCCAAGACCACGCTGTCTCCCCAAATACCGTCCACTTTCACCTCCAGTGCTGGATTACATGTGCAACAACATGAGCCTTCCCCCATTCCATCACTGTGCCCTTCATGCAGAACAGTGAGGTGTAATAATGGTTCAACAAGAAAAGGGGCCACGGTCTGACACTTGCGAAACAGAGTAACATCTTTACCATGACCAAAGGATATAGGCTTAAAAAAGCAAATTCTCCTAATTGCACCAGGCAACCATAATTGTATAAATATGCATTAAAATACTTTCAAATATTAATCTACAGTAAATCTGGTTGGCTGTAAAGATGAGAGTAATTTGATTTATATTAGATGCTGGACCGATGTAACATCTATCTAGAATAGTGGATCTCAACCCTGTTTCTGAACAGGTTTGTGTTTCTCTGGTTGAGAACCACCAAAGAATATGAAGTAGACTATACTGTAATCACACAAATGATCACATTATAATAAGTGCTACAATATGTTGCTCAACCTGTTAAGATGATAAGTTTTATAATTCTAATATGTTTAATGCTTTGCGAATTAGAGCCTTCTATAATTATAGGTATAGGATTTAATTACCAGAATAATTACCTGCGTGTTTGAGCACCATAGCTACATTCAGACTGCAGGACAAGCACTCAGTGATTTACTGCTGAAATCTGCCTTTTTATTTTGTTATGCGGTTCCAATTATATATTTTAAATGTGATATCCAACACCAGTCTGAAGAGGTCCTAAACTGATCCATCAAGAAAAATGAACAGCGATTATATCTGGGGGGAAAAATAGCTGCTGAGGGGTGAAATGGAATGTTGCAATTTTTTCTTTTTGCTAGGCAGACAATGTTATGGTTTTTGTTGCCGTTGCAATTCCTGTAACTGTTACTTACATTGCTGAGCCACAATATACATTTACATGACAATGATAGGAATTACAACTAAAAACCACTTAACCACTTGTCATTTCAGACAATGATTCTCACCCTGTAAATATCCTCACCACTTTCACTCAATTTTCTCAACAAGCTTATAGAGCAACTTCAGTACCATAACACTGTGGCCAAAAGTTGCGTTTACATATATACAGTGAATATAAAAAGTCTTTTTAAATACTTATTAAAGCCTTGGCTTATTAAATGCTAGGCTTTGGTGATGTAAATAAAAACCCTCATAAATAATTTCAGAACTTTTTCCAACTTTAACATGACTTAAAACCTGTACTGACTGGAAAAATTAAACTGTTTAAATCTTTTAAAGCATGCATATAACTATGACTTTAGCAACATATCCTATTATTCACTGTCACTTTATGCACATGTACACTGACATTTGCACATTTCATACAGTACATACTTATTAACTTGAGTAATATATTTTTCTTATTCTGAATTGCCAGTTTGCAGTGTTTTATATTTACTGTAGCATCTCCATAGTGTGCTAATTTATATAAAAAGTACAATTAAATTCTGCACCACCCCTTTTTTCCTTCCCCCCTCCCCTTTATTACTGTTTGTGTAACCTGCTGCTGCTGTAACATGACAATTTCCCTCACAGGATCAATAAAGTATATCTACAGTATCTATTTATATAAATGATAAAATAAAATAATGAAGTGAGCACACTCTCTTATAATTAACTCTTAAAAATGAACAAATAACATTTTAACATTGATGTTACATAGCTGTCATGACACACTTGACACAGTGAACTCTTTAAAACCGACAGAAGCACCGGCGAAACCATTTGCATTTCTACTTAAGTTCGAAAAGATTCATTCAAAAATAATGTGCAATTAAAATATTTTTATACTAAATCAGAGACTTTCCATATTTATATGTAACCTTTAACATGCTCCTGTGACACCGTATCCCCTCAACAAAAAAAAACTAAATTGTTTATTCACGCTTTTATATAATTAAGGTGTGCATTTACACACCCACGGTGCATGCTATAGCATTTCATGTTGTGCCTGCATGCTATTACCATGTGTGTCGCAAGAGGTGAGTTTTTATTCTTTGCTCTCTTTATCACGGCAATCCTGCATGCTCTCTCTCTCTGTGTGTCTCACACATATATTTTTGCAGGTATAAATAAAATTAAATATTCCTCCCCTAAATATCAGTGTACACATGTCGCCATTTAGACTGCGCGTGTTTTCCCGTGAGATGCCGCAATTTGGCGCACGGCGTCTCACGGGAAACGCGCAACATTCGGGATTTTAAATAAATGTTTTGTGCTTCACTGAATATCCGCCAGATGGCGCATGGAAGGACTTTATCTAAAAGCCGGACTAAGTACAACGATGAATTGTGTATAATTAGTTAGCCTAAAACTAATTGTTTCCAATGCTGAAGCAAACATGAATTTTATTTAGTTTTACAACAGGAATTTCATAATGAATGTGTGTTTCATATTATTTTCATAATGATGAAATGAGATGCCCAAATTCATGCTTTAAAAGTTTCTTATATAGTTCTTGCAAGGGACAAAACAGTGAAAGACATGGCAATGCCGGTTTAAATGGTATTGAAATTAATTTAATTTCCTGATAGTAGGCTATCTGATAGTGTTAACTATGCGAATGTCCTGATTCGTGAATATGCCAACATATCTTATTTAAAACTTAAAAATGTGTCGCCATCTTCAGAAGACATGAATGAACATGAATGAACAATATATATATAAAAACACGCGGTTCGCATTTTCACTTTACCAAAGGCAACGTTTTTATCAAAAGGCTGATAAACGCATGTTGTACATTATATACAACGCGACAGCGCGCTCGGTTACTATAATCTCTCTTCTCACCTTTGATGTAGGTGTGAAGTTATCAATCCGGTTTTGCGGATGAGGGAATTGGCAGAATTGAGGGGTTTAAAACTATTTAACAAGACCAAGCAGACATCTCTGCCTAAAATGTATTTCGCCAGCAAAACATAGAATAAATAGAAATAAAATGTTAAATGGTACCAATCAAATCAGACTTCATAATTACTTTGAGTGTAATTCACAAATTTACTGAATATATTATGTTTTTATGTGTATACAGTATGTATTTGTATGTGAATATATTATATAAGTATGTGTTTGTGCGCGCGTCTCATACGTGAAATTCATATAAAATGCAATTCGTGATAAGTGTATGTTGTTAAGGTATTTGTGTATGTAACGACGCAGCTCGCGCGAGGGGCAAAGCTGCTCAGAACGGGCCGGATCGTGATACCACGATAGGCTTGCACATATGGGGGGGACAGTGAGAAATGTGAAGGGGGCATCATGTGTATACATCATGTTCGAGCACTGTTTCCCCCCCCCGCATGCTTATAGTAAGCGCATTATCCTTGCTGAATTGTGTTGTTAGCTCCGTCCAAAGCCTGGAGAAGTGGAATGCTGTCCTACTTGGGTGTCCCACTTGAAAACTAAGCTCCTGCTGGTACAGCTCTTAAGTTCACTGAGGCACGCAAACCCCCTGACCACAATAAATGGTGGCAATCCCTCAGTGGGAGAACTGAAAAATAAAAATTTAATAAATAAAACAAAATAAAAATTAAATATCCTTAATCCAGATTTTATCAATCAACGACATAATATTTATCTTAGCTGGATGATCTAATTCTCAAAAACGACTTATATTACCAAAAAAAGACATATTACACACTATAACTAGAATATTTACAAAACAGAAAGGTTGTCTTATGAATAATAAATAAAACTAGGTTAAAGCAGATGGACTATAGAACAGATCATATTATGTTTTTATATTTTTTTAGTTATTTTTTATAGTAAATAAACAGCTCTCTGTTGAAAGGTGAATGAAAGGTGAGAAGAGTCATTACAGTAAATGGGGGTTCTGGGTGTCACCTCGGAGCGCGCTGTCGCGTTGCATTCAGCGAATAGACAAACAAAATCATGTTTGCTTCAGCATTGGAAACAATATTGGATTAGGCTAACTTTATTAAAGATTATTCACTTTTGTATTCTTTGTATTCGTATTTTTGTACATACGCACGGGCATCTTTAAATTTTAACAGAAAATAATAGTGGGCTGATAGGAATGTTATTTTCACATAACTTAAATGGCTGAATGAAGTTAAATATACACAATAAATTAATAATTGCGTTTGCTTTACATTTGAGCACTCATTGAGCTTTTTCATTTTATATACTACCATATTATATATATGTGTCTAATACTGTTTTATTTATATTTTACATTACATGCAGTTTGTAATTTACTTGCAATTGTACTTTTAAAATGTAACTCACGTATCTACAGTACACTGTGTTCCAAATTATTATGCAAATGATATCTTTCTCTGATTTTCATAATTAGTCAATGCAAATGACAGTCAGTATAATTTTCTAGTCATCAACTATTAGGGTATAATTTGAATTTTATTGAACAAACATCCTAATGATAATATTTATAAAAAAAAATAAATAAAAAAACTGAAAACACACTGTTCCAAATTATTATGCACAACAGAGTTAAAACATTTTATATGTTGTAAAGAACTGAAAATAGGCTTTTGTTGAATTCTCAGCTTTAGGACGTCATATTTAAAGAAATCAAAAACTATTTCAATCAAAAACAGGGCATGTTACATCTTAACATAGGACACCTTCTTTGATATCACCTTCATAATTCTTGCATCCATTGAACTTGTGAGTTTTTGGACAGTTTCTGCTTGAATTTCTTTGCAGGATGTCAGAATAGCCTCCCAGAGCTGCTGTTTTGAATCCAACTGCCTCCCACCCTCAGATCTTTTGAGGATTCTCCAAAGGTTCTCAATGGGGTTGAGGTCAGGGGAGGATGGTGGCCACACCATGAGTTTCTCATCTTTTATACCCATAGCAGCCAATGACACAGAGGTATTTTTTGCAGCATGAGATGGTGCATTGTTGTGCATGAAGATAATTTGGCTACGGAAGGCACAGTTCTTCTTTTTGTACCACAGAAAAAAGTGGTCAGTCAATATACTTTGCAGAGGTCATGATTCCGATTCCCATGATTCCGGCCCAAAACATGATTCCGGCACCTTCTTGTTGACGTTGCAGGCTTTGTTGGGACATGGTGGCCATCCAACAACCATCCACTACTCCATTCATCTGGACCATCCAGAGTTGCACGACACTCATCAGTAAACAATACTGTTTGAGAATTAGTCTTCATGTATGCCTGGGCCCACTGCAACCGTTTCTGCTTGTGAGCATTGATTAGGGGCCGAATAGTAGGTTTTTGCACAATTGCAAGCCTTTAAAGGATCCTACACCTTGAGGTTTGCGGGACTCCAGAGGCACCAGCAGCTTCAAATACCTGTTTGCTGCTTCCTAATGGCATTTCAGCAGCTGCTCTCTTAATCCGATGAATTTGTCTGGCAGAAACCTTCTTCATTCTGCCTTCACCTGCACGAACCTGTCTGTGCTCTGAATCAGCCACAAATGTTTTCACAGTACGATGAGTTTTTGTGAAATATCTAATGTTTTTATACCTTGTCCATGGCATTGCACTATTTGGCGCTTTCCATAAGCAGAGAGATCCTTTTTCTTTCCCATATTGCTTGAAACCTGTGGCCTGCTTAATAATGTGGAACAACCTTCTTCAATACTTTTCCTTTAATTGGGCTTATCTGGCAAACTAATTATCACACGTGTCTGAGATTCATTTCAGTGATCCAAAGTTCTTATTTGATTTAATTTTATTATTTCATTAATTATTTTATTATAAATCTGATTCTTATCCTATATATTCTTGTCGAGTATAGTCCTTCAGAGCAAGCATTGTGTGCGTAATCTCTTCTCACCTTTCATTCACGATAGGTGTGAATTTATCAAACTGTGTGCGCTGTTGGCAAATACTCTAGGGGGGGGTTTAGATGAATTAAGAACAGAGCGCACATCTCTGCCTACAATAGATTAAAAATAAATAAACTTGCTTTTCTTTTTATTTATTTCTTTTTATTTGTAAAATAATTAAAGCAAACGGTATTCTGTATTGTTTTCCTTGAACATGAACAGAAAATGAACCAGAACTCCGTCTATACGTCAATTATTAAAATGGTCAGTCAGTCTCTTTGCTGTTTTTCCACCCCCAACACATTTTTTAACTTTATGTCTGCAGGTGAGCGCTGATATTAGACTACGTAGTAGGTTAAAGACGAGGCTCACGATATGTCACGGCGTGCGCCTGTGATGGGCGTGTGCTCAAATCTATCGCTCCTCGCTCACTCTCTCTGTGTAGGCTCCCTAGATAGGCAGCAGGTATGTAAAGGGACGGAGACGCCTATTCGGGCCGGCTGGCGATAATTAACATTAGGGTCTCGAGTTCCGCATTATAAAAGCAAGGCATGGAGTTTAGTTCGGGAAGTAGGTGATGCGGTGGAGCAGGACAGAGTGGCATGCTAGTGGGGCGATGTGACGCGACCCAGGGACTTTAAACAAGACACTGGAATTCCGCCCTTTGATCTTCGCGCTCCCGCGGCGCCTTCACTCCGAGCAGGTGCACTGCCTCCGCGTGCTCCGTTCTGCCACTCTGCCCACCGCCACCTTTCACCAGCTGTGTGCCCGCATGTCATCCCTTCCCCTTTCTTTAAATCCTCCCTCCTTTAATCCTTTCCTTCCCTATTTTACCTAAATAAATTATCCCTTTTCCTGTAAGACCTCGTCTCGTGTCCGTGCTTCATGGTGCCACCCGTGCAAATAGGCTCGAACCCGTTACGGATACCAAACCCCGAGCACAAACCTCATTTAAATAAAATTAACAAATATTGTAAGTAAACAACAATAGCCCAATTTAGAAATTCTTTCCGAGGCTGCGTTGGGCCGGTGTTATGCGCAGAGCGTCGGGAGATGTACTGAAGCTCAAATCTCCGAAAACTACACTTGTACACAATAACAGTAATATTTCAAACATTTTGCAGGCAGGCTGCTGTTTGGAGAAAACATAGAATAAAGAATAAACCAGTTGTTGGGTCAAAATCAGAGGTGGAAAGTAACGAATTACATTTACTCGCATTACTGTAATTGAGTAGCTTTTTTGTGTATTTCTACTTTTTAAAGTAGTTTTAAAAATCTGTAATTTTACTTTTACTTAAGTACGTTTTGTTTGAAGTATTGTAATTCGCTACATTTTAAATCATATTCGCTACTGAGTAAAAAATAAATGAATGAAAATGATAAAATAATAAAAATATTATGCTTTGTATAAATGCTCCGTTGCGCCGCGTGTGTGTATCATGTCCTGGTCGCGCGCCGCTCCAGACTCCACTCCAGGTTTTCTGACATCGGCATCTACCTGACCTTCCACACGGTCGCTTCCTCCCTGAGTGATGTCATCGACTAGCGCAAACATATATTAACCGGAGAGAGACGCGGGAAAGATGAAAGAGGTTGTGATTTTGGCGTTTTGATATTTGGTTGTGTATTCCAGTTTGACTTTTTGCCTATAATTGACTTTGATTATTGCTTTGTCCCTTTGGTTTGGTTGGTCTTTGTATATATTTGTAGATAATTTCATTGTTTTTGGTTTAGGGAGTCCGGGAAGGAACCTGTATTTTTGTTTGTGTTTTTTTTTTTTGCAGGTAATCTAGCTACTAAATATAAATACCATTTTGTTTATTATTTTGGCCTGGGTCCACCCTGAATCTGATCCTCCTCCTGGTGTGTGTGTGTGTGTGTGTGTGTGTGTGTGTGTGTGTATACAAACCTCATTATTTCATCAGTTAATGATTGGATCTAGTTCTTTCTGCCATATACCACCATTTCCATACAGTTATACTGTATATATTATAAATAGAACCCTGAACCATTCTTTTGCTGTTTGGCCCTAGACTGGGACGTAACACCATTTTTAAGTGACCACTTTGATTTTCAAGCACAAGAAAGACAACAGCTTTATTATGCAAAGGTGTTCCTTCAGTTAAAAATAACTAGTTTGAGATTTATATCTGCTCATCTTTTTTGAACTACGCTAGAATGCCTCATCCCAATCCGCTGTTATAAAAGTAACTCGGTAACTTTTACTCTGAGTAAATTTTTTAATGAGCTACTTTTTACTTTTACTTGAGTAGATTTTTATAATGGTAACTTTACTTGTACTTAAGTAAAATTTCACTGAAGTAACAGTACTTGTACTTGAGTACAAAATTTTATTACTCTTTCCACCTCTGGTCAAAATAACCCAAACAGGTGTTCATTTGTAAATGACTCACTACATCTCATATGACCCAACATGAGCAATACAACAATGTGTTTAAAGTACCTGAAATAACCCAGAATTTTGACCCAGCATAAACCACCCAACGATGTGCTTACAGAAACAACACAGCATTTTTAGTGCGTCTTTTTTGAGTTATTGTAACGTTTTATTCTGAAGGGCTATTTTACTAGTTATTTCTATATTTAAATTTTGATGTATTTTTTAATTTATTTTATAAAATAACAATAAACAGATAAAAACAGAGATATTGATAAATTGATATTCTGTCCAAACAACATTTAACTAATGTTTTTTTTGACTCATTATTATACAATAAATATCAATATATCTGGTTCAGATTTTAATTTTTTGTTGTATAAAGTTCTCAGATGTGAAAATTACAATCACTGTAGTATTTCTTCGATACAACATATTTTGACTTTTTTTATGACTTAATTCTATTTAAAACTGTAGAGTGAAAATGTCACTTTGTGCCACCTGGCGGTCATTTCACGAATGACTTTAAAATGCAACTGATTTATTTTGGCTGCTGCCGCTTTTCCACGGCGGTGAGCGCGACGGTAATGAGCAGTCTGGTTGTCCACCTACTGTACAAAATACATAGGAAACCCTAAAAAAAGAAAGAATAAACAAAGAAATAACTAAAAAAAAAAATAATTTTTCTTTTAAAAATCTTTGAATCAATTTATCACACAATAATTAACAAATCACACAATATCAAACTAAAACATAGTATTGGAGCTGATTTATTATTTTTTTTCTTCTACATATAATGCACAAAATGTGTGCACCAAAGAAGTTACCAATCTTGCTTCTCTGAAAATTTAAAGTTTAGAGGAGTTCCCAACTTTAGCCGGTTTAGAGAGATGATTTATATACAATTTAGAGAGAGAAAGATTTCATAAGACTGGACCAAGTAGCAAGGCGGCGCGGTGGTGTAGTGGTTAGCACTGTCGCCTGGCACCTCCAGGGTCTGGGTTCGATTCCCCGGCCAGGCTCGATTCCCGTCTCTGTGTGCATGGAGTTTGCATGTTCTCCCCGTGCTTGGTGGGTTTCCTCCGGGTTCTCCGGTTTCCTCCCACAGTCCAAAGATATGCAGGTTAGGCTAATTGGCGTTACCTAAATTGCCCGTAGTGTGTGATTGGGTGTGTGAGTGTGTGTATGTGTGTGTGCCCTGCGATGGATTGGCACCCTGTCCAGGGTGTACTCCGCCTAGTGCCCGAAGTCTCCTGGGATAGGCTCCAGGTCCCCCGCGACCCTGAACACAGGATTAAGCGGTATAGAAGATGAATGAATGAATGAAGGACCAAGTAGCACAGTTATGCTCTCTGTAATGTTCATTATTATGCGATCAAATCGTCTCCTTTTGCATATTTATGTATATATTCACCTGTGCCAAGTTGTTGTGCGGATCAGATGGTCCACTGTGGCGACCATTTGACGGGAGCAGCCGTGGGGCAAACAGCAACGACTGCATTGACGTATAGCATATTGCTTTAAAACTGACAACAGCATGTAAACATACTAAAATACACTTTGGCTGAGTTCGTCTACGGCAGGTCTTAAAGTGACTTTGTTGAAACAAATAAAGTTCAGCTGTTCTAGTAGAATTTTACTGACATTTCCTTATTTGCATTTTACAGCAAAAGTCATAATCTGCCAAGAGCTTACAAAGTATCAAAGAGATTGTTGAAAGTAATCAGCCAGGAGGAGGTTTTAAAATAATTTCCTATGCAATAAATATACCATGGATCACAATGAAGTCAGTCACCACCAACTAGAGAAATTATGGCAAAACAGTGACATTACCACAAACTGGATGCCCCAACAAAATTGAGGAAAGTCAAAAAATAAATAAAAAAATCAGAGAGACTGCCAAGAGGCCTACTGACACAATAAAACAGCTACTGGAATTTCAGGCTAACACTGGTTGTGTACTAATACAATCCATATACAACAAAATCCTGTATACTTTATATGTCTGAGATATGGGGTAGGGTGGCTAGACAAAAGACTTCTCTTTCAAATAAAAAGATATGACCAGCAAATATTAAAAAGAAAAATATGCATCAGTTCTTTCAAATCCATGTGGAAACATGTATCACGATTTGAAGAGACCAAGGTTGAACTCTTTGGCCATAATTTCAAAAGGTATGTTTGGTGCAAAAACACCACAGCACATCACACATTTAAGACACTATTCCGATAGTAGAGGATGATGATGGCATCATAATTCTTTGGAGGCTTTTTTTCTTGAGGTAGAATTGGGGCTCAGTGTTTATGCTATAGTGTTGTTTAATTAAGCAAACCTAAACTTAGTTATAGAAGGGATTTAGTTACGGTTGTGCTATGGTTATCACCCAAATGAGGAGAGATTCCCTTTTGAGTCTGGTCCCACTCACGGTTTCTTTAAGTTATCCGAATTTCCTTGCCACCATCACTTCCGACTTGCTCATCATAAATTTAACTTATATTCAGAATTTTCATTTATGTAAAGCTGCTTTGTGAATGTCTATTCTTAAAAGTACTAATAATATTTACAACTAAAATTGAATTGCGCTTAATTGGTTTTAACTTGATCCTATATCTGCATGTAGAGGCTGGCAGGACACTACAAACTACATGAGACCTTGCGTCCCTGCAGAGACACCTGAAAGTTTCCTACTGCAGGTTTAAAGAGGACAGGTTTACACCACTCTCCCCCTCCAGCCCACTGACAACTCCATGAGCTCACCTCTGGCAACCCCATACCACTTTACAATCAATCTGCACACAATATGTGAAGAGTATGCAAGACAGCTCTTCCAAAGAATAAAAAGCAGAAAAGCTCCTGGTCCCCTCCTATTTTAAAGGCTGTGTTTAAGAACCTGCTTCACTCAGACCTTTAATAGATCCCTGGAGTTGTGTGACATCTCCTACTGCTTTATATGCTCCATCATCATTCTGGTCCCAAAGAAACCCTGCACCAAAAAAAAAAAAAAAACCTCAGACTTTAGGCTGTCGCCCTGAAATCTGTGTAAAGTGTAATTGAGAAACTGAAGCAAACACTTACAGCACTACAACATTTTGACTGCCCAACGGCATATGCGAGGATCCTCTTTGTGGACTTTAACCTGGCATTTAACACCATCAACACAGACATCCTCTCCTCCAAACTCTGTCTAGCTCACTGCACCCCACCATCTGTCAGTGGATCACCAGCTAGCTGCGAGCCAGAAAACAGCAGGACAGAAAACAGCAGGTAAGGCTGGGGAGAAGTCACTTCTTGTATACAGACATTCAGCATAGGTGCTCCCGAGGTGTGTCCTCTCCCCACTGCTCTTCACAATTTATACTAATGATTGCATCTTCACGGACCCAGCTGTGACACTCCTGAAGTTTTTAGATAGCACGATAGTCATTGGACTCATTCAAGTTGGCAACAAATCTGCATATCAGCAGGAGATTGCATGACTGGTGCACTGGTGCAATCAGAACTACAAAGATCACATTGACAAAACCCGACTAGACAGGACTGAAACCCTGCAAAAAAGAGTCACTCACTTATTGTCTATACCACCTTATTCTGTAAAAAGGGTCGCAAAGGCCTTGGAGCCTACTGGACCTTTAACAATTACATATTTAATTGTTTGTTATTTACAATTACTGTTCTTTAAGTTTTATGAGTAGTAAAAAGAAAGAAAAATTATGTCTCCTTTCTTTGCCAATTAGAAGAATTATCTATACCTTGAAAAGTCTTAGAAGCATTCCATTCCATACACAAGATGTATATGATAAACATTAAATTTATGTATGCTTACAGAATTAAGTAAAACATCGGTGTTTTTAATTTTCTTGACACAGCTCTCAAACTATTCACATCTTACAAATAATTTACAATAATAATACTAGCAAAATGCAAATCCATTATATAAAAAAATTGTGTAACAACAACCTTGAGACAAATTGTATACTTGGGCAAGATTAAATCCCTGTCCTCGCTACTGACACACTGTTATTTTATCTCTATCATAAGCAATATTCATAAGCTATATTCCATAAACAGACATATGTGGTAATCCTTCTAAGTTGTGTCCAATAGTCTGTGGCAGAAACTTAAGCATGATATAGTCGTTTAATTTTGGGCTACGAAAAAAATATATATTTCATGATGCTCTCTGTGTCTAACATACTAATCAGCTATTAAGTTCTTGAAATATGTATAATTGTACGATTTGGAATCTTGAGCCATTTAAAATAGCTTATTGGGGCAATTAGGTAAAGCCAGCCGATTATGCAAATCTTTTTTAGCAATTTTTAATATTTAGATCGGTCACCAGTCTGTGTAAACACACAAAAAATAAAAATAATAATAATTCCTGCTGATTGTCCTTTTTTCCACTTTTGTATTGGCTGGGGTTTGAACAAGTGAATCAGATGTTTACCCTATTGTGACCTCATATTCATCTGGGGAGGCTAACTGCTAATGGCTTACCTAACTATTTTTAGCATTTAAGATGCGCTAAAGTTTTTCCAGTTTTTCAAATAGGTTAATGGACAGAAATAAGCAGAAAAATATGTAATGTTTTCACGACGACATTCCCAAATATAAAAGTTAAAATTCGAGCAGAATTCGAGTTGTGTTTCAGCTGGAAAAATAATGGACACTTTTGGAGACCTTCAAAAGACAAACAATGAAAATGTAATAATCTAAATTTAATTTTAATCATTCAAACCGCATAAATAATTTCATTAATGGTCAAAGGTACATCTCTTAATTGTAGTGAAGCTTAATTTATATATCTCCAGAGCAGATTGCTGTTGTAAGAGTTTTTTCATATGCGTTAAAGATACTCCCTTTCTCGTGTACCTGACAGTAACATGTTAAATCTTCCATGCTACAACATTCCCATCTACTCTTGGGTCTGATTTTAACGTTATAACTCTTTTCCAACTAAATGAAGTCATTTTATTGGTCGATGTTTCACCAATGAACTACACCACCGAAACGGCGCGAGCTGCTCTGCGTAGTCTGTGACGTCATCGTGCACAAAACGTCCCACTTCATTGGCTGGCGTTGTTCATTGGTGAGGCATCGACCAATAAAATGACTTCATCCCCACCCCAGCCCCGCCCCCGACTCTGCTCTCTCAAGTTCGCGTTTACAAGTGCACAAGTGAGTTTTGCTACAGGAATATCGCAAAATGAGTAGCAAAAGTCAGAGCGCTGGGATTTGAGGTTGTACTGCCAGATCTGAGAGGTTGTGAGCGCCGACTTGCGGTTGTACAGCGAAACTGAAATAAAGCGCAAAGATAAATGTGTAGTACACAATTGTGCCTGTCATTTTGTTTATGTGAATGATACTTTACACATTTGTCACTATTAATCTGCAACTTCGAATTCAAAACACCGGTGTACACATCAGAGCTGTGAGTATAAATTTCAACTTACAAATACAACTCTTAATTTTACAAGTTTTCACATTCAAATTTGCAAGCTCTCTGGTTTTGCTACTGTTTTACCTTCATACAAAACCATCCAAAATGTAACATTTTCTAAAACTTTTCATATTCCCATGAACATAACTAGCAGATGTTATTGAAGCCTCATTTCCTAAAGGTTTGAACAGTCAGTGACATTTTCTCCCACCTGAGCGATAGCACAGAGCTAAAACAGATGGTGTTGTCTTTCTCTCTCAGGCCCATCCTCAACTTGCTCTCAAGATAAAGGAACAGGTCCTGCTGCTTTATGTATTCCACCCCCCCCCCCACACACACACACCCCCTGCCTTCGTTTCAAAACAGTAACTGATATGAATGACTTCTTGGAAAGAAATACTGCTACGCATGAATATACAAGCATGCTGTAAATTGAGTTTGGTGGATGGATGTGTTGCTAATAGAACAACTTTTACTGACAGACAGAAGCAATGAAACAGACAGAAACTGGAAAGTTATAGCAAGGTCTTGCACTGATAGCCAAAAAACAGATGTCATGAACCTATTAAAAAATGCTGGATACAATCCCCCCTTTTTAAAAAAAGGGCCAATCAGTGTTTGACGGGGAATCCAATAATATGCACAGTCATCTGAAGGCTTATGTCTGCAGAGATAAAAGCTGTATGGATATCAAATACAACTTCCCTGGCAACCCCAACAGCTACATCAGCCACAACACTTAACACGACTACCAGGTGAACTGTATACACTGCATGAAAAGAGGTGTATCTGTACTAGGAAACTCCTGTATACACCACTGATTTCCGGAAGTATCTACAAGTACCACTGAGCGTATACATCAAATTCCACCAAGCTAGCATACTTCCGGATTGATACCAATTCGGATGTATCTTGCTGAGGAATCCTTCCATGGTACAGCCATTTGTTGCCATGACAAATAATTCACTCAAGCATTTTGTCAGGAGACAGTCATACCCCAAGCCCCATTTGCATTTTACACCTTTGCACAACTCTGTTCTTCCCTATTGGTTTCTTATCTCAACATTGATTGGCTGTTTTTAAAAAAACACTCCCAAAACCCTGACATCTATTGGGACATTACCCAGTCACTACTTTTTATTTAAAGTAGCCCAACCCAAGCCCTCATAACTTAGTGACTTGATTTGTTATTGGGCAGGTATGTAGATAGACCCCATCCAACCCCCCCCCCCACACACACACACACACAATACTATATATCCCTCACATCCTTTAAAAAATTGCAGTAGAATTGATTAATAATTTTTTTAATTAAAATCAAAACAAACACTAAAATATACAAAGCAAAGTAAGAATAATAAAAAAAATTTAAAACATAAAATATGGAAAAAATGAACAAATGTGCATTTATGAAGGTGGAATTAAATTAAAAGCAATACTAAAACAAACATGCACCAGTGCTTGTTAGATATCCAAAATAAATGTCCTTCTAGCTCGGTCCCATTAGATATTACACACTGACGGCATGGCACGCAATGGCATTCTCCTCATCGGACATCAGTTCCAGTATTGCAGTCTGCCACAGTTCTCTCTCTGCATCTGTTTGAACGACCCGACACCTGGACTCCAGCAACTGCAAAAAACACCATACGTTACACTCGGAGATTCACCCTAAAAACACTCAGAGATATACCGAACTTAATACATAGATGAATTTGTACATTTACTTATCTTTGTCAGTTTTTAGCCCCTGTCTTAATGGAGTCTCTTAGCTGAGACTTTCCTGGCCGAGACAAAGAGTATTTCCTCTGCAATGTCTCATAGTCCTGTAACATGCTGGATAAAAAAAAAATCAGATAAGTGACAGAAACTATTCAAATTATTAGAGGGGCAAAAATAAATGGACATGAAAATTATTACAATAACAATTTCTGATTAACCTTTATACACTCCGGGTCTGCATTTGCAAAAGTCATCTTTAATTCCTCCAGCAGATACCATATGTCATCACTGCCTGATTATAAAGTAAACTTATTCTGTGTGGAAAGAGAGTAGTATCATTACTTACATTTTAAATGATTATGTAAAACCCCATACATGGCATGTAAAGAAACAACATTCTTATCCAGTTTGTGGATTGTATTTATGTGGGTTGTTTTCTGAATTATGGAGGCTCCTTAAAGCTTCCCGTAATGTTGAATTTAAAATGCTTTAATACATACATTTGTAAACAACATCGTATAATTCAGACGTGACAAACTTTTAAATATGCTGGACACCTACAACAATACAAGTAACAAAAAGTATATGTGTAGCCAAATGCTTAGGCTAACTTAGCAAGGTATAATTTACTGCTGTATTGTCAGGTAACATAAAGCTCAACTTACCGCAATGCCCACGTGATCCATGCTTTTAGCTCTTTTATGCACATGGCTTGACTCTTCCTGCAGTCTTCTCTCATCAAACTTGCGCTCAAATGCATCAAGACGCTGGATAACCTCTTTGAGAAGAGCAGTGTGTGCAGCTTGCTTTTCCTTCAGACACTCAAGCTGAATAGACACAGACACACCATGGCTAATCCCCCCACCCAGCTATGATAAGAAGGACAGCACTTCTTCCTGCTAGTCATTAACATACAAAAGGCCTTTACCTCTCACTGCTAGGTGTGAGGATTCCTAGAAAGTTTCACAGATTCCCGTATATATCCACATACATGAGGTATCTGGTCGTTTCACAAAATTTCCTTTGCATTCTACCTTTCCAAGCACTCTGCCTCATACACCTTGCAAACTGAAGTTTAGCGGGGATTTCCCATACCATATTTGTCCGGATACAGCTCTTTTCATGCAGTGATATTTATAACATTGATAAGCAATTATATACCAGTAAACTGATAACAGGCTCATTGGAACTCAAGGCTCACCTATGTCTGTGAGGACGAAAGGCTAGCCTGTCTGCTCTGATCCCAGAGAGAAGAATAAATTGCTGTAAAAAGTCTATGCCTGCAGTAACAGAAAGGTATCAGAACACCAAGTGCATCACAGATTGCTGTGTATGGGGTATAGCAGGCAAACCCTAACCCAATCGAGCATCCATGGAAAAGGCCAGACAAACAAGTCTGATCCATGGAGGCGCCAACCTGAAATCCAAAAGATCTGTCAATAACACCCTAGTGCCAAACACCACTGCACACCCCAAAGGTCCAAAATAACCTACACAATATTGGGTTTAATGATCTGTGTTGTAATGTTATGGCTGATCGGTGTATATACAGCCATTTCAGTACTATTCTTGCTTCAGAATTGTTTTTCTTATTCTCACCCTCTTATTTTACCCTCACAGCTAGACGTGTATATGCTTTCTACTGTGGTTTAACACAGTGGTCATCTGCGCAGACATGCACACACACATGCACTTACACCTGCTCACATGCGAGTCCATTCAGTTTAAGTGACCAATCTGTTCAGTCGCACGATTCTCCCAAATGTGAAGTGTGATTATACGGGTACTCAAGACAGACAACAAACAGCTTAACGAGTGTGAAGACTGACCAACTGAGCAAGACAGGAGCAAACCTTGTTCTTCGCTGAAAGGATTCAGTGATTCATGAGTTGCTGACTGGGTTTGTGAAATAATCCCCGAAAACTTATTACATCACTATTAATTATTTATTTGCTTTAAATATTCTCAAATACATTGCCCAGCCAAATAAGGTCACCAACCGGATTTAAATCAGCAAATAAGTAAAGAGCCTAATTAATATGGTTCAGTTGGCAACAAGTTATTTAACCCAAACTGATGCAGTGAATAGCTTCTCACTTTTAACCAACAATGTAAGAAGACATATCCTGTGGTCATGGCAAAGCTGTTACTCTGGAGGAGCAAATTATTGGTCTGCACCAAGCAAAGAAAACAATTAAGAAAATAGCTGTAACTACAAAAATTGGGTTAAAAACTGTAAAATGCATTATTAATACCTGGAATGATAGTGGTGAACCATCATCCTCAAGCAAGAAATGTGGTCAGAATTTTTGAAACAATCAAAACAATAGTAAGATGAGGCAGATGAACTACTGTACAAACCTCTGGGGGCAGTGTTATGACCTAGGGTTGCTTCTAATGGTCAAAATTAGGTTAAAAAAATTTGGTCAGTTGACTGCCTAAATATAGTGAATGACCAGGTCCCCCCTTGCCACCCCCCAACTCAATCAATATTTCTTTTTCTCCCCTGATGGCACAGACATATTCCAAGATGTCGATGCCAGGATTCATCAGGCTCAAACTGTGAAAGAGTGGTTCAGGGAGCATGAGGCATCATTTTATTTTAGTTGTTTGTTTTAGGGTTTCTCACTTCAATCAGGGTTTGAAATGCAGGCTCAAAAGATCTGGAGATTGTCTTGACCAGGCCTTCCACTTTGTTCCCCTGAAGAAGTCCTTTGTCTGTTAGGCAGACATTATTTCTGTAGTCTTGTAAATTAATTCTATTAGCATGAGTTACATCTATATAAATAAAAGAAAATGGTTTTGTCTGTATATTGGTCAGAACTCACTCTTTCAATGACATATTTGCTCTATTGGAGGACCGAAAACCAGTCTAATATACATTTTTGGCCTATATGAATATCTCTCCAGGTTGAAGTCAAACCTGTGCAATCAATGAAATCTAAAGGTTGAGTAGAAGTAGAGTTCTGAGCAAGTATGTGCGAGATCATTAACCACAAGCTTTGAAAGCGTACTGCACATGCATCAAACTGTGGGTAAATCTTAAATCGACCGCTGGACAGAATTTAATGAACCCTTGGCAGTATATAGGTATTCGCCTGAAGTTAAACCTGCGCCATCAATGCAATCCAAATGAAAATAAATACATTTTGAAATAACAGTGCTGAAGTTGTTTAAGTGAGTTTTAACGATTTGGACTCGTTTTAAGAAATAAGACATATAGAAGTCAGGCAGACATGTGGATGAGCTTCAACCTGAAATAACAATAATACTGTTTACATTAAAGCTGATCAGCTTTTTTTTGTTTTAACTTTCAAACCATTTCTATAAACTCTCTTCCCGTCAATGATTGGTACTAACGCTAGTCATCAATAAAGACTAGTGAGCCCTGATGTGTTCATATGTTTTTGATCAAGATCAGGCTCTCTTTTTTTTCACACTTTTGCATTTCAGTCAATTGGGTAGAGGTCTGTTTTTTTTTTTTTTGTAGAATTATTGTAGTTAATTTCTTTTTTTCACAGTAAATTCCAATCTCACCTTTCGATTCTTACTTCTTTCGATGCAGGTGTTAAATCTTGTGAGATGACCTCCATATTTTTGCTCTCAACCCATCAATGCATACGCTGGAATGCCAAAGAGACATGCTTAGTGAGAAAGAAGGGGGATGGAGATGGTATGTATGGGGGTCAAAGACTTAAGATCAAAACAACAACAACAACAAACTAGGCGCAGAAAGGAAAAAGTGAGGGAAAAATGACATGGAATCTCACTGCTTGGCTGGATCATTCAAATACTATATTTTCAAACAGCTACAGTGAATCTTTGCTTCTGCAATTCTTCCCTCTCCAGGTTAATCATGTGCTTTCTCGCTCTGGTGAGCTTTTTACCTAGCCTCAGAAATCAACAGTCACTGCTGTGTAATGTAATTATGCAAATATATCATCCTGAATAGAACTATGTGACTTAATTAGAGTGAAGTGTCTCCAACTAAGAGATGTACATGCTCGTTGGATACACCTCTAATCTCTTTGGACAGATACAGTCTCATTGTGCAGAAAGAATCTTTTTTTTTTTTTCCAACGTCAGAGGTGTGAATGTTAATCAGACTGCAATGAGAGGTTAATTATTTATGCTCTGGAAGAAAAGCAGATTGAACAGAGGGCATATTTGGCTGCCAAAAGCTCAAAGTTTTGCATAAATACAAACCCATACTGTTAAAGATGATTTGCTTTTTGTATATAATTTATAGCTGTAAGGTATGTGGCTGCAAAAGCAAAAGAGAGCAGATAGGACTTTCCTATGAGAGTGTTATACAGCCATGTGATGCAACATGAGCAGTAGCTTGAAAAGAGTCGCCCTGACTGAGTAGTTGGAAATAGGTGGATGGTGATTTTTTTTTTTTTCTTGTTCCTGCTGCTTTCAGCTCAAACTGAATTTTATCACATAAAAACATTTAAATACACTGGATGTGCCAAGGACATGGGATTAATCATGTGAATGTAACCAACAAAAATGTCCCTTTTTGTAGATCGAATTCCTCATTTTGTTTGCCATACTGTATGCACTTCCTAATATTTTTAAGCTGTAACATCATCTGATAGAGGTTGTTACTGTTTACAGTATTACAGTCAGTGACCTATTTTTAATTCAGCTTAATTAGAATTTCTTTAATAGCTTATGTTAACTGAAATGCCACAAATACTGCACATGCATTTTTTTTGCAATTAAAGGGACAATAGTATTTTTATTTATTTAATATTAATTTTAATTTTTACTGTAAGTTGTGGAGAAAGCCAACTTCAATACTGGCTTTCAGAAAAAATGGCTCCTGGTGCAGAAATGGTTACTTGTTGTGTTTGAATGCACATGCGCCTGTATTTTTTGGAAACTACATGGGCCACATCCATAAGAATATTTCAGATGTTGGACCAATTGACCAACTAACCAATAGAAATGTAACATTCTTGAGATAAACTTTTTTTTAGTTTTAACTAAAGTAATAGTAAAATATGTCAGGCTGCAACGGTTTTCTTTCTTTCTTTCTTTTTCATTGATTAATCTATATATTCTATTTGTATTCAGTTGATTAGGCTAAATTTCAGTTAATTTAGCTGGATAACTAATCTTATGTTTTTTTAATTCCAAAAAAATAAAAATTAATTATTTACACACATCTATCTATCTATCTATCTATCTATCTATCTATCTATCTATCTATCTATCTATATATATATATATATATATATATATATATATATATACTCTGCAAAAAAAGAAACGTCCTCTGACTTTCAACTATTTTTACTTTCAGTAAACGTAATGTGTAAATATTTGTATGAACACTAAAAGAGTCAACACCATAAGACATAAACTAAAAATGTTTCACAATGAATGAATGGAGGCTCAAAATCAAAAGTACCAGTCAGTATCAGGTGGCCACCAGCCGCTTGAAGTACTGCAGTGCATCTCCTCCTCATGGACTGGACCAGATTTGTCAGGTCTTGCGGACAGTCTGCGCACTGATGGAGGGATTGTGTGTTCCTGGTGTGACTCGGGCAGTTGTTGTGGCCATCCTGTACCTGTCACGCAGGTGTGATATTCGGATGTACCCATCCTGTGCAGGTGTTGTTACACGTGGTCTTCCACTGCGAGGATGATCAGCTGTCCTTCCTGTCTCCCTGTAGCGCTTTCTTAGGCGTCTCACAATTTATTGCCCTATAGCCACATCAGCAGTCCTCATGCCTCCCTGCAGCATGCCTAATGCACGTTCATGCAGATGAGCAGCGACCCTGGGCGTCTTTCTTTGGGTGTTTTTCACAGTCGGTAGACAAGTCTCTTTAGTGTCCTGCGTTTTTATAACTGTGACCTTAAATGCCTACTTTCTGTAAGCTGTTAAGGTCTTAACGACCATTCCACAGGTGCATGTTAATTAATTGATTATGGTTAATTGAACATGCATGGAAAACATTGTTTAAACCCTTTACAATGAAGATCTGTAAAGTTATTTGGATTTGTACAACATTATTGTTGAAATACACAGTCCTGAAAAAGGGACGTTTCTTTTTTGCTGAGTATATATATATATATATATATATATATATATATATATATATATATATATATATATATATATTCACAGACCCCAACGTAGATGCAAGGTCCCAGTGCTAAAAAGTTCACCACTGCGTCGCCCGAGACAGAATTTTAAACTTTAAGTAACAAGTTTGAACTTTAACGCTACATTATTTAGTTTAAGTATATACATGCATAAACAAACTATTTACAAATTGCCAATAAGATGGAATGCATTGTTGTCAAACCAGCCGCTAGCATGTGCCATGGAGAATCTTCCATTGAGTTCTTGTCTGAAACACCACTGAGCACAGAGAATTCTGGCCACCGACACCCACCAAACACACAGACTCTCATTGTACAGAAAGAATCTTTTTTTTCCCAACGTCAGAGGTGTGAATGTTAATCAAACTGCAATGAGAGGTTAATTATCTATGCTCTAAACACAATCTAATACATATTTAGGCTGCTGTCTACTCATTTTGTGTTAGGTGGAAATAACCGGAGTATTTTCTTATGAGATCCTCGCACTTTAAAAAATTACCACGTCAGACTTTACCTACCATGGGCAGTGAAACTGTGGATGAAAGTAAACACTGTGACACATTGACAGACACAAAGGAAGTAACTGATTACTTCAATGAGTTGGTGCAGCCCAGAAACTGCATTAAAAAAACTGGAGAAACTCTCAGTGATGTCACCCAGAGGTTTTCTCACGGGCAGTTTTGAAGCTCAACTATGGGCGCTCTGGTTGTCGCCAGCTTGGCAGGAGCTGAGTCCATCTGAATCCAGGTTAATCCATACACGGACACATAAATTGCCTGGCTATTATTTGGAACATGCCTACTAACCTCAGTCACCACAAGCTACCCAGTTACTGCACCCAGTGGACATTTGAGGAACTGCAGGTTTTTGGCACCTCCGTGGTGGCTTCATTTTCAAATACAGAGACTGCCTCTTGGTGTGATCCTACTCTTTACTAGTTTGTAAAATCCTGATTTAGACCAATCCCATCAATGACATGAAAATGTCACATCCATAACAGCAGTTTAACATAAATCATTTATTCAAAAAATGTAAAACTGAAACTTTTTCAAATCAAAACTGTGTTCATTCATGTCTCTTGCATGGTATAAGTGTAATGCTTTATGCAGTTGTCTTTAAACTACACAGTTTGAAGAAAACCTGTACTCTGTCAAAAAGTTTGTCTATTTAATGTCGCATCCACAGCACTCATAAAATGCTATACATTTTCCATACGTAAATGTTTATATCAATTTTGAGAATTTGTTTGTTTTTCAGCAAAAAAGATTACATTAAATCCTATGTAAATGAATACACTGATACGCAGCTCGTCTATACTCAGAGGCTTTTTGTTTACTAATACGAGTCCAAATGTCATATTCAAAACGCTGGAATCACCCTGTAACTTAAAGTAAAAATAACACTCATAGCTTCAACATGAAGTTGAATCAGACACTTGGAATATATCCACTCTTGAGCTTCTGTACTAATGAAAAAAAGGCTTTAAAGTTGTCCCTCATTCAGACAGCAGCCTGATATGAATGGATTATAAGCAGTCCGAAGTGAACACACACACGAAACTTTGAAGATAAGTATCAGAAAATTGGAGCTGTATAATGCTTAGCTCACAACACAGGCTGGTTGTACACAAATAAAATGGTGATTCCTGGGCTGCGCTATAAGACCCAATCCAGAGGAGTGTCTTTAACAAATGACCCCTCTTTTATCTCCATCACAAATAACTGAGATAGGATGAATCCATACATACTGTACACACGGATACATACATATATTCATACATACATATCCTAACAAATTTACATACTTAAATTTTTTTTTTTTTAATATTTAGAGCCTACGGCTGTTTTCAGACTTGAAATGAGCACTTCACACTGTATACACAATTTATTCCGGGCCTTTCGGGGGCAGTTGCTTTACACGAATTCCTCCCACACCACAAAATAGGAAACAATAGGTACATTAGGTGCTTTTGTAGTTGTCCTTGTTGCCTACGATATGAATATTATTTTTATAAGTGTTTCTTTGATCTCAACATGTGCTGCTTATAGGTATATTAAAAAATACACTGGCAAAATAAATAAATAAATAATGTCATTGCTATATGTTGTAATATGATTTCTCATGAACCCATAAACATTCTTTCATAATTTGAGTGGTGAAATATGATGTGCCATCAGGGAAGTAAAACTCCATAAGATAAAATGCTGATAAAACTCATAAACCTCCACGTGATAACCTGGTCATTCAGAAAATTCAGGTCAGCAGCTGACTCTCTTTTACTGCCACATAATGTTACTGAGCCTAGACCTGACCACCTGAAGCAACCCCAGATCATATCACTGCCTCCAGACGCTTGTAAAGTTGTCACTATGCATGATGGATGCATCGCTTAATGCACTTCCCTTCTTACTCTGACACACACATTGCTCAGCAATATGATCAATCTCAACAGTCTCATCAGACCGCATCATCTTTTTTCATTGCTCCAAAGTCCAATCTTTAAGCTCTCTAGCACTGCGAGTTCTCATCACTTTGTGAATGTATGTAAATGGGTTCAGTACTATCCGTCCTGGTTTTAAAGGGTTCTTAACCGAGTTCCAATACTTTTAAATCTTCTTAGTTCTTTGCTTGATGCAGCCCAATAATTTGACACTTACACTACACTAAAAACTGTGTAAAAAGTTTTAGATTTAACAAATTAACATGCTTATATGTCGATTATTATAAATGCTTGTGTATATACAGTACAATTCATTTACAGTAAAAGGTAGGAATTTTTACTTCAGTCATTTCCAATGTTTGACGTCACTCCATAAACAGGGAAGGAGCTTCCCATTTGAAAGGATAACAAAAAACAAAACTAGAAATATGTTATACAGTGAAACCTAGGGATGTAACGGTATTATAAATACCGTCGTACCGCAATAAAAAAAAAATTCAATAATACCGTGGTCGCATGACGGTAAAATGTTAGGTCTTCTGAGAAAAGTTTGCTCAGGCGGATGGAGCGAACGGGAGGTAGCGGGAACTACAATTCCTATCAGCGCAGGCGCGGCCATCGTCCTTTGCGGTCTGTTGTCGCTACAGATCCAGTAATGCGTACATCCGATTTAAAACCCGCTTACTCCGTAATGATTAATTACTCTTTTCATCTCTTTTCCTTCGCCGCTAATAGGAGCACCGCCATTTCCGCATTACTGGATCTGTAGCGACAACAGACCGCAAACAATGATGGTCACGCCTGGGCTGATGGGAATTGTAGTTCCCGCTACCTTCGGTTCGCCTGAGCAAACTTTTCTCAGAAGACCTATAGTTTTATTGAGTCGTTTCGGTTTCTCTCTGAAAAGAAACGAGAAAGGGGGGGAAAAAATCCTGTCTCTGTCTGAATAAGTGAGTGAATGAGGCGAGTGTTCTTAAATACTCATTCAGCACATGGGCCAGCTGCAATAAGTAGGCTGCTATTTTTATTTTTTTCTGAGTTTTCAAGAATACTAAATTGAAACTTTATTTTTTTAATACGGTTTAATAACTTTTTGCTATTAAAATTGAAAAATTGAAGTTTCTGTTTCATAGTTTACAGATAGATGGCTAATTTGTATGCTTGATATGTTCAGTGTTCATGTATACTGTTTAATAAACACTTCTGGCACTTTTTTCAAGTCTCTTCATTAGTTTAGTTTTTCCTGTAAATGATTCAATAAATACCGTACCGTGCCATTCAGACCGAGGTATTACCGTACCGTGAAGTTTTGATACCGTTACATCCCTAGTTACGAGCATAATTCGTATTCCAAAACACTCGTAAACCAAATTTAATTTTCCCATAAGAAATAATGGAAACTCAAATTATTCATTCTAGAGCCCAAAAAAATAAATACATAAAAATAACTAATACAAAATATAAAGTAAAAATAAAACAAATTAACATGCACTTTACCTTTAAAAAAAGTAAAAATAAATCCCGACAGTTAAGTGTTTCCGTTTGTGCACGCAGGCGCTGTGTATGTGTGTGTGCGCACACACATTAATGGAGAGAAATTAGCAAGGAACATCGCTAATCACACTCACGTGAGCGCACACTAACGGAATCACTGCTCTAAAGTAAAAAAAAAAAATTATCCAGCACTTTACCTTTGAAAAGAATCGCGACAGAGCAGAGTTCTGTGTAAGACAGAGAGTGTGTGTGTGAAGCCAAGAGGAGGGGGTGGGGGGGGGGGGGTTGTAAAGGCGAGAGTGTGTGTGTGTGTACACACACGCTTACAAACACAAAATAAAATATGTTTCACACACACATGTGGTCACAGTGTTATAGTAAACAGTACACACGTGCACGGATGTTGATTATACCAGTGAGAGACGAGGACTAACACCCAGCAGGGGAGACGATTACCCACAATTCCGCAGCGTAAGAGAGAGAAAACCCGTTGGCGTGTGCGTGATACATGATACGTAATCCAAGACAATGCTCGTTTTTAAGTCAAAATTTATTGAAAATCTTTACTCGTCTTGTGGAACTTGTAAACCGCGTTACTCGTAATCAGAGGTTCCACTGTAATTTTTTTTTTTAAGATGCAGTGTTTTCATTATTTGCTATAGTTTTGCTATTTGCTCTATACTGTATGTTCTGTAGTGCAGTTACTATTCTTGTACAACTAGATGCACTTCCCTCTACTCAAGTATATTTTTTTGAAGAAAGATACAGTAGGTATGTGCCTTTTTTACATGAAGTCACAGTAACATACCAAACTGTGACTTCAAAACCTTTTTTTCTGTACCATTACTCCCCAAGTTTCCACAAAAAATTTTGTGAGAGTAATTTTTTTCATTACTACATACGTTTTTCAATTGCGGAAGTTAGAGCACATGTCCAACATACATTGTCACGTGTGCAGCATGCATCCCAGGATGTCCGGAAGCAAGCTTGAAAGCAGCGACGATGAGGCTGGTACTGCTAGGAAGCGTCATTCAATAACGATGGAGACAAAAGTGAATACTGTGTAAGATACCCATCTCACATCTGTGGTTTGACTCACGGTGAGATGCGGTGTCAGGCACCGTGAGTCGCCGCAATTGCCCGCCGACGTTCCGCTGGTGCTCCACGAAGTTCTGTAAGGACCGCAAACTTTCCCGCGAGGACCGGCAACAAAATTAAACGTCTAATTTTTCTCGCGGAAAGATGGAAACGTACTCACAGTGCCGAAAACTCGAAGTGAATCATAATGAACCGCATAGGTAAGATAGGGGTATTAGTATCCTAGTACCTAGACAATTTTTGTTGGACTTATGAAGGAGCTTTTGGAGCAGAACTCATTTGTATGTTCTGGACTTACTGTATTATAAGGAATTACAGGTAAAGCATGACTACGTCTACAAGCAGAAGCATCCAGCAATGCAGCATCCCACATGTAAGCGTAATTAAGAAACAACTTCAGCAGGCAAAAGACAGCGGTAGCTCAGTGGTTAAGATGTGGCATAACTGACCATAAGGCCATGAGTTCAAATCCCATTACTGCCATCCTGCCACTCCTGAGCACTTTTGCAAGGCCTTTAATCCTCAACACTCAAATCAGATAAGGGCATTTACCAGATGCTGCTAAAGTGCAGATCTTCAAACTGAGTCATTTACTGAAAAGCTTAAATAGGGGCTGAGCAGATCATGCAGATGATGATTGTGGACATTCATTCACTCATTTTGCTGATGAGTCCAATTACGTAAATTGCCTCATACATGGATAATCATTCCCAAGACTGAGTAAAATTACCACATTTATTATTTGCGTTTAAATGACTGGCACGACTTTTGTTAAAGGTGCATATGGTTTAACAGTCCCATTAACCATTTGTTATTTGCTAAAGAATAACTGCTCTCACTAGACAAGCTTGTTCACTGATTTTTTTTGTAAATGAATACATTACTCTATGTAAAAAAATAAAATAAAAGAAGGAGTGTTTTTTGGACATAAGATTCCAATAATATACTGTACATGGACTTCATATTAACTTAAACTCCTGTTATATTGAACTTTTAGCCTTCTGACACTGCGTGACATGACTGCAAAACAAACCCTGCTATCGGATATCACCCAAATGAGGATGGGTTCCCTGTTGAGTCTGGTTCCTCTCAAGGTTTGTTCCGATTGTCATCTCAGTGAGTTTTTCCTTGGCACTGTTGCCCCCGGCTTGCTCATCAGGGACAATTTGATTTATAAATATTTTCTCGCACATTTTCTAGTTATTTTGATTCTGTAAAGCTTCTAGACAAGAAAAAAAGTTAAAAGCACCATATAAATTTAATTGAATTGAATACTTTTGCTTAAGTGTTTAAATAATTAATAATTTACTAACAGTGTCTATAGTGAAGGCCTTCAGACGGCTAAGGTCAAATGTATGTGGACACGCCCTTATCACACATATATAAGCAACAAATAAAAGACTCACCTTTATGGAAACTTTAAGATAACATTATGGTACAGGTACATGTTACAGCTACACTGCTTCTCATCTCTGGCCCTGGAGAATCCCCTGTTACACATACTGTATACAGTTGCACTTGAAATTATTCAACCCCCATTGAAAATTAGTTTTTTCTTTGGGCAGAATTACTAACTTGCAGCTGTTTGTAATAAATCTGTGAAACAAAAGCAATTTAAATCTCTCAACACACCTAACATCATTGATTTTTTTTTCTAATTCCTCACAAATGGCTAATTCGATCATTACTGCAGTTTTATTTTTTCTGCAATCCCCTGAATAAAATCCCTCATTAGAGCACAAATTTGCAAATCAGGTCTTGTTTCAAGCACACCTGATGAAACTAATTAAATGCTTCAGATGTAATGGATTTAGAACAAAAACTTTTTTTTTTTTTTTTTTTTGAGAGAGAGATTTGCTAATCGAAATGTTTGACAGCATGCTATGGATAAATCAAGAGAGAGACGGATTTAATAAAGTATTATTGAAGAAAATGTCATTGGATCTTCCAACAGAACAATGATCCCAAGCATACTTCAAAGTTCACCAAGGCTTGGTTTCAGATAAACCTGGAGGGTTCTAGAGTCGCCATCACAGTTGGCTGACTTGAATCCAATTTTTGTTTTTAATTAATAAAAATAAAAAAGCAGTTGCAGCATGCAAGCCTAAGAGTCTTACTGAACTAGAGGCCATTTCCCATGAGGAATGGACTAAGATCCCTCAGAAACACTGCCAGAAGCTTGTGTCTGACTATACATCAAGTCTGCAGCAGGTCATTCTAGCTAAAGGGGCTCTACTAAGTAGTGAAGATATTTCTCATCAATGGGCTGAATAAGTGATACTGTAATAGTCATTAAAAGTAGAGTTGACTTCATCCAAATCGCTTGTTATATTCATTGTGTTGATTTAAATTGCTCTTGTTTCACTGATTGATTACAAATCACTGCAAGTTAGCAATTTTGACCCCCAGAAAATTTGGATAGCATTGTTCCTGGAAATTAATCTCTCCCTAAAGAGAGTGCTTCAATGGCAGGAAGACTTCGGTCCTAAGAAGAAAGAATATGTGCACAATCTGTGGATATCCTGGAAACCTTGAAAAAGACACCAGTCCATCAGTTAGAATTGATACCTAGGGCTGACTGAGGGACTGGTGTCCCCTCCAATGTTTCCACGATATACCTAGATATTGTGCAATTATTCTTTCTACAACAGGTGGTTGAAGGAAAATGTTAAATGTGGAGAAAGAGCAAGAATCCACACAGACTGTAACCAAAGCTCAGAATAAATCGGGAACTCAGCAACTAAGGTTACCAACTAAATCGGAAGCTGTTTTATGACCATTCAGATGTCCAAAGGAATGGAAGAAAAGAACGATTTGCCCAGAAAGCAGGACACACATGCAATCTGTTTTTCAAGACACTTCTGTGTTCATTAGCGGACGTGATGTAGCGTGCACTGCTGCATTACAGCTCTGGTCATCTGACTAACACAGGTAAACCCTTGTAAGATTTATTTATTTATTTATTTATTTAGGCCAAAGCTATACTATCAGAAAAATAGCATTTATCTTCTTCTTCTTTGTCTTTCAGCTGTTCCCTTTCAGGGGTCGCTACAGCGAATCATCTGCCTCCATCTAACCCTATCCTCTGCATCCTCTTCTCTCACACCAACTAACTTAATGTCCTCTCTCACTGCATCCATAAATCTCCTCTTTGGTCTTCCTCTAGACCTCCTGCCTGGCAGTTCCAACCTCAGCATCCTTCTACCGATATATTCACCATCTCTCCTCTGAACATGTCCAAACCACCTCAATCTGGCCTCTCTGACTTTATCTCCAAAACATCTCACATGGGTTGTCCCTCTGATGAACTGATTCTTGATCCTATCCATCCTTGTCACTCCCAAAGAGAACCTCAACATCTTCAGCTCTGCTACCTCTAGCTCTGCCTCCTGTCTTTTCTTCAGTGCCACTGTCTCTAAGCCGTAGAGCATCGCTGGTCTCACCACTGTCCTGTACACCTTTCAACATACAGAAATGACAAGACATCAGCATATTTATTCTAAATATTTTCTTTGAATATATAATATTTTACCTATTATGATTAAGCTTCACTTATCTTGAAAATTGTCATAATGTTGCCAAATCCACATTTATGCCTCTTTTGTATCTGAGGAGTTTCTTGGTTTCAAAATAATGACGAAAAAAACTTATTTATTTATTTACTTACTTTCTTACATTATTTTATTTTTTTAATAATTTAAATGTATTGGTCTATTAGCTTAAAGTATCTACATAGATATTATATAACATAATTCCAAACTATTCACTAGAATAATTTTGAACTACTATTTCCCTATTTTATGTTCACCTCTGGTTGGTTGAATAAGTTGAGCAGTAGAACTAACACTAACACCACACAACCCGCAAACAACAATAACACACCAAAACCAGACACTTGTTTATTATGAAATACACAACTAATATAGATATGAAAGTAAAATTAAGTTTAAAGTCTTCCTACCTTTACGTACCGTATAAAACACCCCACATCTCTTTTACACGTAAAAACGCAGGACGGTGTTAACAGCACAACACCGTGAGTCAGGTAACGAGGACACTGTTGCTAATGGGGATACACATGGGTTGCCATGTTGGTGTGACAAGAACAATCCTTTAGTCCAAAGATCCAAAGCATTGTTTCACACAAACACCATGATTATTCTCATGTAAAAATGTGTATTCGTGAAGTGTAATGTTATAAATAGTCTAATAAATGAAAAATAATCGAAACAGTCGAACATTTGTAGTGAAATTAAGTTTGTCCAGGTCTATAATCTACTGTAATTCCACATCAATTTATCATTTAAAAAAAACATTCTTTCTATTATATTTTACGCTTTGCATTATTTCACCTGTGAATGTACTATTGTCTAATAATGACCCCTAAGCAGCTTGCAAAACAATGTAAACTAATGTCCACTCTGCAACAGTAACCTAACGGTCAAACTACGGACTTGGCAACCACACACCTGCTCTTAAATGCTAAAGAGTTAATCTGAAGAGACACTAAGCTTAGTGCTGTTTTGGATTAGCTTTTATATACGTTAAATATTACCCTTTTCTAAATATGTTTTAATACAGGTCCTTCTCAAAAAATTAGCATATTGTGATAAAGTTCCTTATTTTCTGTAATGTACTGATAAAAATTAGACTTTCATATATTTTAGATTCATTACACACAACTGAAGTAGTTCAAGCCTTTTATTGTTTTAATATTGATGATTGTGGCATACAGCTCATGAAAACCCAAAATCCCCATCTCAAAAAATTAGCATATCATGAAAAGGTTCTCTAAACGAGCTATTAACCTAATCATCTGAATCAACTAATTAACTCTAAACACCTGCAAAAGATTTCTGAGGCTTTTAAAAACTCCCAGCCTGGTTCATTACTCAAAACCGCAATCATGGGTAAGACTGCCGACCTGACTGCTGTCCAGAAGGCCATCATTGACACCCTCAAGCAAGAGGGTAAGACACAGAAAGACATTTCTGAACGAATAGGCTGTTCCCAGAGTGCTGTATCAAGGCACCTCAGTGGGAAGTCTGTGGGAAGGAAAAAGTGTGGCAGAAAACGCTGCACAACGAGAAGAGGTGACCGGGCCCTGAGGAAGATTGTGGAGAAGGACAGATTCCAGACCTTGGGGGACCTGCGGAAGCAGTGGACTGAGTCTGGAGTAGAAACATCCAGAGCCACCGTGTACAGGCGTGTGCAGGAAATGGGCTACAGGTTGCAAATTATCAGAAGGTTGACTTTTTTTGTATTAAAAACACTTTTCTTTTATTGGTCGGATGAAATATGCAAATTTTTTGAGATAGGGATTTTGGGTACCTGTAAATGTAAATGTTTATGCTTTTAAAATGTATAACTCCACTGCTTGTTTGGTTTGTTTATGAAAATGGCAAGATGTCAAAGGGGAAAATTAAGAAATAACATCTGTCTATATTATTATGTTATGAAATTAACAACATAAAAAAAAGATATCCACTCTTCACCGATATGTAAAAAAATAAAATAAAATAAAAAATCTCATTAAATTTGCTCTTGAGATAAACTGAAGAAGGAATTGAAACACACGTACAGGTAGTTGAACTGGAACGGTGTAGTTCAGCTTTATGTATCTCCACACAAAGAGCATTGCAGCTTTTCTTAACATTTCCCTTCCCAAGTCCACTCCACTTAAAAATCTTTTTAATCTCAAATAAATCCACCATCTGTCCACCGCACTGCCTCAGGCCTGGTGTACGGTGCTCACTTCCACTGTGCAATACAATTCAAACCTGAGATATCATTCATGCTTTCTTTTAAAACCTAAAAGTTGGTAAGATATAGCCTCTATAAATGTTTTGATTATACCGTAATATACCGTATTATAAACAGGTGCATTATTCACAACAGCACATTTTAATCATTGGTTTCTCAATTTCGAAAAACACTTACAGTACACATCAATTCAGAATGTCATCAGTCGTTGTCTGGTGATTTTTTTTTTTTTGGGGGGGGGGGGTGTTAATATTTTGAGTGAAATTCTTTGGTAGTGTTCACATGATTCATGGCCCTCTATATTACCCACAAAGCCATTTAAGAACTTGCTGATAGTCTTTACTCTCACTCACTCATCCTCTATAACGCTTTATCCTGTGCACAGGGTGCCTGGAGCCTATCCCAGCAGACTTAGGGTAGGAAGCAATGCACACCCTGGACGGGGTGCCAATCCATCACAAAGTACGTATACATACACTACCGGCAATTTGGGTACACAAATTATCCTAATCTGCCTGTGATTGGACTGTCGGAGGAAAACCAGAATCCCTGGAGAAAACACACCAAGCACTGGGAGAACATGCAAACTCCATGCACATAGACCCTGAGGCAGGAATCGAACCAAGACCCTGGAAATGCATGGCAACGGGGCTAACCACTAAGTCACCTGGGAGTTCATCTCTCCCTAAAGAGAGTGTTGCAGCAGGAGAAAGAGATAGGAGAAAGAATATCCTGGAAACCTTGGATAAGACACTAGTCCATCAGACAGCATCATGCATTCATACCTAGGGGTAATCCATTTTTTTTGGAGGCTGAAGGGAAACAGGGAGAGCATGTAAAACTCCACACAGAGTGTAACATAAATGATATTTTAGCCTCTGCAACTAATACTGTATTAAATCAACAAAAGTTGTTTTGCCATTAGGATGACCAGAGGAACAGTTGTAGACTTCAAAAGAAGGATTTGGCTAGAAAGCAAGACACAGACAGTATGTAATCAGAAAAACTTCTGATTCATTTGGGAAGTGATGTAGAGTATGATGCTGCATTCCAGCTCTGATCATCTGACGTCCAGCCATCTGTAGAAGTCATATATAATTTATATTTTTTGGCTAAACCTATACTATAAGATGAAAGCACAATTTAAAAAGATTAATCAAATATGCAAAAACTAATAGTGTGCATACATACAGTAGCAGTGATGGAAGTAATTATTCTGCATTGATATAACAGAGCATCCTTAAAGCAATCCCAAATAAATAAATAAAGACATAAACAAATAAGTGTTTTTTTACCATTTAAAAGTATTATCTTTAATGTTGATGTCGAATTGTGGAATTTGTCCTAGCAGATTTAAATGGCAGAAATAGGAGAGCTCAATTTACTATCAGATACAACTGAACAGAAACAGAAGGTTGTTGTTAGGTTGTGCCTTACCACACAGTAATAGAACTTATTATTATAAGAAATTGTAGATAGAACTTTAACAACCTCTAGTCATTTACAGTAATTATCACCTAGTTATAAAAGCTATACCATTTTCTTGTAACGAATACTTTCTATAATTTAGGGTACTGGATTCCCTTTTATACTTATGTTGATGATAATTATACAGTATTTATTCAAAATATTTGTTTTCAATAATATCATGTTTTACCTATTAAGCCAATTATGCTTCACTTAGCTTGAAAATTGTCATAATGTTTCCAAAGTCACCATTTCTGCCACTTTTGCAACTGAGAGTTTCTTGGTATTTAAATAATAATTAAAAAAGCATTAGAGTTGATAACTTTTCTTTTTATTCATTTCAAAAATCTCAGTCCTAAAAAAAAAAAAAAAAGTTTGAAATAGATTTTCTGATTTAAATAATTTATGCATGTCAGTCTATTCATTTCCACAAAAACTAACTACTAACTGCCTGCTTTAAAAATGCCCGTCTAAAGTCATCTTAATCAGATTTAAGTCCAGACTTTGACTAGGCCACTCCAAAATAGAAATATATATATTTTAAAACTGTTGAGAGGTCGACCTGCTGGTGTCAGATCATTGTCCTGTTACATAACCTAAGACAAAATTGAGGATTTGGAGAGGCCTAGTCAAAATCTGGACTTAAATCTCACTGAGATCCTTAAACAGGCCATTTATGCTAGAAAACACTCTAATGTGGATGAATTAAGAAAATTCTGCAAAGATGAATGGGCCAAAATTCCTCCACAGAGACGTGAAGGACTCATACTGTAGGAGGATAGCCAGTTTTCGCAAATACTTCATTGCAGTTGTTGCTGCCAAGGGTGCCACAACCAGTTATTAGATTTAGGGGCAATTACTTTTTCACATAGGGCCAGGCAGCTTAGAACATCTTTTTTTTTCCCTTAATAAATGAAATCATAATTTAAAACCTGCATTGTGTGCTTATTCAGGTCACCTTTGTGTAATATTGAAACAGTGGAATATTATAAATCATTAAATGTGACAAATATGCAAAAAATTTAAAAATAAAAATAAACTGTATATATTTATTCAAATATTGTGCATGAGTAGAGAGAGTAGAGCAAGAAGTCATGGACTCCATACGACATTTAGAAAATGTGCTGTGGTATCTGGCACCAAGACAAACTGCAAAACATTGATGTGTGTTTTCTGCAAGTATCTCAATGTTATTTTATTTTTTTTTACATTCAAAGTCATTCATAGCTTAGGAAATGCAATCACTTGGAATATTCCTGTTTATTCGTGGATTTCAGTCATCTTTATTCATGATGCCTTGAAGAATCAGTAATTCACCTTCATGTGTTACAGTGAGTGTGGAGGCATAATTGGTGTGTACTGTATACCATACCAGTTTAGATAAGCTTTTTTTTTTTTTTTTAGCATAACACCCATTTTACTTTCTTTCATACAGTATGTGACTCCCAGGGCAGTTTCTTTCAGAACTACAGGAGATGTAAAATTTCACTACAGGAAAGATCATTTTCTTACGGTAGCTAAAGCAATATAGTCACCTTGTGAATGTGACCCTACATGGTGGGTAGACCCTACATGTAAAATGTCCCTTCTACATTAAACTGATCCTCTTTCCTATTCACGTCTTGTCAAGGTGATGAAGAACTTGATTCAAAATGCTAAGTAAATTGCTCTCACATTAATCATTATTGTTAAATCTGCACCATCAGAAGAAGCTGATGGTAATTCTAGTATTTGTGTCAGTAGCAGCATGGAGCTTTGGGCACGTCAAGTTTAAAATCTTCACTTTTGCATACATTTACAGAATACTGATCTTGTAGTGCTAGTAGTACTGTTTGACTGGCTTGAAGTTTATGTCTCTGCTATTTCTAAAATAAAAATAATGATTTCAGAAATAATCATTAGGCCATAAAGATTTTTCCAACACTATGTGCACCTGATAAATGTATATTATGTTCTAAAGGTGCATAAGATGGTTACAACAAATAGCTCTAACAGAGCCTCTGGTTCCTGCAGGCCACAATGGAATTGGAAGATGATCTGTGATCGATACCCAAATAAATTGAGACTAGAGCATCTTCGAAAACCACTCACAGAACCGTGCCCATAATGCTAATAGCATGGTGGAAAGCTTGCAGTCCATGTGAATACTGCTGACTATTTATTATTCCTCCACTGAAGATACATGACCACAGTAGGGAGTGAAGTAAACAACAGGTCCTATCAAGTCCTCTGGGAAGGAACGGTAAATCTTACCTTCTTAGCCCCTGAAACACTGAGCATCTTTAAAACATTGATGCAAAGAGGAGATGCCAGTTAATTCAAAGAGGAGATGCCAGCAGAGAAACAACACAATGAAGAATATAATTGAGAGATCTTAACATGTACAGATATCTTCATGTACTGTATGCAAGGTCATGGATGTCTAAGGCTTATTGATATGTGTGGGGAGTAAAGCTAATGAAGTGCATCACAGCCTACCACCAACTAAAACGACATAAAGAATCTGCTGCTAACATCTTGGTGTCAGATACCACAGCACACCTGAGGTCTTGACTTGGACGGAGTCCATGACTTGATGTGTCAGAGATTTTTTGGTTGCATAGTGAAGTTTAAATGTTATTTATGAATGCTGTACATATTGTCACTAGTCGTGTGGGCTGCATAATGTAGCGGTAATAAAAGACCTGACGCATTGATTTACAATTCATATGATGGTATGTCAAATAAGGGTTTAATGAAGATATTATGATGCATCAACAGTAATGTGGTGTATGAATATTAAATATGCATTCGAATAGAATAGTAATTTAATTACCATCTAGGCAGCGTGGTAGTACAACGTGTAGCTCATGTCTCTCTGGGGTCTATGTTTCAGTTCTAAGCTTATGGTACTGTGGTGGATTTTTTATTCTCCCCACACCGAAGTTGCCTTAATTTAAAACATTAAACAAATACTGTAATTTTAATAAAAGAAATCAAAGAAAGACTCTGGATTCCGTGTAGATCTAGATGAAGTAAGGATAAGTTTTATTGCAACAATAAAACAAAGTGAGCCAGTCTTGAGAATGCCTAAGCTGTGAATCAGAGCATCACCAAGAACAGACTGACTTACTGTGACATCGGTGCCTTCTTTTATACAGTTTTACAGGGGGCGGGACGCTCATCTGGCCCCCTCATTTGCTCATTATTTTTTCTGGTTCCTTATCAAATTTTTCAACCAATAAAATTACATTTTCATTATACGTCATATACCTCGTTATCTGACTCCATCTTTTACCAAATTTTGCTTCCAATAAAACTTATTTTCCTTTCAAATTAGTTTCCATTATTTTTTCACTTTTGTTGTTCAACTTAAAAAATATTGGGGTGGCGCTTATGTCTGCTATAAATTCTTGGTGCTTCCGCTTTACTCTACAGTTTTCAAGAGACAGGCCATGGGTAAGCATCTTTTTCATATTATTTTAATTATTTGTCTAAGTTTGTAACTTTTATTGTATTTACCTGTTTTTATCCTCTATTTTTATTCTTATAGCTAATCGCGTCTGCACGAATGATCACCACGTCGCTTTGGATGACTCGGACAGCCAGAGCAGTCCGGCTCACAGTCCTACTGACTATACTCCTACTGAACCTGTCATGGACCGGGCCTCGGTGAGTTTTACTGAGGATGAGCCCGAGCCATCTGCTTCGTTACTGCAGTTCCTAGAGGAGACAGGGCTCACTTTTTCCAAGGATGTTGATCCCAAACCGGGTCCTTCTAAGAGGCCGCGTGCGGATAGTCCTTATCCATTTTCTTTTAGGCCTGTACGACCTGAATCTACAACGCCAGCTCCACTGGTCTTAAGACCTGTTTGTCACGTAAGTGTTGGCACCCAGACCGATGTTAAAGTGTCTGTTGGTACCCAAACAGATTTTCCTTCTGCACTTGTGCCAAATCCAAATCGCGGCGTTTCTGTTTCTATTTCCTTTCACTGATTTTTAAATTGGTGTTGTCTTTCCTCACAGGAGGTTTTGCTAATTGACTTCTTATGCATTTTATTTTGCTACTGATGCTTACCCAGGCCCTGTGTATTTTTTATACTTTTTTTTATGTTGGGCCTAATACTTTGTATTGTATAATATTCACTATGTAGATACACATACTATTTTGTGTCTATTACTTTATTAAACTTATTATTCAGATCACTGTGTGTGTGTGTGTGTTTTTGGTTATTTAATTTGACAGGTTGCTTGTGTATCCAATACCTGTTACATCACAGTTAAGTAGCCAATGCCTGTTACATCACAGTTAAGATCACCCCATGTCTGGGGCTATGTCATATCTGCTGATCTGGTGTCGTTTCTATGGTTACTATGAAATCTCTAAGATGGCTGCCAGTCTAAGGTTTGTTGGGTACATACTGTATTCTGAACGTCACATGGTGTCTTTGATACTATGACATCACATTGTCCTTGGCTCAACTCTGTTCACTTCATCTTACATCAATAAGATAAAATTAATAGTTTTCTGTAATATTACTGCATGCACAAATATATGTAATTAAAATATGCTTACATATTTCCCCCTCTGTGACTTTTAAGTCACATAAAAGCATAAAGAAAAGTAAAGAGATAATAATGCTTACTCACTAACTTATGAACATTAACTGAATTTAAACAATGAATTGAAACAATGCTTAACTTATGAACCTTAACCTTATATATTACTACTGAAACAAGAAATAAACCTTACACATTAATATTAATCCTTATAGAATAGGAAAAAACTACGAAATAAACCTTGAACTAGTAACTTTTCATCAATATTATGGTAACTTTTCAGAAATCAATCTTAAAAACCTTTTAAAGAACCTTCCTACTAAAGAATAATCTTAAATTATTTTAAATCAAAGTCATAGAAAAATCTAATTCAAAGAAATCTTACATATAAAGTTTAAAGCTTAAGCAAAGAAACCTAAAAGTGTAGAACTTTCAAAGAACTTTCTTAAACCTAAAAGTGTAGAACTTTCAAAGAACCTTCAAAACCTTACAAAACCTTACAACCTTACATATTCAACCTAACCTTACATAAAACCTTACAACCTTACATATTACCCCCTCACTAAACCATCCATTTAGGAAAAACCATTGAAAATGAGTAAATATAAGCATAAACATATATGAGAATATAATAAGCATGCAATGGTTATAATATGATGAGTCCAGAGGTGGGCGAAAAAACCTTCAGTATAGCCAATTCAGAAGGAAAAATTCCACACCTTGCCAGCTTTTCATGCTCGACAGTGTATACATCACCAGGACCTCATTCTGTATAATAATACATATATGACAAACATTGAAAACCTTCAAAGCCATTTGAGCAGTCCATTAGGGTCCCTGTAGGTTAAGGATAGTGTGTCAAGATTTTCAGACCCCTCTTCAGTCCAGGTCTTACGATCCTCGTCTGTGAATTCGATCACATACAGGTCCTTACAGCTTGCCAGCTGAGATAGTGGAATGCGGTTTATCCTGCCCGTTTCTAAACGCAAAAAGTCTAACCACACTTCATCGGCTTTTGGAAGAGCATCCAGCGCACGCTGCAGGGATATCGGTGTATCTCTCCATAAGATGTCATCCCCCAACATTACTTTGGTTATGGTCTTAGTTGCTGCCATGTATACATCGTCAAACTCAACTATTCCACAAATATCATATGCAGCCCAATCCTCTTCGATCCCAATACCTCTGTAGATGCCTAACTTCAGATGTCTCCCAAGCTGATATGAAGTTGTTACCAGATGAAGTCCTGTGCTCATGTCAAGGTTGAACGTCTCCTGTGTCCTTGCTTTGATCCATTTGAAGTCCTTTGTCAAGACGTTGGCATTGGTGATGAACTCCTTGTTCCCTATCGTGCGTTGTGGATGCCAGTCAACTAGATCATGTCTCAATTCTGCCCATTTTTTCTTCGGGGCCATTTCCGCAACCTCGTTCCATGCGTTACAGCAGACGGTGCAGGAAACTATCCACCTTGGGTCAGGTACCAGTTCCATCCTGCAATACATACGTGTATAGCAGAAACAAAACACGAACACAAAAACAAAACACAAAATAGAAGACATACTTTTTCTACTAATACTACTTTTTCTCTGATATGGTTACTTAAAACATGGATTAAATAAGTTGGATTAAAATATGTTGTTACACTAGATAAATTTTCAATATACATGTGATCAATAAGGATATAGTCAATTGTCCATTATGCAGTGTAGTTGGTCTTCTTTCACTTCATTTGCATATAAATGGACTCCTCTTCCTCATCCTCATATGGTGTCGTCTGGTCGTGATATTCCACAACAACTGTATATTGTCCTACCATTTTCTGAATGCTTGCTCTTGCCAGAGGAATAACACAGCAAGATGCAATGAGTAGGGTTCCTAACACTATCAGAACAATTGTGCCTAGTTTCACAAGTAGTCCGTACCAATTAGAAGGATTAAGCCAGTCGAACCATGTGGTCCACGCGGTAGTTTTCTGTACTTCTTGGGTGACTCTAACATGTTCATCTCTCAGATTCCGCATGGCTCTAAGTATTTTGGTTATATTACCATCAGGGCCTGTATGTCTTGGAATGTATGTACAGCAGTCTTTTCCAATTAAAGCGCACACTCCTCGTTGAGGTGCTAACATAGTGTCCAGGGCGAATCTATTTTGCATGGTCATTATTGTTGTTCTGTCTAATTGTTCTTGTACTAATCCTAAAACACTTAATGTGTGATTCCAGAATCTCTGTTGATTGTACCATAGTAAGTTTATCCACCTTGCGTTTTTAGAAATTTGAACCCATGGGAGGAAGATTGTCGTGAATGCTCCTCCTACTCTGTTTATAACCTCATGTTCAGTTGGTACGCCAAGTGGAATTCCATCCCAACTTACTGTTATTCCTCCTTCTTTGTCAAATTCTTCCCATTTCTTTAATTCCCCTTGACCGACTGTGTCCAAGAATTTTATCTCACGTTTGCTTCTTTTGTTTTGCGTACCATGCAATCCTATTACAATTAGTTCTCCTTCTAGTAATACTGGAGCACAGCATCCGTTCCAGTCCTTTGGTAGAGTCTGTCTAACTGTGGTTCCATCACAGTACCAAAATATGTCAGCTAAGGGTGTTGTACCTAATCTTAAGTCTGGTTGTCGTACATTGACTATCTCACTGCATGACATATTGCTTGTTGTATTGTCACATATCTGTCTCATTTTTATGGAAAAACCTGCTGCTGACTGTGTTTCATTGCAGCTTGATGATAGATTTCCTATTTCTATACTTCCATCTGAACAGATGCATAGAGGATAGGTCTGTTGCACAGGTGTTATTTCTCGTTGGACAGCATCTATCGTTTCTACAGGATGATACGTGCATTTGCTTATATTCTGCATCCATTCTGGACCATAATCTATTGCAGCTGAATGTAAAAGACAGCTGATAGGGCATAATCGTGATTCACTATATTCTGGATCATCTATACATTCCTTTGTTCCTTGTGTTATCGCCACTCTTGGGGGCTTATGACTTCTGTCATGGCATATGATGCAGTCCTTATTTGTTAAAGACTCAGCTGTGAATTTCATCCATTGGTAGAACATATCATTTTTCCATGTTTGGTCAGATTCTTTTTTGTTTCCAGGTACCTGTTTTATTATTTCTGGAATTACCGTTACATAGGTTGCTGACTCATCATCTGATACGCTAGGTTGGCCTGGTACTTTTGCCGTACATCCACGCAAATATGGATATGCTAAGCATACACCTCGTATTTTGCCGCTTGCTGACTTATTAAATGCGCACCATTCATTGGATGTTGGTATTGCTTCAATCAATCCGTCTAATGCAATCTTCATTTTTGATCCAGGGGTTTTCTCTATTTCTACATAAATACGCACTTGATCTTCTTGGGGTCGTGACTTGTCTACCTCTATTTGAAAAGTTCCTTCCCAACTTCCTGTTCTTTCCCACGTTGATAATCCAGCTACCATTCTTGCTCTAGTTACTGTAGCTAGTACGCAACGTATTTGTCTCTCTTCAGTGTTCCATTTTGGTTTGCTCCTTTCACTTCTGACGGCCCAACTACTAGTCAAACCGATCATAAGAAATATTATTATTTCCATAGATTTCCTTCTGTTTTTTAGGCGGTAATAAGAGGATGGTTTCTCCATCAGGATCACAACGGTGACACGTGGGATTATGGCCAAATAATCTACACAATATATTTCTTGGGGTGTTTTTTGTTGGGTATGTTCTTTCTACTGTAGTTGGTTTAAATAATTTAATCAGTATCTGAGCCAGTATCAGCTTCTAACTGTCTCCGTGCTGTTTCTATTTTAGTACGTTTATCTTCTCGCTGTCTAACTTGGGCTCTTGTTCTATGAGATGGTCCTGCTTGTTCTGCTTCTGCTTCTTCTTCTTCTAGTTCAGCTTCCCAGTCTTGTATATCTTCTTGAGGCCACTCTGGCCAGTAGCCTTGTTCTTCTTCCTGTTCTATCCACGGCAAACTTTCAGTACGTTCATATGGATCTGGTGCTTGTTGTCTAGGTCTTTCGTCGTCTCTCTGAGGATCTGATTGCAGACCTGAGGGTCCTGCTCTTGGAGACTCGGTGTCCTCCTGCGGAAACCTGTCTCTTACCTGGTCCGGATTTGGTGCCTTGCAGCAATGATTTAAATGGTACCATACGTCTTTACCTTGAACTTTTACTGCAGTTGGAGTTGCCAACACCACCTTGTATGGTCCTTCCCTTCTAGCTTGGTTCCACCTTCTTTTGAACACTCGGATAAACACCCAATCACCAGGCAGTACAGTTCTTTCGTCTATGTCCTCTGCCTCAGCGTCCTCAGCTTGATCAGCTGCTCTCTGTCTGGTGTTGTCATGTATTGTAGCTCCCTTAACCTGTTGGAAAATAACTTTGTGTATTTCAGATAAGTGTTTCACATAATGATCAAGTTCAGTTTGCAGTTGTTCAAGTGTGGGGCCTTTATAGGGCCCGCGGGTAAAAGAAGTAAGCATAGGTCTGCCAGTAAGCATTTCATGTGGGGTTAGATGCGTGTTGCGGTTAGTTTGCGATCTCATGCCCATTAAGGCTAACGGCAAAGCTTGAAACCAATCCATATTTGTATCTGCACATATTTTAGCCAATTTCATTTTTAGAACTCCATTCGCTCTCTCTACCATCCCCTGAGATTGGGGATGATACACACATCCAAACCTGTGCTTGATGTTCAACCATTGAGTTACTTTTTGTACTATCTTATTTGTGAAGTGTTTTCCATTGTCTGAACTAATTGTGTCTGGAATTCCAAATCTTGGTATCACTTCTCTACACAAGAATTTTGCTACTGCCGTCGCATCTTCCCTAGCTGTTGCTACAGCTTCTACCCATCTGCTAAATCTGTCTTCAACCACTAAGATGTATCGTTTTCCTTGTATTCTAGGTTCTCCCATGTCTACATAGTCAAACATTATATGCCTGAATGGCCCATCTGGCTCTGGGATATGTCCTATCGGTGATGTGAAGTGCTTTCTAATGTTAAATCTAGCACAGATGTCGCAAAACTGTGATAATGTTCGATGAACCATTGGACCTAAATAAGGCGACCACCATTCCTTTTGGATTCTTTTTATCACTTCCCCTCTTGCTACGTGATCATTCCCATGAACTTGTTTTATCAGGGTTAAAAGGAAATTTTGTGGTGCTACAAAACGTCCATCTGCACTTCGCCATACATTGGTATCATTGTTTTTTATTGCTCCTCTTTTTATCCATTTACGAATCTCTTCTCCTGATGCTGCTGCTTGCATGTCTGCTAATGAGGTTAAATCTGGTGTGGGAGGCGCATAGTCTTCAGGTATAAGAAATCTTTCTTCTGGCTCTGGACTTGCACCTGGTTCTTCATCAGGACCAGTGCTCGATTCTGGTGAACTTGGTTCATTATCTCCCTGCGGATTAGGTTCTGGTTGTGCTGCTGTTTCTGGCATCATATTTATCTGATTTACTGCTGCTTTCTTTGCTGCTTCATCTGCTGCTTCATTTCCGTTACTAACAAAAGTGCCATCTTTTTTATGTGCTGCACATTTAACTATGGCTAGTCTTGATGGTAATTTGATTGAATCTAACAGTTCTGATATTGCTTCTCCATGTACTACTGGTGTTCCATCAGCTCTTTTGTAACCTCTTTGTGCCCATATGGGGCCATACAAATGGCATATTCCATATGCATAAGCTGAATCGGTGTATATTGTACATGCTTTCCCTTCTGCTAGTTTACAGGCGCCTGTCAAAGCGACTAATTCAGCTAACTGGGCAGAACATGGTTGTGGCACATGTTCTGCTTGTGCAATTTCGAATGTTTCTCCATCTAAAGTGGGTGTTACTATTGCGTAGCCTGCTTTATTACTGTCCCCATCTCTAAAACATGACCCATCTACAAAGAATATACAATCTGGATGTGACAGAGGTTGGTTCTCTAAATCTTGGCGTGTCTTTAGATATTCCGCTGACACTAGATGACAATCGTGTGGATCTCCCTCTGCTGGGGTCATTATACGATCTGCTGGATTTACTGTCTGACACCTGCGTATAGTTAATTCAGGTGCAGAGAGTATTACGTCGTATCCTGTTCTTCTAGCATTTGTAATTACAAACGATGGACTGGTCAGGAGTGCGTGTAATGCGTGGGTGGTGTACAGCGTTACTGGATGTCCCATAGTAATTGAGGTTGCTTTCTCATAAGCAAAAGCTGCGGCTGCCACCCCTCTGTAACAGGGAGGCATGCCTTTTTCAATATTATCAAGCGCTGTACTATAATATGCAATTGGTTGTTTGCTAGGACCTTGTTGTTGGGTCAGAACCCCTGTGGCAAATCCGCCTCGCTCTGAGACATACAGGTGGAATGGTTTATTGTACTCTGGACTAGCAAGTGCTGGGGCTGTACAGAGTTCTCTCTTTAGCTGTTCAAAAGCTTCTAGTGCTTCAGGTGTCCATTCTAACACTGCACTATTTTTGGTCTGTCCAGCTGCTTTGATTAATGCTCTTAAAGGTGCTGTTTTTAATGCAAAGTCACATATCCATTCATTCATTCATTCATCTTCTGTACCGCTTTATCCTCTATTCAGGGTCGCGGGGGACCTGGAGCCTATCCCAGGAGACTTCGGGCACTAGGCGGGGTACACCCTGGACAGGGTGCCAATCCATCGCAGGGCACACACACATACACACACTCACACACTCATTCACACACTACGGTCAATTTTGGGAACGCCAATTAGCCTAACCTGCATATCTTTGGACTGTGGGAGGAAACCGGAGTACCCGGAGGAAACCCACCAAGCACGGGGAGAACATGCAAACTCCATGCACACAGAGACGGGAATCGAGCCTGGCCGGGGAATCGAACCCAGACCCTGGAGGTGCAAGGCGACGGTGCTAACCACTACACCACCGTGCCGCGTCACATATCCAGTCTCTGCTAAATCCTACCATGCCTAGAAAGGATAGCATCTCCTTTACAGTTCGTGGTTTAGGGGCTTTTGCTATTGCTTCTATATGTTCTGGAGATATGTGCTTAGATGTTCCTTTCAATACTCTACCTAGATACTCTACTTCTTGTCTACAGAACTGTAACTTTTCTCTACTAACTTTATGTCCATTTTCTGCTAGTACTGTCAAAACTCTTAACGAATCTGCTTCGCATTGTTCTCTAGTTGGACTACAAATCAGCAAATCATCACAGTACTGAATCAAAGTACTTTTAATATTTATTGAGGCTAGGTCTTGAGTTAGTACTCGATTAAATATTGATGGGCTTTCGCAGTATCCCTGTGGTAAGCGACTGTAAGACAGCTGCTGTCCCTCATATGTAAAGGCAAACAAGTGTTGTGATTCTGGATGTAGTGGAATACTAAAAAATGCTGAACATAGATCTATGACAGTGTACCACTGAGTGTCTTCTGGTATATTAGACAGTAGGGTGTGTGGATCAGGCACTATAGGCAATTCTGCTTCTACAATTTGGTTTATGGCTCGTAAATCATGCACGAGTCTCCATTTATCTGAGTTGGGCTTCCTGACAGGAAATATAGGAGTATTACAAGGACTCTTAGTGGGTATTAATACTCCAGCTTCTAATAACCCATCTATAGTAGGTTTGATTCCTGCTATAGCTTGGGGTGTCAGTGGATATTGTCTTTGATAAGGCAATTTTGCATTTGGTCTTATTTTTACTAAGGCTTGTCCTCCAGACTTAACTAATCCTACATCTGTGGAGTGTCTTGTCCATAGTTTCTCTGGGATTGTTTTCAGTAGTTCTTCCTCTAATGCTAATTCTTTTTCATCTATCTGCCCTAACATCTTAACTGGCATTTGTGTGTGCGATGACAACGGCATGTTACACATCCCCCTCTGAGGGTGTGTTGACAACGTCATGTTCCCATCTATCTCTGTGTGTGTTGCCCTCATTCTATCTGTTCCTGAAAATGTTAATTTCAAAAATCTCTGATCTTGTGAAATATGTACAGAAGGGTCAGAGGTTTGCTCCCAATCAGTTACTTCAGCTGCTTGCTTGACCATCAGTCCTAATTCTTTGGTTTGTGCGTTTTCCCCCACTAATAAGGAAATGTGAGGTGCTGTGTTAGGTACTTGATGCCAATGTTCCATTCGTTCAGTCAGGTGCACAGTAATGGCTGCTCCTGGAGCACCTACAATGATATCTCCTAGTGCCACATCAGTGACTGTGTTTTCAATCACATCTGACCACAATTGTGCATATTCTTCATCTTGATTTCCTTGGTCATAGTACATAGTACAGTGTAGTGGTAAGGTTACTCTTTTGCAATCTGGTCGTCGTTGCATAATCCATTCTTCCCATAAATTCTGTGCTTGTTGAGCTCCTTTACCAGAACACAATAGCCAGTATACTGTATCTTGTTTGTTGTCAGGTTTTTTAGCAATCTGTAAGAACTGTCCCATTGTTACATACAGTCCTTTAGTATTACATTGAATTTTTGCTTTAAGTTTGCACAACAAATCTCTTCCCAGCAAATTGACTGGAGTAATAGGTGAGAATAGTAAAGGTGCTGTTATAGTGGTGTCTTCTAATGTTATTATTTGGGGCTCTGTAAAATGCAATATCTGTGAATGTCCCGAGAAGCCTGTGGTTTTTATCGTATTGCTTGAGAGAGGGAGCTGTGAGCCTTCACGTCCTATACATGAGTATGTAGCACCTGTGTCAATCATAAATGGAATTGGTTGTGAATTATTTATAGACACCATTACAGTTGGTTCTTGTTGTGGATGCAGTGTTGAGACGTACTGCATCTGCTCCCCCTCTGGCTCCTCTGGGCCTCGTCAATTCCAGTTCTGTGGTCCCATCCAGGGACCTGCCCACTGATTCTGGGGCTGTCCTTGTGTCCATGGTCCAGGAGGTTGTCTGGGGCCAGGAGGTCCCATATTCCCTCGAGGTGCTTGTGCTGCTCCATATGGCCCCTGAGGTTGGGGTCCATTTTGAGCCCATGACATTTGTGGACAATTTCTTCTAATGTGTCCTGCTCCTCCACACTGCCAACACTGCATGTCTTGTGTATTTGGGCCCATTTGCCCTGGGGCATTCATTCTAAATGGCTGTCTCCTTGGTTGCTGTTGGAATGGTCCCCTTTGTCCCCTGCCTCCATAAGGCCTGGGGCCCTGTCCTTGCCACCTCATGGGTGGATTTTGTCCTTGTTGGTTTCCAGGGTGCACATACGTTGGAGGGGCATTAACTGCTGCTGGTTGTGGTATTTGCTGCACTGGTCCAGCAGGAGGCGGTGTTATCGGATTTTCAGGCACCATTACTGCTGCTTGGACTTGACCTTTCCCTTTCTCTTTTTCCTTTTTCTTTGCAGCTGTGAATTCCCCCAGTTGTATTTTGTGTAACTGGGTTGCGATTGACTCAGCAGTTTCTTTAGCTTCCCTCTTCTTCTTTCGATGTTGGTCCACATAGTGTACAATGTGTGCTTGAAATGTTTCCCATGGCAATGTGTTCAGTCCCACTACCCCTTCCAGGGCTGTTTGGACTTCCTGAGGCATGCACTTTTTCAGCATCATTCGGAACAGGCTCTTACTGGTATCTGTTTGGTCCCAGGAGCCTCCAGTTTCCTCTCTCCATTTTGTCTGGAAGTCATTGATGAATTTTACAACATTGTCATCTTCTTTCATTGCTACTGATTCCAGTTTTCCTGGATCCATTTTGGTGGGATAGGCTTTTCGCAGAGCATCCCATATCCTGTTTCTGAGAGGCCCAAATGCTAGGGTGTCTCCTCTGTTCTGTCCTGTTAATGTATGCAGGTTAGCTTCATCCAATATTTCTGTGGTCTTGACTTTCCCAATTGTTTGTGCTAGAATAGCTTTTACATCTCCCAGTGCTAGGAGGTGTCCAGTAGTTTTTTCTTCAAACTGTGTTATCCATCTTTGGGCTCCATTGCACAAGTCTGGTAATTGGTTTGCCAGGCCTGTCATATCCATGAATGACCATGGCACATATTGGTACCTACTTCCTTTAACAACAAGTGGGAATTGTCTACCTTCATTGTGGTCTTCTAGGTCTGGCACTTGTTCATTAAAACTAGTGTATCTTTCATTTTCTTCTTCATCATGCAGCATGTGTTGTTCATCAAAACTGGTGTGTTTTTTATTTCCTCCTTCATCAGGCCAAGATGAGAGGACCTTCCAGCTTGATGGCATCTCTGATGCAGACAACTTTTTTGCAGCTTTTTTCATTTTCTTTTCTGAGTTTTTTATGCGTCTGTCAATTCGATTTTCTATTTGACTGATTGCTTCATCAAGGGCTTCACTGTCATCATCCTCTGCCTGTGTACTGGCATCTTCCCATTGATGTCTTCTTCTGTATTGATCATCGCGTTGTGGTGTGCTTGTCTGTTCTTTTCTTTCTGTTCTCTTTCTTGCTTCTTTTTCAGATTCAATGATCAGGTGCCCTTTAACTTTTCTTTTCACTGGTTCTTGTCGATCTATCTCGATTACCTCTTCTTCAGTTTCTGCTTCATCCCTGTCAGACTCATGAAGGGATGTGTATGATTGTTCAGGATATGACTTTATGCTGTTTCCTCTTTGTATGTTCTTTCCTTCCCATCTCTCCCGGGACTGCTTCCTTTTGTTGCTTTCCATCATCCTTCTTTTGGACGTGACTTGTTGTTCATTTCTGAGTCCCTGTATTTCTGACAGGAATTTCACATTTTGTTCTTTCAGTCTTTTCATTTCTCTTCCTCTACCTTGCAGTTCTTTAGTTTCTCTTGACTCATGTGATTCTGTTTTTCTTTCTCTGTTCCATTCCCTTTCGTCGCCATTACTTTGTCTGTGAGTCATTGATTCTTGTTCTGTTTCTTCAAGTTGTCCATCCATCCACTCAGAGTCACATGACGTCACTTTAATTTGTCCCGTCACTCGTCCTTCAAATCCCCATGCTCCTTTGTCTTGTTCCTGCAGCTTCAGTTGTGGGTACATTCCTCCATCCCTCTGTTGCATGTGTTCCTCAGTGTATGGTGGTGGTCTTTCTAATTCTGAGTTTACTTGTTCTTTCCTTGCTTTCTGAACTTTTTCTTTCCTGTCTTCACTTTTTTCTGACTTCTGATCCTTTTTCCCTTCTTCAACTTGTTTCTGTCTTTCCTGTTCCTTTCCTTCACTTTCAAACCATTGTACTATTTCTAATTTTTGTCCCAATTTGACTCTTCCCTTGCTACCCTTTTCCTTAGTGGTGTGTCTGAGCATTTCTTTTACTTCCTTACAACATTCTTCATTAAAGGTTCCTTCTTTAGGCCATTGCAAATCTCCTGATGTCCTGTCATGCCATTTTATCATACACTTTCTGATGTACTTTTCATCTTCTTTATGTTTGGCTATAATTGCGTCTACAGGTGTCGCTGGCTTTGGCCACGCACCTTTACGGCAGAATAACTTTCCCATCACACACTTCTGTCCTGACTTATAATGTGAGTTCTTGTGTTTCTTCTCTCTCTTTTTAACTAAGGTTCTTTTGCTGTGTACTTTATGACCACTGCCGATTTTCAACAACTGTCTTTTCTCTTTATACTTTTTAAACATTAATTTTCCACTGGTGTCAGTATCAGAGGAGTAACGATTTTGTCAAGGGTCTGAAAAATTATTCTCCCGTCTGGTCCAAAAGGTATTATCATAAATTCGCTATTGTTGTCAACCATCCACATACGACTCAGCACTACCGGACCTGTCTGTGCTCCTGTTAATCTGTATCTTTTTGCTTTTCGGCCTTCTGCGTCTTCTTCTAAATATAATATATCAAAATCTGGGTATGTTTGCAGTAGCGAAATGAGTGGAGTTAAACGTGGAGGTCCACCTAATCCTCCAAATTCAAATGTGCTATTTATTACTTTTAAACGAATCTCTTTAGGAACTAATCCAAGGAAATGACTCATATCTTCATTCTAAAATATGATGTAAGAATTAAAGTGTGCGTGTCACAGTTAAGCTCCAATACGTCAGGTATTAATGAAAGCCTAAGTGTCCACTCTCCCTTATCACACTCTTTCACTAAAAGTAGATCCTTTCCTGGATTATTCAACAACCATTTAGTTGTTTCACTCTGATCTGACTCCGAAATTCTAAACTCCTGTTCACACTTATTTAAAACTCTTTCTTCACTTATCTGCTCGTCCCAGTTAATTACTCTAACTCCACTTATCATCTGATCTCCTCTATTTGTTATATTCAGTATTTTATTTTATATTCAACCTAGGCGCATTTATTATTTTATGCACTATATTTACTGTTATTAGTATTGTGTTGTCGACTACACAAAAACGTAAAGGGTACCTTTTGTATCTTACTTAAACTTAAGCTTCAATAACTAATCTAAAGAAATTATTATTTAATAATACTACTATGCTGGCACATTCAGCACCTGTACCACTTTCGTGTCACAGGGGAAGCTTGTGTCACAGAGGAAGCTTATGTCACAGTGTGTTCACAGTAACGTCCAATAGCACATCACCGCTTACATCACAGACAAGACCTATGTCACAGTAAGCTCTACGTCTAGCAGCGTGTATGTCACAGACAAGACCTATGTCACAGTAAGGTCTATGTCTAGTAACACTAATGCTGTATAGCTTATAATCTATTCATTATATTTTAAACATACACATAAATTCAACAAAAGACTTTACACATGAATATAACATACACAAACACTTAAAAGACACACAAACAAGACATACAAACAACAAACAACACAAGCGCTTTTACAACAATTTCAAAATTTAGAGTACTCAGAACAATTTTTAACAATAAAACAATTTATCACACAACCTGGGCCCAGAAAACTTCAATACCACCTGTAGGAATTTTCAACCAGCAATCACCTTATGTTCCCTAGCGATACCTCATACACATGGGTTCTAGCCCTAGGAAACTCGATTGCAGTACTGCTCCTAGCGATACCTCACACAAGTGGGTTCTAGCCCTAGGACTCGAGATTACAGCACAACCACCTACAGGACTTTTTCACAATAAATACTTAAAAATCTGAAAAACACTTGAAAAGAACCTGCCCAGTTCCGCGTCTTGGTACCAGCTCACAAATCAGTGAGTTCTATACTCAGCGTCTTGCTACAGGACTTTTATCACCTGCCACGTCTGGGTAACGAATAAAGTTCCCTATTTAGTGATTTGCAGGAATTTTTACCATCTGGGTCCAGCCCCACTCTGTTGGCGATTCCTCATATACAGGCTCTAGCCCAAACACAGTGGCGTTACCTCAGATATCACACAACTTATAAAATAATAAAGAAAATATACAACATAAAATTACACACAAAAAATAAAACAAAATGGAGATCTCCTAATGTTTCATTACTTCATCCAGTCTTTTATATATCAGCAAAAACGCAGCAATTAATTTAAATATATCAATTAATTTGTCAATTCAATTTATCAATTTTGGCAACTTTTAAAATAATTGTGTTCAATATACCCTAGGAGTTACCTCTCCAGCTGGAAACACGCACACTAACAGACCATGAACTTCTAATGCAGAAATTTGATCAAACAGGTTTTCTGCTTACCTTTTTTATGCCGGCATAAGTTGATGGTCTGTCAGCCCGCGAAGTCCCAGGTCCCCGGAGGGGCCCTCCACGAAGGCAATCACGTCGGGGTCACCAAGAAATGTGGTGGATTTTTTATTCTCCCCACACCGAAGTTGCCTTAATTTAAAACATTAAACAAATACTGTAATTTTAATAAAAGAAATCAAAGAAAGACTCTGGATTCCGTGTAGATCTAGATGAAGTAAGGATAAGTTTTATTGCAACAATAAAACAAAGTGAGCCAGTCTTGAGAATGCCTAAGCTGTGAATCAGAGCATCACCAAGAACAGACTGACTTACTGTGACATCGGTGCCTTCTTTTATACAGTTTTACAGGGGGCGGGACGCTCATCTGGCCCCCTCATTTGCTCATTATTTTTTCTGGTTCCTTATCAAATTTTTCAACCAATAAAATTACATTTTCATTATACGTCATATACCTCGTTATCTGACTCCATCTTTTACCAAATTTTGCTTCCAATAAAACTTATTTTCCTTTCAAATTAGTTTCCATTATTTTTTCACTTTTGTTGTTCAACTTAAAAAATATTGGGGTGGCGCTTATGTCTGCTATAAATTCTTGGTGCTTCCGCTTTACTCTACAGTTTTCAAGAGACAGGCCATGGGTAAGCATCTTTTTCATATTATTTTAATTATTTGTCTAAGTTTGTAACTTTTATTGTATTTACCTGTTTTTATCCTCTATTTTTATTCTTATAGCTAATCGCGTCTGCACGAATGATCACCACGTCGCTTTGGATGACTCGGACAGCCAGAGCAGTCCGGCTCACAGTCCTACTGACTATACTCCTACTGAACCTGTCATGGACCGGGCCTCGGTGAGTTTTACTGAGGATGAGCCCGAGCCATCTGCTTCGTTACTGCAGTTCCTAGAGGAGACAGGGCTCACTTTTTCCAAGGATGTTGATCCCAAACCGGGTCCTTCTAAGAGGCCGCGTGCGGATAGTCCTTATCCATTTTCTTTTAGGCCTGTACGACCTGAATCTACAACGCCAGCTCCACTGGTCTTAAGACCTGTTTGTCACGTAAGTGTTGGCACCCAGACCGATGTTAAAGTGTCTGTTGGTACCCAAACAGATTTTCCTTCTGCACTTGTGCCAAATCCAAATCGCGGCGTTTCTGTTTCTATTTCCTTTCACTGATTTTTAAATTGGTGTTGTCTTTCCTCACAGGAGGTTTTGCTAATTGACTTCTTATGCATTTTATTTTGCTACTGATGCTTACCCAGGCCCTGTGTATTTTTTATACTTTTTTTTATGTTGGGCCTAATACTTTGTATTGTATAATATTCACTATGTAGATACACATACTATTTTGTGTCTATTACTTTATTAAACTTATTATTCAGATCACTGTGTGTGTGTGTGTGTTTTTGGTTATTTAATTTGACAGGTTGCTTGTGTATCCAATACCTGTTACATCACAGTTAAGTAGCCAATGCCTGTTACATCACAGTTAAGATCACCCCATGTCTGGGGCTATGTCATATCTGCTGATCTGGTGTCGTTTCTATGGTTACTATGAAATCTCTAAGATGGCTGCCAGTCTAAGGTTTGTTGGGTACATACTGTATTCTGAACGTCACATGGTGTCTTTGATACTATGACATCACATTGTCCTTGGCTCAACTCTGTTCACTTCATCTTACATCAATAAGATAAAATTAATAGTTTTCTGTAATATTACTGCATGCACAAATATATGTAATTAAAATATGCTTACAGTACATCTGTGCCAGTAGGTGGACTGACTACTTAAATTTGAATTCAAATGTGTGGATAAATGTGTCAATGGTGCACTTTAATGGACTACTGTCCTGTCCATGCACATGCCAGTTTTAGTTTTAAAAAACTAGAAATTTGCTTGTGTTTGGCCATCTGGAGATCTATTAATAAAAGGCTTCTTGTGGTATTCTAGTATGCAGATGTACAAGTACTAACATCTTGGGGATGAAACTTGGGACAAGAAGAATTTATTAGACAATTAAAATAAAAGCATTTTATGTAATCCCATTATTATAGAAATACAATTTGAAGGGAACACTACAGCAATTATATTAAAATAGTAAATTACCAAATTAATACACAATTTTAATGAGAAAACCAAGAACAAAGCTACTGTGCATGTTTATTCCTTAAGCATTTCCGGTGGAGCCAGTGGTTGACTGGTAATCTGACCTAGTAGGCCTCTTCCTGGTTGATCAACACATCTTGGGGCCAGTATAATTTAAAGTAAAACCTATAATTGTTCATTTTGTTATGATGATGAGTTGACAACATTTTTTATACAGACACATTCCATCAGTCTCAGTTTCTTCTCAAAACACAGAGAAAGCATGACATGGTAGTTTCATGATTAATATGGACTCAGGGAGGGAGCAGGAAGGTAGTGTGTGCCATGCCATGATGACGACGATGATCAATGAAATCAATGTCAGAACGATAATACACTCAACATAATCATGATGCTATCATAAAGTAAGACTGTCACCTATAATTCATGATCGCTCAGTCAATTAATGTCAAATAATGCTGCGTAAGCTATTCAGCGTTTTTTGTAACTAGTATAGCTCTGTAATGCAATCACATATTCAGCTGACTATCATAATGTTAACTAGATATTATATGTGTCAGCACACCACAGCATTGCATTGACCAAGCCCACACTGCAGTGAGGTGCATATTGTATCGTCATTATATCATTAAAATACTTGGGGTAAGGGTTCCCTTGATGAAGATGTGCAAAAAGACTATATAATATACAACACTTGTAGCACTGCTATGCTAAAATTAATGTCTGGTTATGTAATGGATAAAGAAGAATCTTTATCCTTTACAGTACAGTGAATTTTTTTTTCTTCACATGAGGTGAGAAGGGGGTCAGCCATGATAGAATGCCCTGGAGCAGACTGGGTTAAGGGCCTTGCTCAAGGCCCCAACAGTGGCAACTTGCTGGAGCTGGGGCTTGAACCACTAACCTTTTGCACAATAACACAGAGTCCTGACCCCCTGAGCTACCACTGCCCCGTTATTTTTTTCTCTTAGCCTTGATAAAAAAAAAAAAGTTTCCTTTCTAACAACAGTTGTCCTATGTTTATTTTCAGCCTGGTAAGCATTAAGATATGGATTCTTGTTATTCTTAGACTACACATACAGGGTCTAAGGTTCTAGGTTGTTGATTTGGGGATCTGAGAATCCAGGTTCGAGCCCTGCCCTTTGGTGGTTTGCCTCACCCCATACCCCAAAATGGGAGTGTTGCATCAGGAAGGGTATCCAGCGTAAAACCTGTGCCAAATTGTTGTACGGATTGATGATCTGCTGTGGCGACCCTTTGACAAGAGCTGCTGGAAGACTAAGAACAACAACAAAGACTCTATACATGCAATATTAAAATTAAATAAAATACTTTAAAATGACACTTTGACTTTTAGCAGAGCTTCTTCTTTGACAATTATTTGTAGAACTGATTTAATATGGAGATTGTGTACTTCACAGCCACCTCTGATCCCTGGGAAGACAGTCAAGAGAGAGTGAGCACACTTGTCCATGGCACTTATGTCTCAGCTTTGTAGTATTTTGCAGGAATGATAATACAGTTGATATGCGTATTTAAGAGGATGGGGGACTGATGGGTGGTATCTAGCAGATTATGTTGAACCCTTTAAGCAAGGTTTTTCATGTCTGAAGTGTGAAAGTATGATGTAATAACCCGATGTGTATTACCTTATTAAATATACAGTGGTACCTCAGCATACTAGCGCCTCACCTCACAAATTTTAGTAATTTTGTAAGAAATCTGCCTCGGCGTATGAAGCATTTCCGGCCATCTGAACTTAGTACCGGCTTGATTCCCGGGCCAGGCTCGATTCCCGTCTCTGTCTGCATGGGTTTTGCATGTTCTCCCTGTGCTTGGTGGGTTTCCTCCGGGTAATCTGGTTTCCTCCCACAGTCCAAAGACTTGTAGATTAGGCTAATTGGTGTTCCCAAATTGCCCGTAGTGTTTGAATGAGTGTATGTGTGTGTGTCCTGCGATGGATTGGCACCCAGTCCAGGGTGTACCCCGCTTCGTGCCCTAAGCCTCCTGGGATAGGCTCCAGGTCCCCGCGACACTGAATACAGGATAAAGCGGTTTAGAAGATGAGTGAGTGAAAATGACTTTTGCAGTACAAACTTTCACCTTATGAAATCACCCCCAGAGTGCTTATAACCAGTTTTTCAGAGAAATAGTGTGAAATATTTGCCTTTATAATGCAGATGGCTGTTGTAACTGGAGCAAGTCAAACTATTTACATTGTGCGATTCCACAGATGTTTTATGACTGTTACTTGTCGTACTGTATGAGGCAATCACTAAAGAAAATGACAATGTTCTGCCATGCTCGGTGCACAGACACATATACCACAGAATTGTAACTATTTGACTGGAAAGCAGAAAATAGTCTTGTGACAATCGTAAATAAAATCTATGAAGAGCAAGAAAGAGAGCCCTTGCTATGTTAGCAAATTGCTCATTTGGAAGCTTTAAGCTTATATCTCTTTTTTACTAAATCCCTTTTTGTACTGTCTTGATATAACTTTGATAAGAGATTATAGACTCTCTCAGCTGCTGCAATTCAAAATTCTGCTCTTCTTTTAAGAAGAATGAATTACACAGCTCAGTGTTCACCTGTTTAAGTTAAAACATGCAGTCTTTATTGCCCTCCGGTTTTAAATATCTGTAATCATCAGATAGCAAAATATTAGGTTAGGTGAGGTTTAAATGAATATTGCTGCTGAAGGAACTGAAGGAAGAAACAGCTGACGACTAAACTACATGGCTGTAATTTTACTTTCGGCATCCTGTCTTTAAATCAGCCTATATGAGCATGAATTATGGTTCAAATTTGTAATGTCCTATTGCTTATAAAAGTTGTTTACAGCCAACTAGATACAGTAAGTCCTGCGAGCAGCGATTTCTCATCCTGCATAAATGAAATGGTCCGTATTTGTTGAAAAATTAACTCCACTACTTGCAATTCAATGCAACGGCAAATTATTTGTACTGCATTGATGTTGACAGAAGAATATACATACATGATACTTTGATTGTTTCATTAAGTATAATAAATTAATCTGGTAAAAAATTTTAATACATAAATCTTTTATTAAGAATGTATAAATATTATATACTGATAAGAGTTGACATGAATACAAAGCAGATCGTTTTACATTTTAGTACATTCTGGTGCATTGACTAGTTGCCAGAGGCAATAATTTACTGTGTCCTTTTTTGTGGGTCGTTGTGCCCTTTAAAAAAAAATAGAATAAATAAAAAGTCATTGAAATTATCAAACTATATTCGGATATCAGCTAGTAAAATCATCAACCAGTACAACCATCAAACAGACATTTTATTGCATGATAGTTTATATAATCTGGATGACAACAAATTTAAATATCACATTCTTTTTGTCATGTAATGGTCTGCTCTGTACAATGTAATAAAAATGCCCTCCTGCCCTTAGGCGTGATTGCTATTTGCCTCTGTGTCCCTTGTAGAACTTCAAAAATGCCTTGGTGAATCTCCTATTTGTAGGACATTCAAGGCAATTACTGCGGTGGCCCCTTGGGACATGAAATTCATGCCCTGATAATTTATAGGATTAGACAAGCTGGACCTGAATGTGATTTGGGAATCTAATGCAGTGCCTGAGTCCTTGGTTTTTGGATGACAATGTAAAATTTTACATATTTACATATTATGCATAGATCGTAATTATTCTTGTAAGCACAGGTTAAAGGTGGAACTTTTCGGTAGATATTGGTCCGTTACATCTTACAGTACAAAACACAAGCATCATACCAACAAACAAACATGATGGTAGTTAATGTGAAGGTGTGAGGATGTTTTTTGCTGCTTCAGGGCCTGTCTGACTTTTTATAATTGATAAAAGATCATGAACTTCGCTGTTGCCTGAAACAACTCGGGCAAGTCCACCTCTGAATGGTTTAAAAGAAATAAAATTAAGGTTTTGGCATTCTAACCTATTAAGATGCTGTGGCATAAGGTTAACCAATGAGTCTCCAATGAGAATCTCTCCAAAATAATGTGCAATGAAAGCAGTTCTTCGAAGAGTGCGCCAGAAGTTCACTACAGCGATAAAGAAGACTGCTGTCCAAGTATCTGAATTTGATAACAGCTTTACAAATGTGGCAAGTCATTTAAGTTTAATGGGCCATAATATTTTTACATGGGTTTTCTTATAGTTAATATAATTAATTTTGTTTTGTGTTCTCTCATGTTATATATAGGATTGAAGGCAGGATTTGTTCATTTTGAATCAATCTTCCCATCACTAGTCTGGACATATTGTGACGGTCAACCCCTAGAGGGCGCCTAACGCCCGTTTTTGGTTTTAGTTTGTAGTTTGTTTTGAGTTCCATTTTGACTTCATTTCCCAGTTTGCCCCTCGGTCAGGTGACGTAGAAGCTCACCTGAACCGAGGGAAGTTAATGAGTTAATTATGTTTATGTTTTGCATAAATAGCCTGGCTGAAGTTCAGTCAGGCGTCTAGCATTAGTTGCTTTAGGATTAGGTTGTGTTGGTGTGTATAACTTTGATTTATGTTAAATAAAGACTTGAATGAACCGTCAGCTCGCATCCTCCGCGTTCATGCCACAAACACGCACCAGACGCAGACCTCAGAGAGTGAATCGTGACAGAATGCTAGACCTAACAAGTGGCATGGCGGAGGATTTCCCCCTGGAGTTTTTTTGGGGGGGCGTGAAGACCATCTCGCCCGAGCTGGCGAACTGGCAGGAGAACAGCGAGGAAGAGGAGTACGGCGAGTGGGATTACTGCTGGTTGGAGAACGGCGAGGTAGATCTGCTCAGGAGCTGGAAATACAACCAGCTGGTAAAACAGGAGCAGGAGCACGGCCGGGAGAGCAGCGAGGAGAGAGAGAGAGGCACACCACAGAGCTGGGAGGGCTGCAGGCTCGCCATTCGGCGGACGCCATTCAGGGGCGACGCGGCACGGGGTCACGTGGTTCCCCGCACCGGCCGGAAGAGAAGGGCGAGGAAGCCCAAGTACGGCGGTGACGAGGGGGAAAGAGAACCCCAGGCGGAGCAGCAGCACAAGGAGCTCATGTGGTGGATTCCGGAGCAGGTGAGAGGAATGCAGGAGCAGGTGAAGGAGCTCCAGCAGCTGATCCTCCACTTCCGGGATAACCGCGAAGCAGGCTCGGAGCTTTCGCCTCCCTCGCCAAAGCTCAGCAGCGAGCAAGCGTGTCAGCAGCCGCTGTCCGACGCTCCCGTCCTGCCGCCGCCTTCCAGCATCGATGACAGCGGGCTAGCACGTCAGCAGCCGCTGTCCGACGCTCCCGTTCTGCCGCCGCCTCTCGGCTTCGAGGACAGCGAGCCAGCGTGTCAGCAGCTGCTGTCCGACGCACCCGTTCTGCCGCAGCCTCCCGGCTTCGAGAACAGCGAGCCAGCGTGTCAGCAGCCGCTGACCGACGCACCCGTCCTGCCACGGCCTCCCGGCTTCGAGGACAGCGAGCCAGCGTGTCAGCAGCCGCTGACCGACGCACCTGTTCTGCCGCCGCCTCCCGGCTTTGAGGACGACGTAGAGCCGTCATCGAGCGCACTGCACGCTCCAGGGCCGTCGTCGAGCGCACTGCACGCTCCAGGGCCGTCTTCGAGTGCACTGCACGCTCCAGGGCCATCTTCCGCGTTCATGCCACAAACACGCACCAGACGCAGACCTCAGAGAGTGAATCGTGACACATATACCTTTTGCAACTGACATTATGATGTTTGTATGCCAACAAAAGAGACATTACATACCAGATTTCGTTGCCAGATTGGTCGGTAAAAAAAGAGGATAGAGTGCCAAACAACACATTTAGAACCAATCAAGTTTCTAACTACAGTAGTTTCTAACATAAGACAAATTGTTCTCTAATTACTTGTCAAGGGCGTTACTTGGTGTGTGAAATATGGCATTGTATACAGTACTCCACATAAAGTAGAGCATTAGCTTTCAATTTTACCCTATTTGGGATTCAACCCCAGAACAATAAGTTAGCTACTAATTAGAAAGCTTGAAATGTCAGTATGTTTTACCTGCATATCATTTTATGAAGTGTAAAGCAAAGCATGTTCCATAACATCGTCTTAATTGTAACAGGAGCACTGAATGAGCTAACGCTAACGTTAGCAAATGCCAACAATTCCAGGAGGAATCACACATTTGTAAACTGTCTGAGGTCAAACAATGTAATATCCATATTCGAACTGTATATGGTTGGGATGACAATAAAAGTCTACTTGACTTGACTTGATAGTTTCTGTTCTGCTAATT